>BSBK01004243.1:32500-632500 GCA_027943335.1 Chamaecyparis obtusa
AGAAGTAAATCATTTGAAATCAAATGTGATAAAAAAAATGAAAAGATGTTTGATATTGTCACAGAAAGACATGAAAAATAGTAGTGGGGCCTTGAAACAAGTTGCAATGCTTCTTTTTTGGCCGTTGGGAACAATATATTTATCTTAGTGGAACACATGCAGATTCCATTAAGCTAAAAAGATTAATGTTCATATTTCCTTATTATGTGTCTGGGTTCTATAGAAGTAAAACTTATGCAAGCTTTTAGTTCTACATAAATTGCATGTGGGTTATGTAGAACTGAGAGAGAGAGAGAGAGAGAGTATACACACACAGAGGAACTAGGAGAGACATGTGTAATACCCCAAAAATGGGCTATAGGTTCATTACCCTCCTGCATATCAAGTCAAAATCCTAAATTGATTATCCTAAATTCTGCATTGGGGAATATCCATAGAAATATTCCTTATTTATTCTAATTATCTTTGATTTAATAATTATTTGGTGATAAATGTCATTATTTATCCTAAAGTTGTTTAATTGGATATGATGAATATTTAATTAATTAATTTAATTATGCCACTTAATTATTTAATTAGATTTAATTACATTTATTCCTAAATTGTATTATTTAATTTTGACAACAAATCAAAAATCTTGACTAATTGATTAAATTCTTATTTAATTAATTAATGTCAGTTGTCAATATTTAATAATATAGTTTTTGAATAAAGTTTGATTTAATAATTGATTAACCCATAAATCAATTGTTTTTATTTCAAAAATTAGTTAAGTTGAGAATAAATCACTTTATTTTTAAATTAATTTATAATTAAATCATGCACAATCAGAAAAACAGTCAACTACAAATCAACAGCCAATTCTAAAATTAAAACTCAACATCTGATGATGAGTTGAAATTTGATCTAAACTCTATTTTGAGTTAAACACTGCTTTTGCATGATTTTTGTGAGTTAATTATCTCTAATTTCTTGTTAACTCAAAAATCAACCTGAGTTTATCAAGAGTGATTTATGGCTTTTCTCATGCATCTTCAAGCCCTGGATTTCTATAAAATCAAGGCACTGCTCTTCATAATTATCTCATCAACTCTCGGATTTGCACAATTACTCTAGCAAATTTGTGATTGAAGGATTGAGCACTTGCAATAGGCGATTTGTGAGATCTTTCATTGTTGGTCATAGCATTCATAGTTTTCATAGCACATCATTTCTAGCTTAAATCTGCATATCATTTCAATTTCATCATTCTAAATTAGATTCATATAGTTTTTAATTCATCTTATTGCATACAAAATCCAAAAAAAATAGAATAATCTGCATTCATATAGTCTTTCATCTTTTTTCATCCAAATCCTTCATTTAGGTGTTGCATTGTCACTGATCTTGGTCTAATATGAGAATACCATACTTGCACCTACTAGAAGGCAGTAAATCGCTTGGTTAGCTTAGTTTCAATTAATTGCATATTTTGATTTTTGCTAACCTCTAATGTTTTACTGAAGTGTTGTGTCTGCAGCTAGGTACAATTTTCACACACATTTTTGGCACCCACCATGGGGCCCTAAAATGGGTTTCCATTTCTTTTCTATCAATTTCTATCTATTTTCTATTGTTTTCTGGTCAATTCTACAATTTTATTCTCTATCTGTACATTTTTCATGAGTTTTTTTTGAAAATTGTGCCAGGTGCCTCTATGTGTCATACAACATTTGGCATTTTTGAGGCTCGTATAAGCAACTACAAATTGTCATTTGGAGATTGCTTTGTCATGTAGGTAGTAACCCAATATTGTATGAGTTTTTAGAAATTCATGCCAGAGGTGACCCATTGTCGTATGAGATTTGGATTGTCATATGAGAGGTAACCCATTATCATACGAGTTTTGATACCAGGATTCAATTGTCATTTCAAATTTTTAGGCAGTTTGTCAAATTTGATTTTTAGATTTGGACTAACAGCTAACCCTAACAATTGAACTCTACTATTTCTAATTGGTATTTGCTGATTCTGATTTGGGAAAGCGCAATTGAATTGCTAAAACATGTAAAATCTACTAAGTGCATTGCAAGGAACTCAGGTATTCTTCTTAGTCTGATAACACTTCAATTTGGACATAAAATGAACTCTCACATGTCAAGCTTGTGTGACCTTTTCCTTCTTTCATATCACAAACTTTAGTTTTTGGGCCATAAAATGAACATAGATTTGCTTTCTGCATATCTATTACACATAGTAAATAGGCCCTATGAACACTATTTGCGGATGATCTTGAGAGAATGGGATTCTTGCACTTGTTTATTCATGAGAAGCTCTTATTAACAAAGTATCCCCTTGTAGGTAGGGAGGATACAAAGATTGTCTTGCATTCTACTGGGTTTGCATCCTTAGCTTTTGATTGATACATTCTCTCTTTGGAGAGATTGATAGACCATAAGTTTTTGACATCATAGATCTTGGCTAGATAATTTTAGTCTTTGCGTGTCAGATTAATCTATCTGCTTTATTTTGGTGAAGTGAAGAGGCTAGGAGATTATGCTCTACTTCCTTTTTGGATAGTACCAGAAACCTAGATCCTTAAATCTGATCTAGTCCCCCTGTGGTATCTTTTGTGAGTTTCCTTTAGAGAGGGTTAATTATAATGGACACTCGCTTAATTGGGTCAACCATGTGGATGGAACCTCAAGCAGTAATAGCCATTTTCACCATGGTAGAAATTTCCATTATATAAATGTCCTTGTGGAGGAAATCTTCACAGGTGTGGTCTCTTGTTAGGCTGTTAGATCTCCCTAGCAACTCCTGATTGATTAAATTCTTGGACTGTGTTAAAACCCCAGTGCACCTAGATTAGAGTTCACTCTCTTAAGATCACAAAAGTTGCAGAGTCATACCATTACTACAAACCCTAGTGAGGCCAATTTTTTCATTTTCTAGCACTATGTGCATTATTGAAAAACTTTTGGGAACATACACAACTAGCATTCCTAGGATTAGCACATAAGTCACTTGATTGTTCATGCGCAGGGTTGCTTTGTCCCTTGTTCATTATTTTTAGATGTTCTTGAAATCACTTTCCTGTTGTTCTATATGCTTGATTATCTACTTGGTTATTGAAAATGAATGATGCCGAACTAAACTTCAAATCTGGAAAGAAAACTTTACATACACCTTGCTTTTGAAAACTAAAAAATTATACAATTTGACACAAAATTCCTTTCTGGAGTCAAAATTCATCCCACAGGATCAGATTGTCATACGAGTTTAGAGCATTTGTTGTATCAGAACCCCTATAGTGTCATATGAGAGCTTGTATAGTGTTGTATAAGTGTTTCTAGAAAACATCAACAAAAATTCAAAACCTACTAGCAACTATCATGTGAGCTTTGCAATTGTCATACGAGTCTTTTTAATTGTCATATGAGTCTTTTCAATTGTCATTTCAGAGCCTACCCACTATCGTACGAGCCTGCAGAAAGTCGTATGTGAATTTTTTAAAAATTGCCATAAACTTGTCCAAATTTCCAGAAATCTAGCTTTTAGAGCCTATTTCTAGATTACGTCAAACAAGTCATTATGTCAGGAATAGAGCAGAAACTAGAACAAATCCATTCATTTTCCTAAAGTGGTCTCTTGAGTCTGATTTATCTATTTGAGTCTTTTTCATCTTGTGTCAAAACCTTGTCAAAATTATCTTCAATTCAATGTTCATAAAAAAAAATGGCTAAGTGTTGTGAGCTCGTGTTCGCCATCTTTTGGGCATCTACTCATACTACTAGGGCACAATATCCTTCATTTACATCCAATCTAATCTTTAATCAATCAATCTTGACAAGGTTGCGTCATTTGATCTTCTTGAATCAAGTCATTCTCTAGTTGTCTTCATCTTGCTCTCTTGCTTCACCCAAGGTTAATGGTGGAAACTAGAGCTTCATCATGAAAAAAAAGAGAAGAACCAAAACCCTCTTTAGAGACATCTTCTATGATTGCTCAAATGATTCATCAACCTTATGACACAACCAAATTTGGAGAAGATGCTCTTGGAAATCTATTCTTGAAAGGTGGTTACGTTACCCCTCCTACATCAATCCACATAGGTAATCAACCACCCCGTCCTTTTCCAATTCACAGAAGCTATCAAAAAACCCTGCATCGATCTATCCCTGGTAGTTCTCATAACAATACTATGTCTCAAGGAGGGATGAACCACAGGTCTCAAGGACATCACTCTCAACATGGTGTAGATCAAGAACCCACACCTTCTGAAATTGCTTGATATCAAAATGATGATGACTTCAAGAAAATGATGAGGCATTTCTTGAAGGAAGACAAAGAAACATACTTCTTAGAGTTAGCTCCTCAAGGGGCTAAACTTCCTCCCAACTTTAATGTTGAGGATATCATTATGCATGAGGAAGAAACTCTGATCATGGCTATGATGAAATAGATGCATGCCATGCAAGTCAAACTTAACAAACTTGAAAAAGAAAAGGAACCTAAAGAGTTCTCCATGGAGGCTCTATGCCCTTTTCCATTTGATAAAGAATTGTACTTGTTGCCATTCCCTAAAAGAGTGGAGATACCTAAGTATGATAAGTATGATGGAAACTTTGACCCTTAAGATCATGTTAGAGAATTATGTACTCAATCTATGGAGTTTATGCATGAACCAACCTACTTAATGCATCTTTTCCCTCGATCTCTAGGAGGGTTAGCCATTCATTAGTTCTCAAAAATGCCTCCAACTATCAAAAATTTTGAGGAGTTAATCAAACTGTTCTATCAACAACAATCCTATAAGATCTAGCATCTGGTCACCATGATTGACATCTGCAATCTGAAATAGAACTCGGGAGAACCATTCATGACATTTCTCAAAAGATGGAGGAAATTTTTTTGTCTATATGGTAGACCTATTCTAGAAACTCAGAAGCTGGAAATCTTCATCAAAAATCTTGTTCCAGAAATCAACTACCATTTGCAAATGCAAAATCATACATCCTTTGATAAAATGGTAGAAAATTCAATCAAAATTGAGAAGGTACTTGTCCAAAAGGGAGACATATCCCTTCAAAAAGACAAGTATGAATCTGGATCTAGTTCTAAAGATAAAGGCAAAAACTGGAACAAGAACAAAGGTGTTGTCACTAACAACATTGTTGATACTATTTGTGCCCCATATAAAGCACCCACTTTCAATCTCAATGTTGGTACCCAAGCCATCAAATCCTCAGAGGTGAAGGCAAACAAATTGAACAAGAAGCCATCTGATTACAAACTATGGGCTATAGATCCTAAATGCAAATTCACTCCTCTTGGAGAGTCCTTGGAATCTTCCATGAAAACTCTATTGGCTAACAATATCATTTCCTTTCCTAAGATAAAAGTCTTTGATCCTGACCCAAAATTGAAATGGTAGAGAGAGAACGATTTTTGTGACTTCCATCGCAATAAGGGTCATAAATCTAATAACTGCATCTACTTGAAACACATCATGCAAGACAAAATTGATAATGGAGAAATCACAATTGATAATCATAAGAGCAATAATGATCATACAACATTCATGGAGCCATTTCTAAAACATGGTCAAGGAGATTCATCTTCTCAACCTAATGTGGGTGCTAAAGTCAATTATGCTTACTCTGGAAACAATGTTGTTATCAATATGGTTGAACCATGCCTATCTGAGCATTCAAATGTCATCACAATTGTAAGAAAAGATAGAGAAAATCAATCAGCTAATGCAGTTACTCGATCACAAGCTCAGGTGCATCTGCAAGGACAAATCCTAGATTCATCAAATGTCCCTAAGATGCCTTTCAATCTCTCTTCTACTTCTAAACAAAAGGCCACATCTAAATCTTCAAATCCTAAAGACACAAGGCCTATATCATACAATATTGTCCAACAACTCTAGCATACCAATGCAAAAATCTCAATGTTTGAGTTGCTTCGGATATCTCCAGCTCATAGACCCATTCTAGACAAGGCTCTGCTTGGATGCAATGTTCTTGATAACCTTGATTTAGATAGATTCCAGACTATGGTTGGTCATTTGACATCTCCACAATATATCTCCTTTTTAGAGGAAGATGATAATTCCTTGAGTCTTCCACATAACTAGCCCTTGCATATTGAAGTCTTAATCCAAAACCATCAAGTCAAACACGTGTTGATAGATGGAGGTGTTGGTATCAAAATTTGTTCTTACAACTTGATTACACAAATGGGATTATCTAAAGCTATCATTCATCCTAAAAATAAGATAACTATCAAGGCATATGATGAAGAAGAAGGATCCTCCAAAGGAACAATTGTCTTGCCTATCAAAACAGGTCCAGTCATCAGAGATACTACATGTCAAGTTCTTGATATACCTTTGGCTTACAATATTCTTCTAGGGAGACCCTAGATACATGAAATGAGGGCTATTCCTTCCACATACCATCAATGTGTAAAATTTCCTTTTGAAGAAGTAGAGGTGATGATTCCAATTGACCTCTCTACAACTTGCAATGCATTGGTAAACTTGTTCCTAATAACAAAGAATCTTCCACTAAGGAGCTAGCCATTGCTTCCACATCCAAGATGGAAGACATTTCTAAAGAGGTTAAAATCAAAGATAATGGAATGGGATAATACACAATGGAACTAGTCTTATCTCTCACATCTCTCCCATTATCACCAAAGTCTTATGGACAACCTTAAGATAAAGTTGAACCTAATGTTAAATAATCCCAAGTCATATTCAATGGAAGCTTTGTCCCATAACAAGTATCTAAACAAGAGTTTGAGGAAGAAGAAGTTGTGCTTGCATGGTTGTATAAAGATGAATCTCAATCTCAATCAGTCCAGAAATGTGACTCCACTTCAAGAAAAATTCCTCAGAAGTCATATGGACCAGGGGATAAATTGATCACAAAAATGGGATATATAGGAAAAGAACCTCTAGGACTACAAGGTAAAGGTCTTTTATCACCTCTTGACCATCGTGGCCGAACAAACAAGAATACAACAGGTCTAGGATATAAGAAGAAGCCTTTCTATCTTAGAAAGAACTCCCCACATGTCTTAGAATAGATTAAACCAAAGGAAGAAATAGAACAATCTAACAATGATGATTTAGACACCACTGAAGAGCTCATTCCTTAAGAACATTTTCATAAAGAAATAAAAGACCTCCTTGAAGCAGAAAATGATCCAATCAAAAGAATTAAAGTGGTAGACATACAAGAACCTACTATGGAACAAGAGATAGTTGCACCACAAGAACCAACTAATCTCAAAGACAATCAAACAAATAAAGGGGAAGGTGGTAGCTATTTTGAGATAGATCCTCATGAGTATGAATTCAAATCAGAATCTAAGGGTAACCCTTCTTGGGGTATCCATCTTGACTTTACTCATGCTCTCAATTTTACTAGAGGCATAGATGAGGAATCTAATGACTATGAATGGGGAGTCATTCCAGAGGAAGATGAACTTATCACAGAAAAACATATTGATGTTATTCACCAATACATGAACCTAAATCCAATGTAAGTCTAGAGTGAAATAATGAACTTAATGAGTCTGATCCAACGATGGCTAAAGTGGACTCCCACAATGACATTGAGCTTATTCATGAATTGAATGTCTTAAGTTGTAATATCACCTTTGAACTCGAGCATCGCGTTAGGACTAATGATAATAGATTGATATCCGTAAACACTATCTCCCAATCCTTTCCCACTTTGACTATCCAATATCTTGAACTTCTTGACCAAACTTCCACAAATCCAAGCCAATGTATCTATACTTTCCCAAATGACTATGCCCTTGCTTGCTGCCTGAATGCAGTTGAGCCTATGAGGACTTCCATCAGTGAGCCGAGCGTTAGCATGAAGGATTTAGACATCAATTATCTTAGTCAAAAGAATAAGAGTAAAAATAAAAAGAACAAGAGTTCTGAGGGTGAAAACCACTTTGTGGCAGTCTCAGAACCTACAAAAGTAAAAATAAAAGACATCCAAAGGTGAAAAACTCTCTGGGGTGCCTAAGGATGAGATATTTGATGTCCTTTCAAGTTATTTATAGGAAAAATCTCCAATTCTAATTGAGCCCACTCAATCTATCAACTTGGGAATAGTAGAAGAACCACAATTGATCCATGTAGCACAATCCTTATTAGAAGAAGAAAAGCAAAAATTTACTACATTCCTAATAGAGAAAAAGATCAACTTGCATGGAAATATTTAGATATGCCAGGGTTGGATCCTGACCTTATAATGCACCATCTATCTATTGCTCCAGGGGTCAAACCTATTAAGCAAAAATTGAGAAAGATGCATCCACATGTTGCACTCTTGGTGAAAGCTAAATTAGAGAAAATACTAAAAGTCGAATTCATTCATGTTATTGACTATGCTAAATGGATCCCTAATATTTTAACTATTTCAAAACTAGATAAATCAATCAGAGTGTGCACAAATTTTAGAGATGTGATTGAAGCATGCCCAAATGATGATTTTCCACTACCTAACATTGATATGATAGTGGACATGATGGTAGGTTTCAAGATGTATTCTTTGGTGGATGGTTTTTTTGTATATAATCAAATAAAAATTTCTCCAGAGGATCAAGAGAAAACTACTTTCACATGTGTATGGGGTACCTTTTGTTGGAATGTTATTCCATTTGGGCTTAAAAATGTTGGTGCTACATATCAGAGAGCTATGACATCTATTTTTCATGACATGATGCATTGAACTATGGAGGATTATGTTGATGATACCTTAGCAAAATCTATGATAAGGGTTGAACATCTAAATGATTTAAGAAAAATATTAGACCGCATGGACAAGTTTAGTCTCAGATTAAACCCTAAGAAGTGTGCTTTTGGCGTCACTTCTGAGAAGCTCCTAGGATACATTATTTCAAAGAAAGGTATTGAAGTTGATCAAGCTAAAGTTAAGGCCATCATGGAGATGCAACCTCCCAAGAACATGAGTCAAATGAGAACATTGCAAGGGAGAGTTCAATCTATCAGATGCTTCATATCATAGCTTGCAGACATATCACAACCTTTTACAAAAATATTACATAAAGGTGTGACTTTTGCATGGAGCGAAGAATGTGAAAAGAACTTTAACCATATCAAGAAGTATCTATCAAATCCTCCTATTTTGATGCCTCCTATACAAGGGAAGCCATTGATCTTATATGCCTCTGCAATAGATACATCACTGAGGGCATTGCTAACACAACATGATGAGAATAAGAAGGAAAGAGATATATATTATATCAGTAGAACATTGTATGAAAAGAACTATTCAATGATTAAGAAAGCTTATCTAGCTGTGATCTTTGTATCATAGAAATTGAGACATTATATTTTAGCTCATACCACACATTTGGTAGCTAAGATTGATCCACTAAAGTACCTACTAAGAAAAGCTGCCCTCACGGGTAGATTAGCTAAATGGGTCATGCTCTTAAGTGAATTCGACATTGAATATGTTGAAAGAAAATCTATTAAAGGATAGGTAATTGTTGATCAATTGGATGATGCACCATTGTTTGATGATACATCATTGCAAATGGAATTTCCAAATTCCTCTATCATGAACCTTTCTTCTAGATCATGGAAGTTATTCTTTGATTACTCCTATACACAGAATGGATTAGGAGCAAGCATATTGTTTATCACTCCTCAAGGATACTTAATCCCTAAGGCATTCAGAATCAAGTTTCCTTATACAAACAATATTGTTGAATATGAAGCCCTTCTTAATGGTATGAAAATAGCAATTGAGTGGAGAATGACAGAGTTACACATTCATGGAGACACACAACTTGTAATACACCAAGTCAATGATGTGTATCAAATCAAAGATGGAAAGTTGATCCCATACAAGAGAATGGTAGATGATCTAAAGAAGTATTTCATATCTCTCACCTTTGAGAAAATTCCTAGAATAGAGAACAAGGCTGCCAATGCAATGGCAATGCTATCTACTTCATTACAAAAACCTTAACATGAGCTATGCTATGAGTTCCTAGTGGAAGCACTATCTTATCCTACATATGATTCCCCTAAAACTTGCATGATCTGCACTGTTGCTGGTCATGATTCATCCCGATACAAAAACCTCTTCTCCTATCTTCAAGACCAAATCATTCTTGATACCTTCAACTGCCATGAGAAATGATACCTTATCCACAATGCATTTTGGTATGTCATCATTGGTAACAATCTGTACAAATGAGGTCTAGATGGTACACTACTTAGATGTTTAGAATAGGAAGAGTCTCAATGTGCACTAGAGGAAGTCCATGAAGGTATATATGGGTCACACTCAAATGGTTTAACACTAACTCAAAAGCTTATTAGGGTTGGGTACTATTGGCCTAAAATGGAGAAAGATACAATCAAGTTTGCTATGAACTATCAAAAGTGCCAAGTACATGGTAACTTAATTCATGCTCTAGGGAAAGATCTAATTCCCTTTACTACACAATGGCCTGTTCACCAATGGGCATTTGATCTTATAGGATCCATACATCCTCATTCTTCTAATGGACATACCCATATCATAATAGCTATAGAATATTTCACAAAATGGGTAGATGTCATCCCTTTGACTCAAGCAACCGGCAAGCAAATTTCTATATTCATTTTAAACTACATCATATGTTGGTATGGTATTCCACACTCTATAGTCACAGATAATGGTGGACAATTCAACAACAAAGACTTAGATGATCTATGTGCCAAATTCAAGATAACACGACATTGGTCCTCTATCTACTATCCTCAAGGGAATGGACAAACATAGGCTTCTAAAAAGAATCTATTGAAAATATTGCACCATATAGTTAATAAAAAGGAAGAGACTAGCATCTCATGATCAATCTAACTCTCTGGGCCTACAGAACAAGTATTAGAATGCCCACTGGGGCTACACCATTCACTTTAGTTTATGGGTCTAAAGTGGTACTGCCTATTGAGGTTGAAATCTCATCACTAAGAATCAGAATGCATGGTGTAGTAACTGATGATGACTAAAAAGTGTCTAGGTTGCAAGAACTTGAACTACTAGATGAGCGCAGACAAGCAACATATGATCATCTCAAATTATATTAGAAGAGAATGTCTAGAGGCTACAACAAGAAAGTTAGACACAAAGAATTTTAGGTTGGTGATCTAGTCTTGAGAGAGAATCCTAAAAATCAATCACATAGAGAATGCAAGGCGAAGTTTGAACCCAACTGGCTAGGTCCCTTTATTGTCACTACTACTTTTGGCTCTAGTTCTACCAACTCTTAATGACTAAAGGAGAACAGCTCCAAGAACCAATCAACATTCTCCATCTAAAGAAATTCTATGGCTAAGGCATTCAGTCTATGGTAAAAATATCCTGAAAAAATCTTAAAAATTTGAAAAAGTCTTGAAAAAATGAACATCTTGGTGAAAACCTAGCACTAGGCGCCTTGATGATTCACAAAAAATTGGAAAAAATATCAAAAGTACAAAAAAAATTGGAAAAATGAAAAATACAAAAAAATGAGAAAAAGAAAAAGTGCCTTAGTGAAAACTTGGAAACAAGCACCTTGGTAGCAAAAATAGAATCTCTGCCAAGATGGTGAAAACTTGGAAAATGACTTGTTTTAAAATGCTCCATCTATCAGAGAAATCTCAGTCTTTTCTAGCTTTTAGTCTTGCTTTAGTTTGTACATATCTCCCAGTTTGTTTTAGCATTCCTATTTTCAATAAAGTTAGTCTATACACCAATCAGCTCAAGCATCTATATCCTACCAATGTTCAAACTTGGGGACAATCAAAGTCATATCCTATAGTCCTCAATATCTCAAACATGTCATATCCAGTTAGAGTCCTTTGAAGCCTCATCCAAGTCAGTCAGTTAGTCTCCTCTCCTGAAAGGATTTTGCATTTACAACAACACAATCAAACATCAACACAAATTGAAAACAATCTATGCTTCACATGCTTTTATCTCCTTGTATGCTTACTGATTCGCATTGAGATTTTTGCATATTGTGTCTCTTTGATCTCTTCAATGATGTCCTTTACAGGATTTAGAGACTGATGACTGGGGGCATAATATTTTCTTTGTCTTCTGCTTGTATGTGAAATCTAACAACTTTGGAAATTCTAGATTGAAATGGTGTCCATTTGTAAGAGTCTCCATCTCGTATTGGATGGCCATGAGTAGCTCGACCATTGATACTTGGAAAATTCAAGGAAGTTTGATATAACTATTATCTTTTTGAGTGATTTCTTACTCCTATTGTAAAATATGATCTTACCTAAGGATGTGAATGATAAAAGGTCACTACGGGTAATTTACACTAGATTTAGAATGATCTCTTGATTGTTTGATGTGTTGGTAACACAAGAGGCATTCAGGTCATCACAACATTTGTGTTCTAATGCTTATACAAATTACTATATCAAAATGGACATGATATTCATGTCATCTTGGCATTTATGCCTTGGTGCTTATATCTAATCCAACATTCCAAAAACAAAATCACTATTCATATGTCCATGGTTGTTTGACTAGTGGGCATTGTATTGATTCTTGAGCATACAAATCAATATTCATATGTCTATAGTTTCCTAACTAGTGGGCATTGTATTGATTTATCTAGTTACCTAAAAATTCAATGATGAAAATGACCGACACATGATCAGTGACTAGGTCCTAGGTCTTAGGTTTGCATTTCATTTTGCATGTCATTTTTTCACTTTGCATGATTGCATGATCTCACAAATTTCTGACTACACTTAAAATGCTTAAATGATTCTTCAAAACTAAACTTAAACTTGACCTAAAGAGCTAAATCTCACACAAAGGTTTCTTCACAAAACCGCAAGCAATCATCATCCTAGGTTAAGCATCCTTTTGACATAAGACTAAGTACTTGTCTTCATCAATCCCTACAAAACATATCATGTGTATCATTGCATTTACATGGCATTTCATAATCATTCCATTTGTTACATTACATACATGTACATAATCAAAATCATACATTTCCATACATTTTCCATAATCAATTACATTTGCATAACATCCATACATTTGAAAGAAATCATTGCATTGCATTCCATACATATATTCTACACTATACATAGCATTTACATTACATGATATCATCATAAATCAAAACATGACAAGTACAAATGAAGTCATAACCAAAATCTTGATCTCATATATATCATATAACTTAAAATAGTCAAGGGTGCACTATTGGCACAAAGTACAAAAGAATCAGCTCATGTGAGCTATCAAAGTTAGAGCAGTATATATGAATAGAATGACAAAAATATCAAAATATCTAGAAAGCTCAGCTGTCTTCCTAATCCTCTGCATCTGGTGGAGGTGGTGGTGGTGCATCAGGCATTGCCTTGGCTTGAGGTGCCCTAGCTCCCTCTGACGCTATCATATACTGAGAGTATGTCGGTACTCTTTGACCAACAGGATCAAAAAAATAATAGGTAGAAACATAGTAAGCAACTCGAGAGGTCTGATGTGTCACCTCTACTTGTAATCTCTTGTTCTCCTCTCAAAGCTTTGATCACTATCTGTCAACCTCTATGAATCCCTCCTCAAAAAAAGCACTCCATACTCTCAGGTCCCTCACCTATAATCTCAAGTGCCTAATCATCTCCTAAGGAGTCTGCGCTACACTAGGATCTGTATCTACTACAGGCATATTTGTATCTCTAGCTGGCTAATCAGCAACCTCCACTCTTTTTGCCTTATGGCATCTCACCTCTGCACCAAGGTCAAAATCTATATTATCCTATGTAGGATCAGGACCAACACCTACATACTGCTCAGCACCTAGTACCTCATCAACACTGCCAATATTGCCTAATGTCCCACTCTCTTCTCTAGTGGATCTCCTCTATAAAACTGCAGGTCTACCTGCTAAAGAACTAGTAGGATGAGGTGGTCTTATCTTCCCTAATGGTCTCTATGGTGGTGTCATGACTTCTCTCAGCCTTGGAGGTGTAGGCTGGGGTATCAGAATCTCTGTATCTCAACATCTCTACCCTTGACCCATTGGAGCACCTGTCACATCCATAGCCTCCTCCATCAAAGGTATCAACTCTATGGGATCTGAAAATCTATATATTGGATGCTTGATGAGCCAAGAAACATATCTATCTATCACTCTAGCATCTATGACATCTAAATAGTAGTCCTAGTCTCTTTTGACATAACTGCTATACTCCTATGTACAAAGAGCATAAGACAATCGAGGGCCCCGTCCTAATCTAAGCTCTCTGAGTATTTGTGCATAGGCAACATGATCCTGGGTATTAGATCTGGGTATTGATTTGAGGCTTTGTCCTACATAATATTGTAAGGGAATGCCCATGTGGCTTTGCATATTGTAATTCTAAAAGTTTGTAATTCCACATTTGTGGAGATAATAAGAAGCAAATTTTCTATTCTTCCGTATTGTTGTTGTTGTTTCTCTGTTTCTGTTATGTGTCTGTGGTATTAAGGGGAGCACCCTTCATCACATTGATGGTATGTGGAAAGAATAGCTCTCATTTCATGTATCTAGGGTCTCCCTAGAAGAATATTGTAAGCCAAAGGTATATCAAGAACTTGACATGTAGTATCTCTGATGACTGGACCTGTTCTGATAGGCAAGACAATTGTTCCTTTGGAAAATCTTTCTTCTTCATCATATGCCTTGATAGTTATCTTCTTTTTAGGATCAATGGCAGCTTCAGATAATCCCATTTGTGTAATCAAGTTGTATGAACAAATGTTGAGACCAGCACCTCCATCTATCAACACGTGTTTGACTCGATGGTTTTGGATTAAGAATTCAATATGCAAAGGCTGGTTATGCGGATGACTCAAGGAATTATCATCTTCCTTTGAAAAGGAGATATAGTTTGGAGATGTTAGATGACCAACCATAGTCTAGAACCTATCTAAATCAAGGTTATCAGGAAGATTGGATCCAAGTAGAGCTTTGTCTAGAATGGCTCTATGAGCTGGAGATATCTGAAGCAACTCAAACATTGGGATTTTTGCATTGGTATGCTAGAGTTGTTGGACAATATTGTGGAATGTAGGCCTTGTATCTTTAGGATTTGAGGATTTAGATGTAGCCTTCTATTTAGAAGTGGAAGAGAGATTGAAAGGCATCTTAGGGACATTTGATGAATATGGGATTTGTCCTTGCAGATGCGCCTGAGCTTGTGATCAAGTAACTGCATTGGCTAATTAATTTTATCTATCTTTTCTTACAATTGTGATGACATTGCAACACTCAGATAGGCATGGTTCAACCATATTGATAACAGCATTGTTTCCAGATAAGCATAATTGACTTTAGCACCCACATTAGGCTGAGAAGATGAATCTCCTCAAGACCATGTTTCAGAAATGGCTCCATGAATGTTGTATGATCATTATTGCTCTTATAATTATCAATTGTGATTTCTCCATTATCAATTTTGTCTTGTAGGATGTGTTTTTTTCAAGTGGATGTAGTTATTAGTTTTATGACCCTTATTGCAATGGAAGTCACAGAAATCATTCTCTCTCCACCATTTCAGTTTAGGTTCAGGACCAAAGACTTTTATCTCAGGCAAGGAAATGATATTGTTAGCCAACAGAGTTTTCATGGCAGATTCCAAGGACTCTCCAAGAGGAGTGAATTTGCATTTAGGATTTGTAGCCCATGGTTTGTAATCAAATGACTTCTTGTTCAATTTGTTTTCCTTCACCTCTGAGGCTTTGATGGCTTGGGTACCAACAATGAGATTGAAAGTGGGTGCCTTAGGTGTTGCATTGTCATGGATCTCGATCTAATATGAGAATACCATACTCGCACCTACTAGAAGGCAGTAAATCACTTGGTTAGCTTAGTTTCAATTACTTGTAGATTTCAATTTTTGCAAACCTCTAATGTTTTACTAAAGTGTTGTGTTCATAGCTAGGTACAATTTTCACACACACAACACACACACACACACACACACACACACACACACACATACACATATTATATAAATATATTACATATGTGTAGTGTATGATAAGTTTATAAACACATATTTCTATTTCTTCATAACCTGTGTGGGTTTTGCAGAAGTAAAAATGATCCTTTTAGTTCTACATAACCTGCACAAGTTATGTAGAACTTGGAATGGTATGTTTGGTTTTGCAAAACCCATGTGGGTTATTTAGAATATAGGAACTTATATGAGTTGTGGCTTGGTAAGATGGTTGAAAAATGACCATAAGGCTTGCATGAACATTTTCCATCCTTTTTTGCCCCTTTACACATTTTTTCATCTTCTAAGATGATTTCTCGACTTCCTCATTATCAGGTTTACAAATGATCAAGTGGGTATCTCTAAAATTACCACCATAATATCACACATCTTCTTAGCTTTCTAACCATATAAATTTTTCTTTTTGTATAACATTAGCATGGTAAACTTTAATTTTCTTTACTAGTGTCTTCATAGTCCTTAGAGACATATTTCTACCATTTTCTTAATAAATTTTGATCTACTTGACCAAATTCAAAAAAAATTCTATATTACTATTCTACACTTGAGTCAATACACTTCTTTTTAAAAATATATATATATTTTATTATTTTGATGCAAGTTATTCCAAGCACATGAACATGTACCATATTTTCAAGATGTAGTTACTTCAAAAAAGAATAAGAAAAATACTCAACAAAAAATTACAAAAAAAATCATAACTTCTATATCTCACTCTTACCTATCATCCTACCCAAGGGTTTTGCAAAATACTAAATCTAACTATATCTTTTGTGAAGTGCACAAAAATAGCTATCTTATATTTTAAAAAAAATATTAGGAATAATTTTTTGTGTGAGGTAGATTCGACCCTCTAAATATTATCCATTTTTAAAAACTTTTCATAGTTTAGAGACTAGATTCAAAGTTTTACAATTCTTATTCTTTGCACAACTCCTAATTTTGAGTGTACGACCGTTAAATTTCTCTCCAAATCTCAAGTTTACCAAATTTAAGAAAAAAAAAAACAAGTGTCCACTTATACCCCCCTTTTTGCACACCATCTTGGTGCACTTACCCTAGAATTATCAAGTTAAACATGAAGTAAAAATAATTGTTAATCTAAGGACTCAACTTAAAGAAAAGGAAGAATGTAAAGAAATCCTCAAGAAAGAATTAAGCTCTAAAATAGAGGATTGTCATTGGCTAAAGAATAAAACATCTAAGTTTGAGACAAAATTTGAATCATTTTTTTTTCAATACATTCACAAGATCTACTGAATAACTTGATATTCTCTAATTTTCATACTATTACTGATTTTGGTCAAAAAACAAGCATAACATAATCAAGATAGAAATTAGGAGGTGTTCCACTTGCAAATTTAATATACCTAATATGATTTGGTGGTAGAGGGAGCTATAACCTTCTTTCCTCTGCAAACCACTACATTCTCTTTAAAGGATTCATTTGGTATACAAATGTATTGTGTTTTCTCATTCAAGGTGATAATTGTAATTCAAAGTCATGGTTATAGTAGCATTGTTTGATATCTTCTTCAAAAGTATTCATATTATTTCATTCCTTTGAATTGAAGATATTTGGAAGAATGTCTATAACCATCTACTAGAGTTATTGGTTTTGACTTTGGCACATATCTGATAAAGTATATACACAAGCATTTTCACTCACATATGATAATTTTTTAAATTGGTTTTATTACCTAATAATTATGTGGAAATCTACACTTGTCATAAATTCTTGTTGACTATAAAGTGTTGATATCTTATTAACCATTATATCCATAAGAATTGATAATCTATTCATCTTGCAAATTATGAATCTCTTATTAATACAAGGATGATAGTTGTAGTCACCTAAAATTGGCCTAGTAGAACTTAAGCCCCCTTTTGATCAAATTATTTCTTTTCTAAGCATCATTATGTAGAGTAACCCTTAAAGTCCCCTTTGCATATAATCAAATAAAAAATATTATATTAAGCTTATACTATGGTCTTATTTCTAGAGCTTGCATATTTATTTAATTTATAAAACCTTACTTTTAATATAAAATTCCTACACTTTTATTAAAAGATCACATTCACATGTGTGCATACTTAATCTTGATTAATTAGTAATTAAAAGGGATTTGTGCTTTCAAAAATGCTATTTTGTGTTATTCTACCTAACATTTCCCTTTTGCCTCTTAATTCTCACCACTCATTTCTACCAAACCTTGCATCTCCTTGCATCTCCTTTTGCCTCTTCATCTTAGTCACTCATTCTTTTGCCTCTTAATCTCCACCCTTCATTCTTTAGGCAATTCCTTTAAAAGGAATATCTTCCCTTCCTCTCAAGGGTCCTAATTTTTTGGGTAATCTTAGCTTTGTTACATATTGTTATCTTGCATTACATTCAAGCTTTCTTGCAAATCTTATCATTTCATTTTGTATCTTAGCTTTATTTCTAGCTTAATATTACATTGTTAATCTACTTTCTTTTCTTGCATTGCCTAATAGAATAACTCTTACATCCTCATTATAGATTACTAGTTTCTTTCATACATTTTAGCTTAATCTCTCATTTTAGATTGTTAATATTGCATCTTAACTTCATTCTTAGATTTGAGTCTTCCATTTTGCAGTAGTCAAGTCACTAATCCTTTATACCAATTTGATGAGCACCATGAGAAGGATTAAACCTGCTTCAACTATGAAGCTATGAGCCACTTCTTGAGATTTCCTCTTCCATAGATTCTCTCATGTGTAATGGTTCATATAAGTGTGTCACACATTTGATCACATATCTTTGGCACCCACCATGGGGCTGAAATTTGTTTTCAGCTTCATTTCTTGCACTTTTGGTTGTTTTTTTTTGCAAGTTCAACACTTCTATTTTTTGCAGACTCAAAAGTCATACAACATTTCATTACACTGATAGGCGAAACTCTGCATTTTCTAAAGTATCATTCTACCATACAGAGAATTATCATCCTATCTTACTATGAAATATCACCCAACCTTTATAAGGTATATCGCCTAGTCCTAGAATGTCATTATGCTTCTATAAGGTCTATCATACAATTTTATGATAGACTGAGTAAGTGTCGCCCAAAATTTATTTCTATCACAGTCTAAGTTTAGGCTGAGATTACTTAATTTTTCTGGCATTTTTTGATTTTATAGTCTTCTAACAGTGGCTAATAAGTGATCTTGCAGGGTTATTCTTCTATTTGCATACTTTTCATGCCCTAACTTGTAGTTTTGTAGGGTTTTCTTATCAAAAGAGATCCATATCTTCATGCCTACTAATGTTTTATGATGTAGGATTCGCTTGTCAAAGACTTCATCTTAAAACTACTAATGTTTTATCTTGTAGGTTTCCTTGGAGACACAAACAAACTATGTGTTTCCTTATGTTTGATTTCTAGGCACCTAGCTTAACTAGAAGGCTTCTTGTTTTATGATTGATTGAGTAGTAGGAGAGTTCTCTTTTCCTCTTAGAAAATAAAAAATCTAGACCTACTTGGTTGATCACTTACAATTTGTCTTGGGTAAATGAATATGTGCTTGATGTGTATGGGAGACACTACCGATTAGGAGAGTATGCTGTTTTCCTCATGGAAAATCATAAATCTATAACTCCACTAGCTATCCATTTCTTTCCTTGCATTTACCTTTAGAGGGCCTGCCAAGGGAGAAATCTTTTGGGAATGACCCAAGTGGGGAACAAGAAAAATGAGCTACTCCACCCCATTATAATCAAAACCTTCTTTCAATCCAAAGAGAGAGAAGACTTGGCTACTTTATATTCCTAATACTTCTTCATGTGTAGGGCCTAGTTACCTAAATCTTGCTAAGCAATACTACATTTGACTAGGCACTTGTAATTTTGTTTACAAGATTGAAAGGGGAATACTTTCATTTTGTGTAGGGCCGAGAGGTCTAAATATTTCTTGCGAGACTATGAATGTTGGTTTCTTGTAGGTTTATAGGCCTTAATTCTTCTTGTGGAACTACAAGGGGTGGTCATGAACGGAGGCCCTTACTAAACACCTTAGGACTTAGAAGCTATTCTTTTTGGACACGTGCCTTCCTTTGTGCAAGGATTGATCCAAGTGGAGACTTAACCTAGATCACCCCAAGACACTCACCATATGTACTCCCTTGGATGCAAATCTATGAAAAAGCCAACATCACTTTGTGTGAGGAGAAGGAGTACCAAGTCATGGGAAAAGGTTGGAACACTTCTCGCTTGACCTTAGATAGTTTTATTGATGTGTCTTCTTGTGCTAAGACTTGTGGAAACATTTTTTGAACATACACTTGATAAACTTGAACATTGTTACACCTTACTAAGGCCTCACATGTGCTTGTATCCACAAGGTTTCTTTGTCCTTTGTTGGATTTTTTTAAGACTATTGAATGTTCACACTACATGCTTTCAAAAGAAACCTTGTGTAGGAAATACACCAATATTTTCAATCACCTTTATAATCCTTTGAATTAAACTATTGGACTAAGCATAAACATTGTCAATATTTCTTCTCATTTTCTATCCTTAACCTATCTTGTTATTTGGTACATTCCAGTATGTTAGGAATTGCCTCTAGATAGAAAATCTTACTTTGGTCTCTTGACTACATACTTGGCTAGTAGAATTATCACTTATCCACCATCTCTTGATCAACTCTCTTGGATTTTCTATCCAATCTCTTTCTTGTTCACAAGTGATGTACATATATAGGGACATCCCCGCATCTTAGACATTTTGTGACAAGTTATATTTTTCTATATCTCTCTTACACTCTTAAGTTTTGGACAAGTGAACATCTTTACTTACCTAGCTTGAACATCAAGTCATCATAAGTCATTTTATTTGGCTTTTGAAAATCTTCTTTCATGCTGGTCACAACTAGATCTCTGATCTGTGAAGGAAAAAAATCCGAAGCTATCTTTGACAATTCAACTAAAGAAGGTCTTATAACTTGGGGTTTCAAACCCTTTGCTAACATCTCTAGTGAATCCACTCTATCCTCCCCTAGATTGGCACATAGTGTTTCTTACACTCCAATCATGGAAGTACAAAACAAGAGGATTGGATAATTCCTAAAAAAATAAGGCAATAAACACTTTGGACAAGAAAACCAAGAGAGTCCCAACTCTAGAAATGGTTCACAACATGGTTCTCAACACACTAGACATGGATCACATTGCTCACAAGATGGTGATTCAGAAAATGAAATAACTGAGGAAAACATCTTACAATTTCAGCAAGATGAACACTTGCAAAGACTGATGAAGTTGACTCTAAGTCAAAACAAAGATGAATACTTCTTGTATCTAGCCTCACTAGGGGTTAAGCTATCACACAACTTTGATGTTGACAATTTAATTAGGAAGGAAGCACCATTTAAACTACAAATCATGAGGAAATAAATGGAAGATATAATGAAGCATATGTAATGCTTGGAAAAAGAGAAAGAACAACCAAGGCCTTATGGGATCTCCTTGAACAAAATAATTTATGATGTCTTACAAATGGATTCAAATGAACACAAGAACTTATTTATCAGGTCAAAAATAATATAAATGGCCTTCCATTGGCCTTATCACATGATTTGACCAAAAGTTTTTCATGGCATCTCACTGTGTTCCCAGTGCTTCAGCACCATGAACCCATTTGACAGTATTGAAGCATTAGAATATATAGCTGAAAGGAATATGGCATGACATCAGTGGTTATCTAAAACTAATCAATCTAAAACTAATCAACATATATATATATATATATATATATATATATATATATATATATATATATATATATATATATATATATATATATATATATATATATATAATAAGGTAACCCGGTTCGCATACCCTAGAATGTAGTGATGTGAGGTTCCAATGAGATTTCATGAATGAACAAGACATGAAATACACTTGACTGAACTAATAGGGTGTAGAAAGGGATGCACCGGGATCCAAAAATTGCCTATGAATTTAAAAGGCATTTGTGAAGTTGTATCTCTTATTTTGTGCACCAATTATGAGGCCTAGAACTCAAAAGAGTAGAATTATTGGAAGCCAATTTTTATACACCTTGATTGCTAGCTCTTTGTGGATGATTTTTTCTAGTCTAGTAGTGCTTTGTTTAGGTCCATAAATTCATTCAAATTCAAGGTAGTAGGGGACAACATCTCTTAAAAGTTATAACTTCTCTTTGTATCTCACTTTATATATATCCATACTGAAAAGAGATTTTATTGTATCCAAAAATGGAGAAACATATGCGAGAGAGTGATTTATAGATAAAATGAATGGTTTTGGAGTCTATCGCTTTTCTCATGAGCATCAATACGAGAGTGCATGGCATGAGGGAAGAAAGTAAGGCCTTGGAATGTATACTTTTAAAACTGGTGAAACTTAGTTTGGACCTGGCATTTTGGTGTCTTATAAACACCTAGCACCCTAAATTCTGAAGTAACCAAGGGGGTCAACCATGCAAAGGTTTTGCATGCAGTCCAGCTATGCTAATTTAAAAATAGGACTTCTACAATTTTCTCTAAGAATTTATCTATGAAGATTAAGTTTGCATGATTCTAAGAGAAACTTTTCTTCTACCCAGGTTAATTGATATGAGACTGATAGAGGAAAAAAAATCGTAGTTTGGAATGCAGATACAAAATGAGGAGAGTGAAACTCCCTTTTGATTTCAGCTTACTAAAAGCACCCAATGCTGTACACTTTCAAAAGTTATAAAGCACATATTACCAAATACTCTATATATGCACCAAGTTTAAATAAGTAGTTGTAGCAGTAAACTTGGCAGGAGATTATTTATTATTTACCAAAATTCGTCTTCATAAGGTGAACAATATTCACATTAATTAAACTCGATCTTAAATTACAATCAAAATTAAAAGTTTATTAAAACATCAATCAAAAAAGTTATAGAATCAAATTTAAAAATATCTCATATTAATATAATATTTCATGCTAATATGATAGACCTTAATTTTTTTATATTTTCAATTCGATTCAATTATAAAAGTACAGTATACATAAAATCATTAGGGTTTAAAAAAGATTGGACAAACAAATGCAAATCGATTATAATTCAAGTAATCTTTGACGTACACAGTTTAAATGTTTGGAATGCAGATTGTTGATCTAAATATTTCAGCATACTTGAACAATCATGCAGTACACATTTAAATTTATAAAGCACACAATACCAAATACTAAAATTAGTTGTAGTTGTAAACTTGGAAGAAGACTAGGTTTTACTTAGAAAAATTCATGTCGATAAGATTCACAGTAATCACGATAAATTCTTATTACAAGCTGAAATTTAAAGTTATGAACAATGGTGGAGAGGACTGAAGTGAAGTATTACAAAAATCAAATTCCTTATAATTGAATAAATTATAACGTACACAAAGTATACAGATTTCAAATGCAGATCTTCAATCAACAAGGAAAGTATGCATCCCTTGAAATTTCAGTATGCTAAACCAATAATACAATGCACCTTAAGATTATTAGATCACATAATACAAAATACCATGTATAATACACTAATCTGCAGGGCAACAAAAGTTTTAGTCAAGTTGCCACAACTTTTAGGTTTAAGTCTACCACCAAACATTCACCACATTTTGATGTGATTAGTTCACATTAGAACATTATTATAGACTGATTGGGAAGTTTAAGTCTACCACCATAGCTTTTTACCACATTTTGATGTGATTTATTCATATTAGAACGTTATCACAGACTGATTGAGAAGTATAAGTATTCCACAATAAATTTTACCACACTTTTATGTGAATAATTCACATCAGAATGCTATTACAGACTGACTGAGAATTGGAGCTATCAACAGCGGTAAATATGGGTGAAGTGGAGTAAGAAGAATTTTTTGAAAAAGTGGAGAAACTTAAAGATGGGTTAGAGTTGAGATGAATGAATTGCCTGAATGCTGGTCCTGAGTTTGCTACTGTAGCATATTGTAGGACTTTGACTTGGCACTTCAAGAACTTGACATAATGGATTGCCTCATCGAGCATTGAGGCAATGTCCATTTTTGTACCACCTGGAACAAGTCTCTACAGAATTCTGATCCTTTCATTAATTCTCTCTGTCTATGGTGTGCTACAACACTCTTTGGATCCTTTGGTATTCTGAGATTCCTGTGCTTGGGTCACTTTATGCTCTTGGGATCTATGTTAATGGGTTTCATGGCTGCCACCCTGAATATCATCTTCCTCATTACCGCCATACTTGCAACTACAGTGTCATAATTTCTCGCACTGCCATCTTTTGAGGAATAATAAACCTACTTTTCTTATAATCTCAGACCCACAAGAATGTATTGTTTAAACCAAACCAATTTCTAGGATGCCCACAAGAGTGTGCTATTTAAACCAAATTTGTTTCTCTCATAATATCAAACCCAAAATAATGCACTATTTAAACCAAAACAATTTCTTTGATTCCCACCAAAATGTGCTATTCAAACCAAACTTATTTGACTCATAAGCTTAGACCCAAAAGAATGTACGATTTAAATCAGACCATTTATTTTTTAGAACCACAAGTGCTATTTCTCATAAGCTCAGACTACTAAATACTCCATGCCATGGAAGATTATTGTTGCTTAATATCATTCAATGACCCAAATCATCCCATTTCACCAGATTAACCACTACTCAGAAGTCTTACGATGGGATCTTCCTTGGACAAATACATAAGCAGACAGTTAATATTACAATCATGTAGCATTATCTATAATACAGATTTCGTTGATGTATTAAGATTGTCATCACGAGACCTTATCTAAATGTCATTACTATATTTTTCCACTTACATCTCTTCCTCTAAACTTATCGGAAATTGGAGTTTGAGTTAATGAATTGCGGGTCCCAAGTACAAGCCTTTTTTGTATTACCTGGCCCAAAGCAAAAACCAAACGATAAATGCAGGCATAAATCCATCCACCTTGCTAATCAATCATCCTTTACACTAGCCCAAGAATTATCAACCCCTCCATTATACACCATCTTCACTACCTAAACAACTGAGTGAAGCACACGTGGCATAGGAATTTGGTGCAGGTTTCTTTATTGGGGCATAGTTCTAAATGGATTTTTTGTGAAAATTCTCTATTGCAGTCACTAGTTATTAATCTCCTATCTTACAAAGATTATTTGATTAACAAATAACGAAAAATAACACAACTGCAACTTCACCAAAAAAATACGGAAAGAAATATGCCACACAATGACACAATATTTTTGGACAAATCGTCCCTGGAAAAACCCCGAAGGGAAAACTAGTACTGCATATGAGAAATATATTAATCTTTAGCAAATTAAGAGATACAAAATTCCTTGCCTCTCACTGGCAAAATTCCTACAATCTCTCAATTTCTCCTTCTGATATTCCTCCACTACTATCCCCAAACGCTATCACTACGCTCTTGCTAAGATTGCAAGACTGCCCCTTGTTAACACTACAACGCTACTCAAGTTTGTTCTTGCTAACACTGGAAGACTACTCAAGCTTGTTCTCAAACTTCATTGCTTCCATCAAGCTTGTTCTTGCTAACACTGTAAGACTACTCAAGTTTGTTCTCAAACTTGATGTTCACTTCATTGCCTCCAAATGCCCCTTGACCCCCTTTTATACTACTCCCATTGTTTTCTAGTTGCTAGAAGTTTCTACACACTAGAAGTTTCTAATTGCTTCTAGTTGCTAGAAGTTTCCACAAACTAGAAGTTTCTACACACTAGAAGTTTCTAGAAGGAGTCAAATAATTAATAAATATAATTATTTACTAATTATTAGCAAATAGACGAACAACTGTCTAAGCTACCAAACTAACACTCCCTCTTAGCAAGGAAGCTATTCTGCACAACACCCAACTTATCTATGAAGAAGATGAATTTTGCCTTCCCCAATGCCTTTGTCAAAATGCCTGCTACCTGCTCCTCTGTAGGTATGTACTGTAGCTAAACAATCCCCCACTGTATCGTGCTTAACCTTGTAGATTCAGCATGATCCAACCACTGCCCTATCTATTGATCTAGGCACTACCTCCCACACACCATTATGCATTATTGAGGTATACTCCTCAACCATCGCATCTTGCCACACCTAATGTTGTGCAGCCTCCTAATAGCTGGAAGGCTCACTGTCTACCAACTAGCTGACTAAAGCCACATAGTCATTGAACTTGGCTAGTTGTCTTCGCTCTCTAGTAGTCTTCCAAGGACTTCCCACAAACTCTTGAGTATCCCTCTATGTTTGTTGAGCCTCACAGTTCCTGCTACCAACTGTAGAAGATGAGATATCAACCTCCATATCTTGTTGATGCATTTCCTTCTACACCAATTGCTCCATAATTTGTAAACTCTCAACACCTGAGTCTATGTTGGTACAGGTAACTGTACTCAAGCTTTGCTTCCCTTGACTCAGTTGAGTTGTCCTTGAAGCTTCTATTGACTTCTCACTCTAATCATCTGTTGGAAAATCTCTGGACCTCCTGAATGCCTTATCTTCCATGAACTTGACATCACGCCTGATGATAATCCACCTAGTCCCTAGAATAAATATTTATATGCCTTTGAGGTTTCATTATACCCCACAAAGTACCCTCTCTCTGTATTCTGATCTAACTTGGTATGTGTATCACCTAGAATATGACAATACACCAAACTTCCAAATATTTTGAAGTGACTGACATCTGGCTTCTTTCCTGTGAAAGCTTCCTCTGGTGTCATTTTTCCTAGCACCTTATGTGGAACCCGGTTCTGTATGTACATTGTTGTACTACATGGCTCTGCCCATAAGTAGCAGGGCATGTCCTGATCATGTAGCATAGCCCTTCCTACCTCCAATATAGACCGATTCTTCCTCTTAGCAACTCCATTTTGCTACGGATTGTAAGGAACAGTCCACTCTCTCTTGATTCCTTCCCTAGTATAGAACTCCTAAAATTCATTACTCTTGTACTTGCCTCCATTGTCTATTCGAAGAACCTTTATCTTCCTTCCTGTCGAGTTCTCCATAAGAACCTTGAACTCTTGGAAATGACTAAAAACTTCATCCTTGGTCTTCAAGAAGTATATCTAGGTCTTCATGGAGAAATCATCAATAAAAGTAACATAGTACTCATATCCTTTGAGAGACTTCATTGACATTGGCCCACATACATCGGAATGTACTAGATCAAGAACACCTTTAGATTTGGTGTCGCTTCTTGGAAAAGATGCTTTCACAAACTTCCCCAACACACATCCCTTACATACATCATCATGCTCTGTGCTCACCTCTGGAACACCTGGCATTGTCTCACAAAGCAATTTAAGTGTTCCAGGATGTATATGACCCATCCTCCTATGCCATAGCTCTCCAAGATCTCTAGGGTTACTATTGCTTATCAATTCCTTAGGAGTGTCAAACTATAACCTATAAAGGCACCCACTCCTAACTCCAATAGATACTGGTGATTTCCAATCCTTGTGCTTGATCAACATTTGCGTCCCTCTAAAAAGTACATTATACCCTTTATCCTAAAGAACAGATACAGAAATCAAATTCATACCTAATCCTGGCACATGCAACACATCCTGAAGAGGAATCACCTTTCCATTCTCCCTCTGAAACTAAACAGTCCCTTTCCCAACTGAGCTGAGCTTGGACAAGTTTCTCATAGAAATCTGGATACTGGTGTTCTCCTCCTTATAACTAGAGAAATACTCTCTAACTCTTGTCATATGAAATAATGCCCCATTGTCTATGTACCATACACTCTATGAGGTTGAGCTCACCATACAAGCTATGAGTGCAAACACATCCTCCAATCTACTAGAGAGATCCTTTGCACTTGCTGGAGCTGCCATCAAATTCTTGTCCTTCTTTTCACTCTTCATCTTTTGCGGGCAATCGCTGACATAGTGGCCAAATTTGTGACATCGAAAGCACTTGATCTTAGACAGATCCTTCTTCTTCTTCTCGCTTTGTGGATTTGATCTTTTGCTAGACAACTTCTTTGCTTTCCCTTTTCCTACTAGGGCAACGTTCTCCTATTCTACCTCACTTTTTTGACTCTTGTTGTTGGCTCCATTGACAAGACTTAGTCTAAGCTCCTCCTAAGTGAAATCACTCCACAGTCGATCCCAACTCAGTAAGGTGTCTCATCCACTAACAAGTTGAAAAAAGACATCCCACTGCTTAGTGAGCCCATTTAGGGCTATTCTTACTAGCTCATCTTCATTTGGCTTATCTCCAACAACTGCTAACTCATCCTTGACAAGTCTAAGTCTGGTGAGGTAACTTGTAACGTCTTCTCCCTTGTTCATCTAGGTATTCTTCAACTTTTCTCTGAGAATCAGCTTCTAGTTCGTGGTAGCATTCTGATACAAATTCAGAATGACATCCCACATCTTCTTTGTTGTATCTAACTCTGCGATATGTGGAACAATATGATCCTTGATACCATCAAGGATTATCCTCCTCACCTTGGCATCCTCCTTGTATGTTGCAAGCTATGATATATCTGTAGGTACATCTACAACATTGGTAGCATATTCTTTAATACCATTCTCTTCCAACAATAAAGAAATTCTAGCTTTCCAAACAACAAAATCTAAGGCACCATCCAATCTGTCTTGATCTCTCAAACCAGTTGAGGCCATCTCAAAGAAATGAAGAAAATAACAATTCTAAAGAAGTCAAACTAGACTTTATAAACCCTCAATTTCTTTCCTCTGCCTAGGGTAAACTCTTTCTACCCTCAACTTAGCTCTGATACCATGTGAAAATTCTCTATTGCAGTCACTGGTTATTAATCTCCTATCTTACAAAGATTATTTGATTAACAAATAATGAAAAATAACACAACTACAACTTCACCAAAAAATACGGAAAGAAATATGCCACATAATGACACAATATTTTTGGACAAATCGTCCCTAGAAAAACCCCAAAGGGAAAACCAGTACTGCATATGAGAAATATATTAATCTTGAGCAAATTAAGAGATACCAAATTCCTTGCCTCCCACTGGAAAAATTTCTAAAATCTCTCAATTTCTCCTACTGATATTCCTCCATCGCTATCCCCAAACGCTATCACTACACTTTTGCTAAGATTACAAGACTGCCCCTTGCTAACATTGCAAGGCTACTCAATTTTGTTCTTGCTAACACTACAAGACTACTCAAGCTTGTTCTCAAACTTCATTGCTTCCATCAAGCTTGTTCTTGCTAACACTGCAAGACTACTCAAGTTTGTTCTCAAACTTGATCTCAAACTTGATGTTCACTTCATTGCCTCCAAATGCCCCTTGACCCTGTTTTATACTATTCCCATTGTTTTCTAGTTGCTAGAAGTTTCTAGAAACTAGAAGTTTCTAGTTGATTCTAGTTGCTAGAAGTTTCCACAAACTAGAAGTTTCTACACACTAGAAGTTTCTAGAAGGAGTCAAATAATTAATAAATATAATTATTTACTAATTATTAGCAAATCAACAAACAACTGTCCAAGCTACCAAACTAACATTTTTTGGCAAGGAAAATAGTCTATCGTTGTTTTTGGCAGTGGGGGAAAGGGCTTTTAGAATATTAGCAGAGAAATAGAGAAGTGCCCTACTATTTAATGAGTGGAATTGCTTTAAGTTCTTAGTAGAACATATCCATCTCCAGCCTCCACTTGAAGTGGGATATTTATCTAAACCTCAATCATATAGAGGAGGGGGGGCATTTGAAATAAACTATTTCACTGAAGAGATAGGAGGAAATTTCTACCTATGGTAGAGGCCCACTAACCGAAGCAGATCGAGAGTAGGAGATTATCAGAAGTGGATGAGAGAAATGACTGAGTGAAAAATTTTTTTAAAAAAAATATCAGAGCATATAGGTAGAATTCCTTATTCCCTCAAAAATATTAAGGATCTTAATTAAAAGGGAAACTATTAGTAAAGGAGCTAGAGAATGGAGTGATTTGGAAAAACTATTCCCATACACCTCTTCAGGATCGGTGATAGAGGGAAATTAGAATCATTCGCAGAGGAAATGAAATGAAAGGTTTCAAAGATTAAAAATGAAATGAAGGGTTTTTTTTGTCTTGCATCACCTAGATAATCAATAGAGAAAGGGGTAAAAACTTCTTCAACATTTATACAATACCCACATTACAAAAACAAAACATAAGAGATCTACAGGTCAGTAGGTAAATTTATTACCTATTTGAAGTGCAGATTCATAAATTCTATCCAAGTTGATTGAAGAGTTTGCAGCTCACTATCAGAACAACAACAAGTAGTGATAGATATAGTAGCTGTAGGGCGACCAACTTCTTCCAAGGAATACTAGATCAGGAACTTCCCAACTGATTAGATAGAAAATCACATGGCATAGGATAGAAATTTTATGCTCCACTTGTCCTGATCACCCTTATCTTCCCACCCACCCAACTCCACCTCATCTCATAAGCTATGCCCTAGATTTTTATTTTTGCTTTCTTAGAAACTAACCAAGAATGTCGTATCCAGGGCAATCTATGTTTGGTCTCTCTAGTAGCTGGAGGTGAAAAGCTTGGGCATGAATCATAGTGCATAACCGTTGAAGAACAAGGCTAGGGCATAGAAAGGCAAATTATAATGTTCATACATATAGAAAAATACCAAATCATCTGACTTCCCTCTAGGACCATGATGACCCATCCCACCACTGCTAAAAAATGCATCCCAATGATGCTACAGTGGCTGCCACTAATTGCAAATGAATGAAGTAGTAGTCGTTCATGAACAAATTAGCAATAGACAATGAGTTCGGTGCGGTGAGGCAATATACGAGGACTTGAGTGTGGAAAACAAATGTTGCAGTTGAGTGCAGAAAAAAAAAGTTACAGTTCAGTGCAAAAAAGAAAAGATGTACTTTAATTATAAGAAAAATCTTTTTTTATGTTGTCTTAATTGAAGACAATTAAAAATTATAAATATAATTTAAATTTAAAACACGCGTTTAAGACAAATAACGTTGTCTTAAATTAATGTCTTAAACAAGTCTATTGTGTAGTAGTGAGGTGTTGGTAATTCTTGACATGGATGTTGGTTTAGATTATTTTGGTATTATGTCATGGTGTACTCTTGATACTGGGTATGTGCAGGATCACGAGGGGCCAAACTATGCCCTTAAGTGGCAATGAAAAATCAGAAAATCAAGATTAGTCAACTTGACATGAAAAAATGAACTAGTTATCTACCTAATATCAAAAAGTTGTAAGAACATAATTTGTAGGAAATTGAATTTAGTTTCTAAACTACTAGTTTTTTTTGAAAAAAATTTAATATGATTGGTAAAAAGTATAGATTGTAATGCAGCACTACAAACATTTCAGCAAAAAAATAAGAAGTATGTGTATGTCTGACCACCCTAATCAAAAGAAAATGATAATATTTTTTAATAATAATCTATATATAAGTAGCTGATTCATGCCCGGATGTGACACATATTTTTTGGTATTTTTATTCCAAACAAATAATTAATTATGATTTTTTTGCTACAGTGCTTTCAGAATTTAAAAACTCTCATGTCTGACCACCTTTAATCATTGAAAAATTATCATAATTCAATTTTTAAAATTTTTTTCTTATACTAGACGAAGCATAGAATGTGACGCATCTTTCGGATTTCAAAAATGTTATACGGTTTGAAAGTTATAGCTATTTTTCCATCAGTATGTCAATCAGGACTTTAGACATAAGTGAACTAGAAAATAACTAATAAATACTTAATGAATTCAAAATCTGACAGCACTTATATCGATGGAAAGCTGACAATCATCCAAAGAAACCCTTTTCATTTTATCGAAATCGGGTGGAAAAAAAGTAGTCAACCTAATGGTCGAAGTGTCGATATAAGAAAAATAGAGAAAAAACACATTTTTTGCACACCTTCAGCATTGACCATGGGGCTTTGGTTTCCAAAGCTATTACCAAGCCTAATCGGGTACCTGAAAAAATAGGGTACCTAATTTTTTCGGGTAAACGATTTTGTTTGAATTTGAATTTTGAAAAGTTTCCCCCTCCCACTCTTTTTTTATTTCCCTTTAATTTTGATGTTTTTTTCTTTCACCCTAACAATCAATAATTTATATATTTTATATTTATGTTTTATATTTTATGTTATATAGTATATATATATTATATATATTATTTATTTATATTATATATTTGATAATATCAATTTAAATGACCTAAGTATATAGTCTGTTCAGATTTATATTAAATGCAATATTTTTATAATATTATCTATATCTATATCTATATCTATATCTATATCTATATCTATATCTATATCTATATATATATATTGTTGCACGTATATAATATAATGTCTAATATATATAATATATAAAATGAATAGGACATTAATATATTGTATATTTGATAATATATATTAAATGTAATATCTAATATATCTTATAATATATATTATATATTTAGTCTATTAAATATTATATTTTTTCAAATATTTTATATATTATTTTAATATTTAATTTAAGTTATAACAGATACTCTCATGAAAAAACAGGTCGAATCGGGGTCGCTAGACGTCTTAAGGGGTAATTAGGGTTTGTGAGGCAACTTCAGATGTACAATGACCATTTGGAATGCAATAGGGCATGTCCAAGGACCAATATACCAAATTTTAATGACTTTTTCCTAGTCAAACTCAAAAAGGGTCCATGGGGTGCTCTCAGGAGACCACATGTCCAATTAGTGTCACTAGGCGTCTTAAGAGGTCATCAAGGCTCGTGAGACAACCTTTGATGCATGGTGACCATTTAGAATGCATTAGGACATGTCAAAGGACCTAACTCCACAATTTAGATGAATTTTGATTAGTCAAACTTGAAAAAGGTCCATGGGGTGCTCTTGGGAGACCATTGTGCAATTTAGGGTCGATAGGTGACTTAAGGGGTCATCGGGGTTCCAAATGAAACTTTCGATGAACGGTGATCCTTTGGAATGCATTAGGACATATCAAATGACCTACGTACCAAATTTGGATAACTTTTGCCTAGCAAAACTCAAAAGGGGTCCATGGGGTGCCCTCGGGAGACCACATGTCGAATCAGGGTCGGTAGGCCTGTTAAGAGGTCATTAGGATTCCAAATGAAACTTCGATGGAATGGTGACCCTTTGGAATGCATTAGGATATGTCATAGGACCTATGTACCAAATTTGGATGACTTTTGCCTAGTAAAACTTGAAAGGGGTCCATGGTGTGCTCTCAGGAGACCACATGTCGAAATGGGGTCGGTAGGCCTGTTAAGGGGTCATTAGGGTTCCAAATAAAACTTTGATGGAATGGTGACCCTTTGTAATGCATTAGGACATGTCATAGGACCTACATAAAAAAATTGGATAACTTTTTCCTAGTAGAACTCGAAAGGGGTCCATGGGGTGCTCTTAGGAGACCACATGTTGAAACAGGGGCGGTAGGCCTGTTAAGGGGTCATTAGGGTTACAAATGAAACTTGGATGGAATGGTGACCCTTTGGAACACATTAGGACATGTTAGAGAACCTATGTACCAAATTTGTATGACTTTTTCCTAGTAGAACTCAAAAAGGGTCCATGGGGTTCTCTGAGGAGACCACATGTCAAACCAGGGTCGGTAAGCCTGTTAAGGGGTCATTAGGGTTCCAAATATGACTTTGATGCAACGGTGACCCTTTGGAATGCATTCGGACATGTCAGAGGACCTACTTACAAAATTTGGATAACTTTTTTCTAGTAGAACCCAAAAGAGGTCCATGGGGTGGTCTCGGGAGACCACATGTCAAATCATGGTGTGTAGGCCTGTTAAGGGGTCATTAGGGTTCTAAATGCAACTTCTATGGAATGGTGACCCTTTCAAATTCATTAAGACATGTCAGAGGACCTTTGTACCAAATTTGGATGAATTTTTCTTAGGAAAATGCAAAAGGGGTCCATGGGGAGCTCTCGGGAGACCACATGCCAAAAAGGTGTCAGTAGGCATGTTAAGGGGTCATTAGGGTTTGAAATGCAACTTCTATGGAACCATGACCCTTTGGAATGCATTAGGACTCCCTAGGGGTCAAAAGGGGTCAGGGGGACTCCCTAGGGGTCCTAACGTGTACTGGGACCCCTAGGGAGTCCCTGTGACCCCTTTTGACACATTGAAATGCTCAAGTGTGTCTTAAGGGGTTGTTTTGACTCCCTAGGGTTCCTAACGCGTGATAAGGCGTACTAGGACCCCTAGGGAGTCATCGTGACCCCTTTTGACACATTGGAATGCTCAAGTGTGTCTTAAGGGGTCCTACAACCCCTTAAGACACACTTGAGCGTTCCAATGTGTCAAAAGGGGTCACGATGAATCCCTAGGGGTCCTAGTATGCTTTATCATGCGTTAGGACCCCTAGAGAGTCTTCGTGACCCCTTTTGACACATTGGAATGCTCAAGTGTGTCTTAAGGGGTCCTATGACCCCTTATGACACACTAGAGAATTCCAATGTGTCAAAAGGGGTCACAATGATTCCCTAGGGGTCCTAGTATGCTTTATCACGCGATAAGACACCTAGGGAGTCCCCATGACCCCTTTTGACACATTGGAATGCTCTAGTGTGTCTTAAGGGGTTTTAGGACCCCTTAAGACACAGTTGAGCGTACCAATGTTGCAAAAGAGGTCATGAGGACTCCCTAGGTGTCCTAGTACACGTTAGGACCCTTAGGGAGTCCCCCTGACCCCTCTTGACACATTGGAACACTCAAGTGTGCCTTAAGGGGTCGTAGGACCCCTTAAGACACACTTGAGCTTTCCAATGTGTCAATAGGGGTCACGGGGACTCCTTACGGGTCCTAGTACGCTTTATCACATGTTTTTACACCTAGGGAGTCCCCTTGACCCCTTTTGACACATTGGAATGCTCAAGTGTGCCTTAAGGGGTCCTACGACCCCTTAAGGCACACTTGAGCATTCCAATGTGTAAAAAGGGGTCAGGGGGACTCCCAAGGGGTCCTAACGCGTACTAGGACCCCTAGGGAGTCCCCGTGACCCCTTTTGACACATTGGAATGCTCAAGTGTGTCTTAATGGGTCCTTTTGACTCCCTAGGGTTTCTAACGCATGATAAGGCATACTAGGACCCCTAGGGAGTCATCGTGACCCCTTTTGACAAATTGCAATGCTCTAGTGTGTCGTAAGGGGTCGTAGGACCCCTTAGGACACACTAAAGCATTCCAATGTGTCAAAAGGCATCACGAGGACTCCCTAGGTGTCCTAGTATGCGTTAGGACCCTTAGGGAGTCCCCCTGACCCCTTTTGACACATTGGAACACTCAAGTGTCCCTTAAGGGGTCGTAGGACCCCTTAAGGCACACTTGAGCATTCCAATGTGTCAAAAGGGGTCACGGGGACTCCCTAAGTGTCCTAATGTGTGATAAAGCGTAATACAACCCCTAAGGAGTCCCCGTGACCCCTTTTGACACATTGGAATGCTCAAGTGTGCCTTAAGGGGTCCTACGACCCCTTAAGGCACACTTGAGCATTCCAATGTGTCAGAAGGGGTCACGGGGACTCCCTGGGTGTCCTAGTAGGCGTTAGGACCCCTAAGGAGTCCCCCTGACCCCTTTTGACACATTGGAACGGTCAAGGGTGCCTTAAGGGGTCGTAGGGCCCCTTAAGATACACTTGAGTGTTCCATGTGTGACAAGGTGTCATAGGGACTCCTTAGGGGTCCTAGTACACTTTATCACATGTTAGGACATCTAAGGAGTCCCCGTGACCCATTTTGACACATTGGAATGCTCAAGTGTGCCTTAAGGGGTTGTAGGACCCCTTAAGGTAGACTTGTCCATTCCAATGTGTGCAAAGGGGTCACAGGGACTGCTTAGGGGCCCTAGTATGCTTTCTCACATGTTTGGACACCTAGGGAGTCCCCGTGACCCCTTTTGACACATTGGAACACTCAAGTGTACCTTAAGGGGTCCTTAAGGCACACTTGAGCATTCCAATGTGTCAAAAGGGGTCACGAGGACTCCCTAGGTGTCCAAATGCATGATAAAGCGGACTAGGACCCCTAAAAAGTTCCTGTGACACCTTTTGACACATTGCAATGCTCAAGTGTGTCTTAAGGGATCGAAGGACCCCTTAAGACACACTAGAGCATTCCAATGTGTCAAAAGGGGTCACGAGGACTCCCTAGGTGTCCTAGTACATGTTAGGACCCTTAGGGAGTCCCCCTGACCCTTTTTGACACATTGGAATGCTCAAGTGTGCCTTAAGGGGTCGTAGGACCCCTAAGGCATCCCCCTAACCCCTTTTGACACATTGGAACGCTCAAGGGTGCCTTAAGGGGTCGTAGGACCCCTCAAGACACACTTGAGCATTCCAATGTGTGAAAAGGGGTCACAAGGACTCCTTAGGGGTCCTAGTATGCTATATCATGCATTAGGACACCTAGGGAGTCCCCGTGACCCCTTTTGAGACATTGGAATTCTCAAGTGTGCCTTAAGGGGTTGTAGGACCCCTTAAGCCACACTTGAGTGTTCCAATGTGTGAAAAGGGGTCACGGGGACTCCGTAGGGGTCCTAGTACGCTTTATCACACGTTAGGATACCTAGGGAGTCCCCGTGACACCTTTTGACACATTGGAACGCTCAAGTGTGCCTTAAGAGATCGTAGGACCCCTTAAGACACACTTGAGTGTTCCAATATGTGAAAAGGGGTCAGAGGTACTCCTTAGGGGTCCTAGTATGCTTTATCACATGTTAGGACACCTAGAGAGTCCCCGTGACCCCTTTTGACACATTGGAATGCTCAAGTGTCCCTTAAGGGGTCGTAGGACCCCATAAGGCACACTTGAGCATTCCAATGTGTCAAGAGGGGTCACGGGGACTCCCTAGGTTTCCTAACGTGTGATAAAGTGTACTAGGACCCCTAAGGAGTCCCTGTGACCCCTTTTGACACATTGCAATGCTCAAGTGTGCCTTAAGGGGTTGAAGGACCCCTTAAGACACACTTGAGCGTTGCAATGTGTCAAAAGGGGTCACGATGACTCCCTAGGGGTCCTAGTACGCTGTATCACGTGTTAGGACCCCTAGGGAGTCCCCGTGACCCCTTTTGACACATTGGAATTCTGAAGTGTGTCTTAAGGGGTCCTACAACCCCTTATGACACACTAGAGCATTCTAATGTGTCAAAAGGGGTCACGATGATTCCCTAGGTGTCCTAGTACGCTTTATCACACATTAGGACACCTAGGGAGTCCTCGTGACCCCTTTTGACACATTGGAATGCTCAAGTGTGCCTTAATGGGTCGTAGGACCCCTTAAAACACACTTGAGTATTCCAATGTGTGAAAAGCTGTCACGGGGACTCCTTAGGGGTCCTAGTATGCTTTATCATGTGTTAGGACACCTAGGAAATCCCCGCGACCCCTTTTGACACATTGGAATGCTCAAGTGTGCCTTAATGAATCCTACATTCCCTTAAGGCACACTTGAGCATTCCAATGTGTCAAAAGAGGTCATGGGGACTCCCTAGGTGTCCTAACATGTGATAAAGCGTACTAGGACCCCTAAGGAGTCCCCGTGACCCCTTTTGACACATTGCAATGCTCAAGTGTGTCTGAAGGGGTCGAAGGACCCCTTAAGACACACTTGAGCATTGCAATGTGTCAAAAGGGGTCACGATGACTCCCTAGGGGCCCTAGTATGTGTTATCATGCGTTAGGACCCATAGGGAGTCCCCGTGACCCCTTTTGACACATTGGAATGTTGAAGTGTGTCTTAAGGGGTCCTACTACCCCTTATGACACACTAGAGCATTCCAATGTGTCAAAAGGGGTCACGATGATTCCCTAGGGGTCCTAGTACACTTTATCACGTGTTAAAACACCTCGAGAGTTCTCGTGACCTCTTTTGACACATTGGAACGCTCAAGTGTGCCTTAAGGGGTCGTAGGACCCCTTAAGACACACTTTAGCATTCCAATGTGTGAAAAGGGTTGACGGGGACTCCTTAGGGGTCCTAGTACACATTATCACATGTTAGGACACCTAGGGAGTCCCCCTGACCCCTTTTGACACATTGGAATGCTCAAGTGTGCCTTAATGGGTCGTAGGACTCCTTAAGGCACACTTGAGCATTCCAATGTGTCAAAAGGGGTCATGGGGAATCCCTAGGGGTCCTAAGGTGTGATAAAGCATACTAAGACCCCTAAGGAGTCCCCGTGACCCCTTTTGACACATTGCAATGCTCAAGTGTGTCTTAAGGGGTTGAAGGACCCCTTAAGACACACTTGAGCATTGCAATGTGTCAAAAGGGGTCACCATGACTCCCTAGGGGTCCTAGTACACTTTATCATGTGTGAGGACCCCTAGGGAGTCCCCGTGACCCCTTTTGACACATTGGAATGTTGAAGTGTGTCTTAAGGGGTCCTACAACCCCTTATGACACACTAGAGCATTCTAATGTGTCAAAAGGGGTCACGATGATTCCCTAGGTGTCCTAGTACACTTTATCACGCATTAGGACACCTAGGGAGTCCTCGTGACCCCTTTTGACACATTGGAATGTTCAAGTGTCCCTTAAGGGGTCGTGGGACCCCTTAAGACAAACTTGAGCATTTCAATGTGTGAAAAGGGGTTACGGGGACTCCTTAGGGGTCCTAGCACATTTTATCACCTGTGAGGACACCTAGGGAGTCCCCATGACCCCTTTTGACACATTGGAATGATCAAGTGTGCCTTAAGGGATCGTAGGACCCCTTAAGACACACTTGAGTGTTCCAATGTGTCAAAAGGGGTCACAGGGACTCCCTAGGGGTCCTAGTATGCTTTATCACGTGTTAGGACCCTTAGGGAGTCCCCGTGACCCCTTTTGACACATTGGAATGCTCAAGTGTTCCTTAAGGGGTCGTAGGACCCCTTAAGACACATTTGAGTGTTCCAATGTGTGAAAAGGGGTCACGGGGACTTTAGGTCGGTAGGCCTGTTAAGGGGTCAATAGGGTTCAAAATGCAACTTCGATGGAACGGTGACCCTTTGGAATGCATTAGATCATGTTAGAGGACGAAAATACCAAATTTGGATGACTTTTGCCTAGTAGAACTCGAAAGGGGTCCATGGGCTGCTCTCAGGAGACCACATGTAGAAATGGGGTCCGTAGGCCTGTTGAGGGGTCATTAGGGTTTTAAATGCAACTTGAATGGAATGTTGATCCTTTCTAACACATTAGAACATATCAGAGCACCTACATACCAAATTTGGATGACTTTTTCCTAGTAGAACGTGAAAGGGTTCCATGGGGTGCTCTCAGGATACCTCATGTCATATTGGGGTCGGTACGCCTATCAAAGGGTCATTAGGGTTAGAAATGAAACTTTGATGGAATGATGACCCTATGTACCAAATATGGACGTCTTTTGCCAGGTAGAACTTAAAAGGGGTGCATGGGGTGGTCTCGGGAGACCACATGTTGAATCGAGGTCGGTAGGCCTGTTAAGGGGTCATTAGGGTTACAAATGCAACTTGGATGGAATGGTGACCCTTTGGAACACATTAGGACATGTTAGAGGACCTATGTACCAAATTTGTATGACTTTTTCCTAGTAGAACTCAAAAAGAGTCCATGGGGTTCTCTGAGGAGACCACATGTCGAATCAAGGTCGGTAGGCCTATTAAGGGGTCATTAGGGTTCCAAATGTGACTTCGATGGAATGGTGACCCTTTGGAATTCATTAAGACATGTCAAACGACCTATGTACCAAATTTGGATGACTTTTTTCTAGTAGAACTCAAAAGGGGTCCATGGGGTGGTCTCGGGAGACCACATGTCGAATCATGGTGTGTAGGCTTGTTAAGGGGTCATTAGGGTTCTAAATGAAACTTCTATGGAATGGTGACCCTTTCAAATTCATTAAGACATGTCAGAAGATCTATGTACCAAATTTGGATGACTTTTTTCTAGTAGAATGCAAAATTGGTCCATGGGGAGCTCTCGGGAGACCACATGTCGAAATGGGGTCAGTAGGCATGTTAAGGGGTCATTAGGGTTTGAAATGAAACTTCTATGGAACCATGACCCTTTGGAATGCATTAGGACTCCCTAGGGGTCAAAAGGGGTCAGGGGGACTCCCTAGGGGTCCTAACACATACTAGGACCCCTAGGGGGTCCCCCTGATGCCTTTTGACACATTGAAACGCTCAAGTGTGTCTTAAGGGGTCTTTTTGACTCCCTAGGATTCCTAACATGTGATAAGGCATACTAGGACCCCTAGGGAGTCATCATGACCCCTTTTGACACATTGGAATGCTCAAGTGTGTCTTAAGGGGTCCTACGACCCCTTATGACACACTTGAGCATTCCAATGTGTCAAAAGGGGTCACGATGATTCCCTAGGGGTCCTAGTATGCTTTATCATGCGTTAGGACACCTAGGGAGTTCCCATGACCCCTTTTGACACATTGGAATGCTCTAGTGTGTCTTAAGACTAGAGCATTCCAATGTGTCAAAAGAGGTCACGATGATTCCCTAGGGGTCGTAGGACACCTAGGGAGTCCCCGTGACCCCTTTTGACACATTGGAATGCTCAAGTGTGCCTTAAGGGGTCCTAATACATGATAAAGTGTACTAGGACCCTTAGGGAATCATCATGACCTCTTTTGACACATTGGAATGCTCTAGTGTGTCATAAGGGGTCGTAGGACCCTTTGAGACACACTTGAGCATTTCAATGTGTCAAAAGGGGTCACAGGGACTCCCTAGAGGTCCTAACATGTGATAAGGTGTACTAGAACCCCTAGGGAGTCATTGTGACCCCTATTGACACATTAGAATGCTCAAGTGTGTCTTAAGGGGTCACGATGACTCCCTAGGGGTCCTAGTATGCTTTATCACATGTTAGGAACCCTAGGGAGTCAAAAGGACCCCTTATGACACACTTGAGCATTCCAATGTGGCAAAAGGGGTCACAGGGACTCCCTAGGTGTCCTAATGCATGATAAAATGTACTAGGACCCCTAGGGAGTCATCGTGACCCCTAGGGAGTCCCCATGACCCCTTATCATGCATTAGGACCCCTAGGGAGTCTCTCTCTACCTCCAGTGAACTATTCTTCAAAGCGTCCATTTTTTCATAGTTAGGGTTTATGACATCTATAAAAGGCACATTTAATACAAAGATTTAGCCGACGACATTAGTACATATATAATATACATTACATATATCATATGCCTCTTTTTTATATATATTATATACATAAATATATGTAAAAGTTCAATTGTTTTCATTTGCTCCTACCATTTTTTCATCAGTCAGGGAATATCGGGTACCCGATATTTTCGGGTACCCAATTTTTGCCAGTTAATATTTGACAAAAATATTCCCTGTCCCCACAGAGCAGACAATCACGGGATTTTATACTTTTTTCACATGTTGCAAAACAAAAAATGTGATTTGGGGCCCATTGTTTGATTTTTGTCGACTTGTGGTTTCACCATGGGAAGCACCAGTCGTCGAAAGGCTAAATGTAAGAGGAAGCTGACAGATGATGAAATTCAGGCATATAGGGAAAAAGATAAGGAAAATCACCGAAGAAGGAGAGAAGGTATGTTAACCATTAATCAAGGTGACCCTGTAAATGTAGTTGTAAGTGAAGAGGATGTTCAATTTGAAAATGCACAGATGGAGATTGAAAATGTAGACTTTGGGAACGAAAATGTTGCACAAGAATGACATGAATGTTATACATCTCCAAATTATATGCGAAATGAAGTCCCTTGTAATAAAGATAATCAATCTTCAAATTCAGGGCTTTCAAAAACACCTAAATGGTTAATTGAAATTGAGGAGAACATTATGAATAATTGGGAAGGAAAGAGGTCACATAGAACCGTTAGGTTGTGGGCTTCAAGACTTTATTATCAATTTTTTCAAAACAAGACATTGGTTGAGAAATGTCAAATTTTTGTGCAGTTGTTAAAGATGCAAAAGATGAGACCTGTTCTTGTGAAATTGAAGATTCGTGTGAACAAAAAAATTGAGAGAAATACCATTGTTGTGAAAAATATTTTCAATGCTCTCAATAACATTGGGAAGACTAGCAGAGAAAAAGACAAGAGAGTTGCTCGGAGGGTTATTACAACCTCCTTAGTAAGTCATCAGTTGAGAAAGGCTTGTTTGATGAGAGAAATTTGCGTTGACTTCAATATAGACCGTAAAAATTTGGGTAGAGCACTTACAAGAAGAAAAAGACTTGATGATCCGCTTCAAATTGATACATGCACTTATGGTGGGAGACTTCCACGTTTTGATAAGAAGCTAACAGACATTGTCAAGGATGAAATTCAACAATTTTGGGATGCTAACTCAAGAGTGTCACCAAATGTGAAGGATGTCTTGAAGTTGAGAGTTGGCAATTGAGACCGCACTCCACATCCTAAACATTATGTGGAGGTAAGTCAAACAATGTTGTATAAAAAATTTTGTGAGACACATCCAACATTGAAAATATCACAAAGGTCTTTTGAATCCGTGAAGCCATTTTATTGTGTACCCCTTAAGATTCGAAATACATATTGTTGCAAATATCATGTTGAGTTTTGAATGCATCATGAATTATTATGGTCCATTCATTCTAAATTGCATACTAATGAAATGCTAGAGGATTGTGGTGCAAGTGGTCTTCCCAAATCATCAAGAGACTTGCTAGATCAATTTTTATGTCATAGAGATGATGGTTGATTATTTTACAAAAAAAATTGCTTAAATGCCAAGTGCTCAGAATGTGGTGGCTTGTCCAAGTTTAGAACATGTTTTCATGAGGGTTTGGAACACAATTTTGGAAAGACACTCGTCCAAAAAAAGGTATATGAAACAATGAAATATACATTGAAGAGTGGAGGTGAAGGCTCTAGATGTGAGTTAGTTGCAAAAGAATACAATGTTACTGATTTTATCTCAGATTTCAAGAAAAATATTTTTTACAAGTATGCAAGGCATAGTCATAGGTCTCAATGGTTGGATCAACAATTAAGGACATGTAAGGACACTTTCCCCATTGGAACTATTATATCCATTGTAGACTTTGCGGAGAACTATACATTGCAGCCCCAAAATGAGACTCAAGCTCAATATTACAATTCGATTCAGGTTGCTATTTTTGTACACATCACATATAGACATTCCCCTGATAGCACAAAAGATGAGCGAAAGATAATCGGAGAGTACCATTTTTATATGAGCGACGACAGGTCTCACTCTCATGAGTTTGTTCAACATTATTTCCAGAACTATTTTGACTTCTTGCAGGAAAATGGTATTGCTATGGATAGGCATCTCATTTGGTCGGATAATTGCACTGGTCAATTTAAGAATGCCAGAATGTTTTATTGGTTGTGTAGAATGCATGTAGAGAGAGGTGTACCTCATATTTGGAGTTTTTTTGAGTCAGGGCATGGGAAAGGGGAGCATGACGGAGCAGGTGCGTGTGTCAAGAGAGCTCTAGTTAAGGAGCAATTGAGGATTTCAGGTGCTGTACTTCTTGATGCTCATTCTATTATTGATTGGTGTACTTTAGCATTGTCACAGGGGGGACTCTTGATTCTATAGTGCGTAGATTCTTTTGGTTGGTTGAGGACAGAACTATAGGAGATAGATTGGATTGTCAAACAGTGAAAGACTCTTCAAAAATGCATTCATTCTGAAGCTCCAATAGTAGTACATGGATCATTTGGACATGAGAGTTGGCTTGTTTTTGCCCCACATGTTTTCAGTATGATTGGGATCATTGCGAGTCAAGTGAGTGGGTGCATACATGGGTTCCACAGTATCCGACTCCTTTATCTTTGACACTCTCTATAAGAAATGATGACATGGACACTTCAGTTGACTATGACCATCTTTCAGATCTTTTGAAGCCAGGAGATGTTTTTGCATTGGTTGCACCACAGGGGAATGATAAAAGGTCAGATTATTGGTTAGCACGTTGTGTACAAGGTAAACAAAAGCTTGTACAACCGATGAAAAATGGTGATGGGTTCACATATCCTATTGGTTCAGTTGTTGTTGCGAGAACATGGCTATGAACATACATGATTAGAAAGAATGGAGTTCCCACATTTGAAGACTATGAGAAGCACAAAACTATTCTTATGTATTCACACCTTGTTATAGCAACAAATGTCAAGTTGTTAAAGCATCAAGGAAGACCAAAGAGAAAAGAACTTTGGACTATTACTACTACTGATCATGAAGCCCTATTGGAGACCCTGAAGCAAAAAGATGACCCTTCAGGAACACTTGACTAGGTAATAAGTTAACTTAGTGCATTATTTTCTAAGTTTGTTAAGCTTAATTTCAATACATCAATTTGACCTTTCTTAGATTGTATTTTGAGTCAATAAACTTGGTTTTGTATGTGGAATGTAACTTGTGCAGGAGCACCTATGAAGATGCCTATGGTCACCATGGATCCAATTAGAGATAGAAGGACAAAAGGATCCTTAATGGTTAATTGAGATCTTTTGAAGCCTATAATGGCAATTTGTAACAATCAATTTGATTTAAAAGTTAAATGTCCTAAAACTCTTCATAAGGACTTATGACCAAAATCATGTATGGGTGGCCAATAGTGCCAAGAAGAGATCTTACATGTCATATACTTATGTCATTTGCATGGTTTGAATTCTTACATGTTTGATTGTTGTTTGTAATTCTTTAAGGATATTATTTTTTATCAAATTTAACAAGCTTAATCATGATTAATTTCACAGCTCAAATTTCAAACATACCACTAATAGTCAGTTGAAAGTGGCTCGTATCTCAGACCTCATGAGAGGTATTGACAAACTGTCAAGTGCTACGGGATCATGTTTTCAAGATCTACAATAACCCCTCTCAGTTTTGGGCAATTCGACTTCGTTTGTATTTGGCAAGGCGATCTCAGTCGATGCCAAAACTTGCAGTGAGGGTCAGTTGAAAGTGGCTCAGCAACGTATCTTTCAAAACGTTCAACCTGGCATCAAACTATCTAATCCATTGGCTCTAGTTGGCCGGGTAAATGCCAGTGACAACCCCATTCTACCCACAGAGTCAAGAAAATGCTCGCGACCATGCTCGACCCAAGTGACCCCAAGGTGCACTAAGCACGATTAGGCAGTGATCTTTTGGGGCTTGTATCTCAGACCTCGTGAGAGCTATTGAAAAACTATCAAGTGCTACGGGATCATGTTTTTGAGGTCTACAATAACCTCTCTCAGTTTTGGGTGATTCAACTTCATTTGCATTTGGCAAGGTAATCTCAGTCGATGCCAAAACTTGCAGTGAGGGTCAATTGAAAGTGGCTTAGTAGTGTATCTTTCAAACTGTCTCACCTGGCATCAAACCATCTACTCCATTGGCTCTAGTTGGCTGGGTAAATGCCAGTGACAACCCCATTCTACCCACAGAGTCACGAAAATGCTCGTGACCACGCTCGACCCAAGTGACCCCAAGGTGCACTATGCACGATTGGGCAGCGATCTTCTTGGGCTTGTATCTCAGACCTCGTGAGCACTATCGACAAAATGTCAGGTGCTACAGGATCATGTTTTCAAGGTCTACAATAAACTCTCTCGGTTTTGGGCAATTCAACTTCATTTACATTTGGCAACGTGATCTCAATCGATGCCAAAACTTGCAGTGAGGGTCAGTTGAAAGTGGCTCAGCAGCGTATCTTTCAAACCGTCTGACTTGGCATCAAACCATCTACTCCATCAGCTCCGGTTGGCTAGGTAAATGCTAGTGACAACCCCATTCTACCCATAGAGTCATGAAAACACTCACAACCACGCTCGACCCAAGTGACCCCAAGGTGCACTAAGCACGATTGGGCAGTGATCTTCTGGCGCTCATATCCCAGACCTCGTGAGAGATATTGACAAACTGTCAAGTGCTATGGGATTGTGTTTTTGAGGTCTACAATAACCTCTCTTGGTTTTGGGCTATTCAACTTCGTTTGCATTTGGCAAGGTGATCTCAGTCGATGCCAAAACTTGCAATGAGGGTCAGTTGAAAGTGGCTCAGCAGCGTATCTTTCAAACCGTCCAACCTGGCATCAAACCATCTACTCCATCAGCTCCATTTGGCTGGGTAAACACCAGTGACAACCCCATTCTACCCACAGAGTGATGAAAATGCTTGCGACCATGCCCGACCCAAGTGAGCCCAAGGTGCACTAAGCACGATTGGGCAGTGATCTTCTAGGCCTCGTATCTCAGACCTCATGAGAGCTATCGACAAACTATCAGGTGCTACAAGATTATGTTTTTGAGGTCTACAATAACCTCTCTCAGTTTTTGGCGATTCGACTTCATTTGCATTTGGCAAGGTGATCTTAGTCGATGCCAAAACTTGCAGTGAGGGTCAATTGAAAGTGGCTCAGCAGCATATCTTTCAAACTATCTAACCTAGCATCAAACCATCTACTCCATCGGCTTCGGTTGGCTGGGTAAATGCTAGTGACAACCCCATTCTACCCACAGAGTCATGAAAATGCTCGCGACCATGCCCGACCCAATTGACCCCAAGGTGTACTAAGCATGATTGGACAGCGATCTTCTGGGGCTTGTATCTCAAACCTCATGAGAGCTATCAAAAAATTGTTAGGTGCTATGAGATCATATTTTCAAGGTCTAAAATAACCTCTCTTGGTTTTGGGTGATTTGACATCATTTGCATTTGGCAAGGTGATCTCAGTCAATGCCAAAACTTGCAGTGAGGGTCAGTTGAAAGTGGCTCAGCAGCGTATCTTTCAAACCATCTGACCTGGCATCAAACCATCTCCTCCATCAGCTTCAGTTAGCTAGGTAAATGCTAGTGACAACCCCATTCTACCCATAGAGTCATGAAAACACTCGCGACCATGCTCGACACAAGTGACCCCAAGGTGCACTAAGCACGATTGGGCAGCAATCTTCTGGGGCTTGTATCTCGGATCTCGTGAGAGCTATCAACAAACTTTCAGGTGCTACGGGATCATGTTTTTGAGGTCTACAATAACCTCTCTCAATTTTAGGTGATTCAACTTCATTTGCATTTGGCAAGGTGATCTCAGTCGATGCCAAAACTTGCAATGAGGGTCAATTGAAAGTGGCTCAGCAGCATATCTTTCAAACTATCTAACCTAGCATCAAACTATCTGCTCCATCAGCTCCAGTTGGTTGGGTAAACACCAGTGACAACCCCCTTCTACCCACAGAGTCACGGAAATGCTCACGACTACGCTCGACCCAAGTGACCCCAAGGTGCACTAAGCACAATTGGGCAGCAATCTTCTGGGGCTCATAGCTCAGACCTCGTGAGAGCTATCGACAGACTATTAGGTGCTACAAGATCATGTTTTTGAGTTCTACAATAACCTCTCTCAATTTTTGGTGATTCAACTTCGTTTGTATTTGGCAAGGCGATCTTTGTCGATGCCAAAACTTGCAGTGAGGGTCAGTTGAAAGTGGCTCAGCAGCATATCTTTCAAACCATCCAACTTGGCATCAAACCATCTACTCCATTGGCTCTTGTTGGCCGGGTAAATTCCAGTGACAACCCCATTCTACCCACAGAGTCACGAAAATGCTCGCGACCACGCTCGACCCAAGTGACCCCAAGGTGCACTAAGCACAATTGGGCAGCGATCTTCTGGGGCTTGTATCTCAGACCTCATGAGAGCTATCAACAAACTGTTATGTGCTACAAGATCATGTTTTCAAGGTCTACAATAACCTCTCTCAATTTTGGATGATTCGACTTCATTTGCATTTGGAAAGGCGATCTCAATCGATGCCAAAACTTGCAGTGAGGGTCAGTTGAAAGTGGCTCAGCAACGTATCTTTCAAACCATCTAACCTGGCATCAAACCATCTACTCCATTGGCTCTGATTGGCTAGGTAAACACCAGTGACAACCCCATTCTACCCACAGAGTCACGAAAATGCTCGCGACCATGCTCGACCCAAGTGACCCCAAGGTGCACTAAGCACGATTGGGAAGTGATCTTCTGGGGCTCATATCTCAGACCTCATGAGAGCTATCAACAAAATGTTAGGTGTTGTCAGATCATGTTTTTGAGGTCTATAATAACCTCTCTCAATTTTGGGTGATTCGACTTCGTTTGCATTTGGCAAGGCGATCTCAGTCGATGCCAAAACTTGCAGTGAGGGTCAGTTGAAAGTGGCTTAGTAGCATATCTTTCAAACCGTCTGACCTAGCATTGAACCATCTACTCCATCAGCTCTATTTGGCTGGGTAAACGCTAGTGACAACCCCATTCTACCCACAGAGTCACGAAAATGCTCGCGACCACGCTTGACCCAAGTGACCCCAAGGTGCACTAAGCATGATTTTGCAGTGATCTTCTGGGGCTCATATCTCAGACCTCGTGAGAGCTATCGACAAATTATCAGGTGCTACGGGATCATATTTTTGAGGTCTACAATAACCTCTCTCAATTTTTGGTGATTTGACTTCATTTGCATTTGGCAAGGCGATCTCAGTCAATGCCAAAACTTGCAGTGAGGGTCAGTTGAAAGTGGCTCAACATCATATCTTTCAAACCGTCTGACTTGGCATCAAACCATCTGCTCCATCGGCTCTAGTTGGCTGGGTAAACACTAGTGACAACTCCATTCTACCCATAGAGTCACGGAAATGCTCGCGACCATGCTCAACCCAAGTGACCCCAAGGTGCACTAAGCACGATTGGGCATCGATCTTTTTGGTTGGTGGATTCATAGAGGACTAGGACTATATCAATGGGAAACTCAAGAGTGCTTTTCAATACCAAGCTGATGATGCCTTCATGACGCATGATAATGTAGTTCTTTGTGTTGACATCAGTCATGATTCAGAGATGTTGGCTTTAGGTTCATAGGGTGGGAAAATTGAGGAGGACATGCTCGTAATTAAATCCCAAAATACATATGTATGATGGCTTTGACAAAATATTTATTGGTGTTACTTTCATGAAGTGGTATGTTTGTGGAGAGCCAGAAATGACACGCTCTAGTTATAGCACCAAGCATCCAATCAAAACACAGACACATTAACACTTGTGTTGCAATAAGATCCAAATGGCACTATTGAGTAAATTAATCCCTTCGCGTCTATCTAATGTTTATGAATAGATGTTTGTAAGCCTTTATTGCTTTTAGGTTAAAAAAATTATCATTTATAGTTTAGTTGATTCATTGTAAATCCTACACGGGGAGTTCTACTTGGATAATTCAAAGGGCACTTACGCTTCTCAATAGCGAAGTGACCCAACTGTTGGTGTTGGTTGAGTCTTTTTGTTTGGGCTTTAAAGGTCATTTTGTAAGTGTTTCTTTGGAAGACAAATCTGTTCACCAACAAGAAGTTAAACCTCAAACATAATAAGCTCCATGAACAGGGTATTCCAGAGTAAAGAAAAACAAATGTAACTTCAACAAGATATAATTTAAATCATAATGATAATCATAGTCAAGATATAACTTCACCATTCAATTCCACAAACATGAATAATAAATATGTATATACAAAAGATGATGCAAATATAACATATAAATGAATATGTTCTATATATGTATCAAATGTATCAAAAGTATGTCCATATACAAATATGGCACATGCGATTTCAAAATGTCTACAAAATCAATGTTTTAAGGTGTACAATGTGGCATATATGCCATCTCAAAATGTGCCAAGTGTCATCTCTAAATGACCACAAAACTAAAACTACATCCTATGTTGTAGGGGGATCATCAAAATGTAGCCTCTTTGAAGAAGTGTTGGGCTCTGATTGATCCTGCATAAAAAATGAGTTCAAACCAAAGTTAGATTACTTACTTTATATGATTTGTACACACACACACACACACACACACACAGACATACATACATACATACATACATACATACATACATACATACATACATACATACACACACACACATATATATATATATATATATATATATATATATATATATATATATATATATATATATATATATATATATATATATATATATATATATATATATATATATAATTCATAATTTTCAAACACTAATTTAATTAAAATTATAACTGAATACAAATAAATTTGTACGTGGTCTCTCGATCACCTACCATGATCAGGTGTCCTAACATAAGTCCTGGGTAGCAAAGGGACCATGCCAACAATACCAAATCTGACCTATAAATATATATTTGCAATAATGAGATTAGTAGACTGGTGCAACATAGAGTAATAAATCTACAAAAAAGGATGATAACATAATAAAATTACAAATTGATTGAACTAAAATTAAAACTTACATCTGGTGATCCCTCCCCTAGAATAGTGGCCTGGGTCAACAAAGAAATGAAAGATTCTCATGGGACCTCCCTCACAATCGAAGTAACCTATGAGAGTAAAAAGATTGTCAATTATATATCAATGTACTTCATCATAGCAACCCTAGTTACAAAATACAAATAACAATATGTAAAAGTCTACGTACAATCAGGCTATCTCTTCGAATCAAGATGCCTGTAACCCTATGCCACCGAACCAGTGTCGGGACATCATCAATAGCCACACCCTATACAATAAAGTGCAAGTAAAATATTTATTACTACACACAAGTGGCATACATATGCATGCATAATTAATCTTAAACAATTAACTACCTTTCCTTTGTTGACACCTGATGAAGGAACCCCCTCAAGCCCCCCACTGACGTTGGCTGTAGCTTGCAAGAACATAATAAGATGACAATATATATTAGTAAATGTATGAATTTTATTGCTCTAATTGATAGAGATTTAAGCATGTACACCAAATGATATAAAAAAAAACTAATGGGTTCATAATTTATAATATACCATATAGTCATCAAGGCCAAATGAAATGGCCAAAAGTGTGGACTCATCCACCTGTCTCACCTCCTCCTGTGTCATCGACTGAACATAAATGGAAAAAATATATCTACATAAGTGCATGCAATCATTAAAACTAATCTAAATAAATAATTTTTTTTTAAATTAAATAAGTCATGTGACAAATTTATTTATAATGTTTACTCTTACCATATCAACATGAGTCAATGGCTCTACGTGCACCTCCTGAGCACTCTCATGAGATGTAGATGCTCCATGAGGTGTTGTAGCCTTTGCAGTAGCCTCTCTTGTATCTCCCTCATCAATATCATGAAACTGATATATATTAGAATCAATAAGCGGTCCGAGGCACATATGCCTACACATAATGCATGTATGGGGCTCGTATACATGTGAACTCTGACGAGATTTTGATGCGCCAGCAGCATCCATAGGAGGCAACACTAACCTAGTCTGTGTGATCAACTGATTACTCAATAAATGAATTGCCCTAATAGTCTGTTCAGCAGCCTCTCTAATGATATCAGGATGTTGCACTGAAGGAGGGGGTGCAACATCAATGGGGGCGACAAAGGTAGTGGCCTTTCGGCACTAGGAAGATGGCCTAGTCTGAGGAGCTCCTCTGCCTACACCTATGTTGGGCCTCATACTCCAATAATCAACATGTTGACCAAGCACAAACTCAGCATACAATTTTTTAAGGAAATAAAATGGGACCTCCAAATTGCTATGTGGTGGTTTATCAAAAACCATCCACCAGCAATCCAAAAATTTTGTGTGCATTGCTTCATTTGGGCACCATTTTATTGATAATTTGGGCTTTTTGGGGTCAACTGGTATTCCAATTTTAGGATCGACAAAAAGGGCAGCTATATCTTCCTTAGTTATATTAAGGGCTGTAATCCCATCATGGTCAAGCCCGTCATCAAATTGGTCGTGCATATCATCACGCCAATGAAGAGCAGCATTATGTTCCTGTGTGAGTGTGTCAATATTTCCAACAATTGTATTTAGTGTGGTAAGCATGGGAGCTAATGTAGGTATATTTTGATATGTGTTTTGGAAACCTCGTATTGTGTTCAAATTTTCTTCTATCAAATCTTGTAAAGATTTGGGGTTTAGATATGGGGGGTTGTTTTCAGGATTGTTATTTGGAGGGTTATTTTCTTCATTGTTGTCAGCCATGCTTGATTAAATAAAAAACAAATCTAAGTTTCAAATATTATTACAAATATAAATACAAAACCCTATTTTTTAAAAAAACACTACATTTACAATGAAAATGAAATAAATTAATAAAAATATACAATTAACTACTTACCAAATATGCTTGAAGTCAAATTTGACATTCCAAATATTAGGTATCCGAAAATATATCAGGTATCAGAAAATCGCACCTAGAAAATGATAAAATCGCACTAGGAAATGAAGAATAGGGCTCGCGGGTGCGGGATATATGCCAAAGTTATCAGGTACCCAAAAATATCAGGTACCTGATATTATCGGGTACCCAATTAGGAATGTGCTTTGGTGGCAGGCTTGCCCAGGTGTACTGACACCCAGGCCTACTAAAAAGTCAACAAGCACTTTCATGCGCTTTTGGACGAGTGAAAAGTGAATATTTTTCACATCGCCACTTTTTGGCCCCTCATCTTCTTGCACATACCCTACTAGTTAGAGTTTTAGCATGATACATTGTTCTTGAGACCATGGTATGGTCACTTGGAGCATGTGATCTCCTAGAAGGGGATTTTAGATCATGATGTCATGATGGATTCCTAATTTTGTTGAATGGAGCCTTGAAAGTGGTTTGGTGAGTTCTCTTTGTATTGGGTACATTGGTCATACGATTAAAAAAATTCATAAGAGTGCAGAGATGCATTTGGATCTTAGCATGAGTTGATCTTTTGTTGTTACTCATGGATACATGGAGATTTAGGTCAGGCTAGAGTTCTCTTGAGATGAGAGACATGTCATTAAAAATGTTACTCTTTATGAAATTTCAATAGGAAGTCTAAGGATCCTACACCTTGGTTGGGTGTGAGTTCAACAGAGACTTATGAGGAAATGATTAATGGATGAGTCACGATGACTAGCATATCTTGGAGGATCATTTTAATTCCCCACTCTTGGTCTACTCAACAGTTTATCACTTGAGAGGTATTTCCCATTTTCTTTGAAGTTCTTTATGCTTTTCTTTCATATTTATGGATCTTGAGTTGCTTTCAGATGGGTATGAGGGATTCTTTGTGAGAGATGGATAGAGTAGTTATTTCTTTGAGGTGCATTTTCATTTTTGATGATAGTAGGAGATGGTAGTGGGTTGATTTCCTAAAATGAGAAATGGAGTAGTTTGATCTTGTTTGAGAGTCTTACATCTCTGAAGATTCATGATATTATGTTATGTTTGATCTCTTGAGGTTAAACAGTTTTGGATGTTATTGTGGGCTATCTCTTGGGGTTGTGAAGGAGAAAATACTTGGCACAGCTAGCATTTAGAGGTGTTTGTGGAAGGACATGCTACATGCTTATGATTTGTAGGTTCTCTCATTGGTCTTGGTTATCTTCTTGGATATTTGGGCTCACATAACATTACTTTTTGAGATATTAGGTGCAACTATGGTGATCACTCTTTTATGGTTGTATGGTGAAAATGTGTATTCTCAACAAAATGTAATCTAGTAATATGCATGTGCCTTGAATGTGCGAGGGAATATAGGATCTAATTTTTAATCCAAATTCCCAAAGGAGAGATCCAAATTGATTAATCACAAGGAAGTGATCAATACACAAATGAATCAATCTATGGAAAATATGAAGAAAGGAGAAAACCTTATAGTTCATTATAGGAGATGTGCATTTGAAAAATTAATTGACTTGAAGACAAATACTAACAGTGAAAATAGGGGGTAAGTGCACAAAAATGGGGGACCAAAAAAGGGGTATAATATGCCACTTTTTTCTTGAAATCAGTGAACTCTGAACTTCAACAAGAAATTGAAGATAGTTAGACTCAAAATTTTAAGATGTGACAAAAACATGAGTTCTAATAATCTGAATCTAGTTCCTAAACTACTAACTTATTTTAAAAATGGTGCAGATTAAGGCCCTCAAAAAGGGGGAGCACAAAAAGTGGTCCTATTTTTGGTCCAAAAACATAACATAGCATCTGGTGTGCTCCCCCTAAAATGTTAACTTTTCTTTTGAACTTTTTTAATCACTCTAGTGAGAAGTTAGCTAACACCACGTAGTTTATCCCAGATTTTTTTGGTAATTTTTTGATGAACGTATAATTTTTGATGAATTTATGAAGTGCACACATCTTGAAAACATGAAATTTTTGTGTGCTCCCCCTATAAATCATTTAAAACTAATCAAAAATTAAATTTTATTTTTTAAAAAGTGTGTAGAATGGAGTCTAGTTTCTAAAAATGTAACTTATTGCAAAATTCAATGAACGAGCCAAAATCTATGCCCAAAATACTGCATGTTGGTTTTTTACAAAAAATGGACATACACACAAAAGAAATCAGAGTTGAAAAACTTAACATAATAAGAATTAAAAATAAATTATATGCTTAGATAGCTAACAGAGAGATCTGCAATATCACATTGTCTGATTTTTACATTCTTGAGCCACGAGTAAACTTGACGAGGAGCACACAAAAAAAGATGTCATTTTTTTGTATGTCTACTGGAAAACACATCTCAAGCCTATTTCAATCATCCAATGCTTTGGGTTGGATCTCCAAGGAAAATCCAAGCCTTAGGATTGGTAAATTCAAATCCTTAACAAAGCATACACTCCCTAAAGCATGCAGGCCCTATAGGGTGTGCACCCTATTTAAGATATAGATTTATATAGTGAGAGAGAGAGAGAGGGGGGGTAATTTATACAAATATAAAATTTAAGAATTTCTTATACTTTAAGTTATATTTCTATAAATTATAAAATATAATGCTTTCAGGATGTTTGGGATAGGTTCCAGCTTCATAGGAGTTAACATGCAGATTCTAGATTTGAAAAATTCCAAACTTAGCCAAATTTTAGGATTCAGCAAGCCTTCAGCAAGGTTACCTCCCACAATCCATCATGGACTCCTAAGGTCAAATTGAAGCTGGCAAAAGGATTCCCAAAGGTTTTTAACTTGTTTTATCACAAATCACTTGGTTTTGACCCCATCTCTACGACAAAATAAGCTTAGCTCTCACCCAAATCTCTCTCTCTCTCTCTCTCTCTCTCACACACACACACACACATCACCCTCTCTCTCTCTCTCTCTCTCTCTCTCCATATTTGTGCACTTAACCTAGGGTAAGTCTAGAAAGGACTATTTTTTGATGTTTGTATTTAGTTTTGGGAGATTCTGCAACCTGATCCTACCTAGAAATGTAGAGACAGAGAAAACCTAGAAACATTATTTCTTTTGGAGCAAGGTCATCCTTGACCTCAGGATCGGGGTACAATCTTACCCTAGGGTACAATCTTCACCCCCACTGAAAGTCTTCCTTGACCTAAAAAAGCTTCGACAAAAATTCTATTCGTAGATCTCAGAAGTTCTCAGAAAAAGGTATCCAGATCTGCACTGATATTCATCATCCTGCACCTGCACTTGCAAGAAAAAGGGTTTTTGTTGTTTGGATGAGGGGTTTGCCTTGGTCAAACTCCAATTTGGAATCAACCTTAAAATCTAATTGAAATTACAATATATAAACAAAGTAAATGGAACTATTCACCTTGCTTATGTTGAAATCCATGTGGAGGATTTGAATCCTTGAATCCACAAGTATGGATTCTCAAAATGAATGTAGAATTGTATGTAAGATGTCTCAAATCAATGGCATTAGATCTTCAATACCAATCTTGAATGGATATTTGAATAGGAAGAAGTTTGAATGAGTTTGGAAGGAGAAATCTTCAACAAGAGGGCTCCAAAGAGATTGAATCCTTTAATGGTTAACAATGGATCTCCTTGATGAATGCTTGAAGGCTTGAATGTCTTCCTTTTCCTTCTTTCTTTCTTGATTTCTTGATTGCACTTGAGAGATAAATGTCTTGATCATGAAATTTTTTGATAATGGATTGTCTTGTTGTTGCTTGATTAAAATGAGAGGAGGAAGGCTTTCTTTTATAGTTATCTAGGGCACAAACTTCTAGAGAGGCCAACATAGGGGAATTAAATTCCAATTAGCCCTTAATCCTTAGAAATGGACCTAGATTAAATACAATTTAAGAGTTTACCATTATAAAATTTGAAATAGCCAACCCAAAAGTGGGAAATAAAACTTTCCAAAGCCCGACATCCTAAAACCTCTGGAATTTGAGATTTGGACCCAAGGTCAGGGTCAAGGTCAACTTTGACCTAGGTCAAAGTTGAGGTCAAACTTGACCCTATGGTCACAGAGCTTAGTTTCTTAGGACCAAGTGCTAGAAACAGGCTGAAGATAGGTGGAGAGAAAAGTAGAACATGGAGAAAAAGCTAGATCCATTCACAGACCTATTCAAGGCGCTTGGCATGAACCTAGACCACTTACTTAGAGGGCTAAACCTGTCCTAAATGGAAGTGCTTCCATTTTATGATGATACATTTAGCCCTCACTTTAGCAAGAGTGTGGACTCGATGCAAACTCTTGATAAAGGAGATCACAATGAAAAGATAATCTTATTGAAATCAAAAGGGACAAAGGAAACCTCAAGCCCCCAAGGACTCAAGTCTTTGTCAAATCCAAGATTACAATAAGAGAGACATCTCTAGAAAAAGAGAAAGAGAGAGTGTGATCACCTCACCCAATGAGAACTTATGTCCCATTGTGAACTACAAAAAGAAATGATGCAACCAGAAAGATGGAATTGAACCACCTAGTGAATGTGGCTACTCACTAGTTAACCCATCAAGGATTCACCCTTAGGAATATTCTATTCCACAAGAGTAAAACCAAAAGAAAAGAGATCTAGTCTTAAGGACATCTTCAACCTTAAGGGATCAAAAATTTGGAACTAGAGGGATCAAGAGATCCTAAATAAAAATCCATGCTTTAAGGATTAGTCACTAATGCAGAAAGGGAGAGAAGTAATTTGAAAAATAATATATGTATATTGAAAAGTGTGTGTGTGTGTGTGCAATAGGTGAGTGGAGCATATACCCCCATGTTAAAGTTATTGCTAACACTTTAATAGGAGCAATGACTTTAATAGAAACATAAACAACTCCATTGATTATGTTTCCACTACGAGATGCCCCAAAACAATGACAAATGAAGGGAAATACCACATAAACATACATAGAACATATAGAAGGGATCTACATGTCATGGGGTTAGTATGATCATAAGATAATATATATATGATATTATTGAAAATTAATTGATATCATTCCCCAAAGAAAGTAGAACTACAATCACAATGGAAGAAAGATCACATAAGAGATACTAAGAAGAATATTTTTGGACCATGACATGGAGACCAAAAAGAAACAGTGCTACCAAGTCACAAATCCGAGCAGACTATACAAGGAAACATTTATGACCAATAGCATAGGTACAACATAACATGAAACATCACATAGAATAATAGAGGTACATATAGAGGATTTGTACAACAAGTTCAATTCCTTTATCAACTTATACCAACAAAGCAACAAGGGTCGTATAAAAGAATCTAACAACATTTAGCAAACACATTACGGGAGAAGCACAATACAAAAGGAAAACACACAACAAAGCTACCATAAATAACAAGCCAATCAAGCATGCTACCTACTCTCCCTATCTCATTCTATATCATTTAGGGAAGGTGGGTAACTCGCAAGAGGGACTATATCCAATACAGTAGGAATGATAGCTAGTTCCAAACAAGGATCCTCTTGAGAATCATAATGTTTGATACTAGATGTAAGTGTCAATTATGATGAAAGCATACTAGGTAAATCAATGTCAATGTCAATAGTCTCATATTCATCATTAACATCATTAGTATCATCAAGAGTACCTTCTTCATCTAGATTAATCAAAATAGGATCTATGATACGAATAGAATCATCATAATCTTGCATTTTAACATCATTATTAGCAATAAATTCTTCTAACACATCATGCATAGGCTTGTCAAAAGAAGGTAAATAAATTTGAAGAATAGAAGTACGAGCCTTTGCCTAAGCATGATGCCTCTTACGACATTCATTAGCAGATCGATTACATTTTTTTTACTTGAAATACGTTGAGAACTAGGAGGAACAATTACTAGATCCTTCGCAGGTTCTATAGTAGGATTCTTAGCAGACTGGCAAGCAATACTAGGAGCTTGATTAATAGAAGTAGAAGCCATGGATAAAGGAGGTATGTAAGGTGTAGGAAAAATACCATGATTAAGATCTAGTAGAGGTCTGCTTAACTTGAGAATCTTATGATGCTTATAGGCTTGTTATGATCGGAAAAGATTATCAAGTCGAGAAGGACATGAATTGGGTAATGAAGGCCAAAAGAAGTCAAGAGTAGCATAGTCCCTAGGCCTAGAAGGTTGATATAAACTATGATTAACCACCTTCACTTCTTCATCATGAATAAATTTTAGACACTTATGGATAGGTGAATCCACAACATGCATGGAATTTAACCAAGGAAAACCAAGCTTATCTTGAAATTGATCAGAAGTAGGAACAACAACAAAGGTAGTGTTCACAATTTTACCACAAAGTTCAACCAGAAAGTTAATAGAACCAAATGATGGATAAAGAAAACCATTACAACTTTAAATCCACACATCATATGTATCATAAGAATCACGTTGCAAGTTTTTCATAAAAAGATTTTCTTTAGTAATAACATTGACTAAGGATATAGGATCAAAAAGACAACCACACATAGGTATCTGAGAAATCCTAGCATAAATGTAAAGGGGACCATTAGGAGCTTTAATAGTCTCAAAATCATCAAAGGTAATCAAGATTTCATGAGGTCTTTTATTCTTAGGTTGCTTTTGAGGTTTAGGTTGAGATTTCAATTTAGGTTGCAATTTTCATTGAGGTTGAGATGGAACTTGAGATTGAAGCTGAGGTTGAGGCTGAGTTGGAGATACAAATTAAACAACATGCTCCACAAGGTTAACAATGTGATTAAGATCATACATCTTTGAATCATAAACAATGTCCATAGAAGAAGGCTAAGCAATGGTATTAGTATCATGTGTAGGTAAAGTATTCATATAGATTTGAAGGTTTTGATTATGAGGAGAGATAGATTTATTCTTGCTACCATTAAGATTATCAACAGATAAGGCATTAGAATCGATTAAGTCTTGAACCTTATGTTTTAAAGAATAACACTTCTCAGTATCATGACCATTCTGACGATGATATTGACAAAAAGCTTTAGGATCAAAGGATTTGGATGCTACTGTAGTATGTAAAAGAGGTCAAATAAGAGGTAAAGTAATCATAGTAGAAATCAACAACCTATTCATAATAGAATGTAAAGATTCAGAGAGAGGAGTAAACATATAATTTAGTCAAAAAGTAGTGGATTCAGAAGTGGCATTGTGAGATGCAACAACTTGATCAGCAACTACATTCACTTGTTTGTTTATCTTGACATAGTTGTTGAATTTTTTAAATTTGTTTGGATTAGGAGCAACATCACTATTATCAACTAGAACAGGAGCTATTGGATTTTTTCTCTCAAATTGACTCACTTGTAATTGATAATGATGAAGCATCGCACAAATTTGTTGAAAAGAGGTAAATTAGTAAGCATAATGCTATCTCTAATATCATTTTGCAAATTTGAAATAAACATACGTTGAATATCCATATCAAGAACATGATAAGAAATTTGAACATGCAAATGCTTAAATCTACTAATAAATTCAGCCAATTTTTCCTTAGTGTTTTGTTTACAGTGCATCAAATTAGTCAAAGACACTTGCAGAACAATGTTATTTTGAAATTGTTGAATAAAATCATTAGCAAGTTTTGGAAATGAGTCAATAGAATAAGGAGGCAAGGAATAGTACCATTGTAACATGACTAACTAGGTCTCCCTTACCATTATAATTCTCAAGATGATGCATATTAGCTTGCTGAGGAATGTGAGTATGAATTATGTCTCAGGATAAGGGACTTCCAATATCACATGTAGGAATGCTAAACTTGTTTTGAGTCAAGGATGCAAGTTGTTATTGTAAAGATGACACAATTTGAGCCAAACTGATGATTGTTGAATCATAAGAGGAAATAGGAGCTATAGCAACATTAGAAACACTAGGTAAAGTGTATGAAGCTACGGGAATGGAAGAAACAACTAGAGGAACACTTGGAACTATAGTTGGAAGAGGATTGGAATAAGTAAAAGGAACATTATGATAAAAAGTTTGTGATGTAGGAAGGGACACAAGAGGAACACTCATAGGAATAGAGGGAACCATTGCAGTCACCAAAGGAGGAGTATAGGTAGGAATACTAGATAAAGGAACATAAGAAGGTTCTATACTAGTAATAGGAGGAATAAATCCTAAATCTTGAGCTTCTTGATCTAAAGGTTTAACATTCGAATGCATAAGATGAGTAATACCATGCAACAAATTAACACCTTGATCACTATTATGAAGGACGTTCTTAAGAGCCTCTATAGCTTGAATAGAATCTTGATTATGGTTTTCTTGAATAAGCCAATTACCCATTTCATCAAGTTCAATTGAAATTTTTTGGACTTGTTCAGGAGTAACTCTTCAAGCATAATCCTCATCATGAGATGAGTGAGAAGAGTTTTTCTCCATAGTAGGATTGAAATCATGAATAATCAAATTGTCATTCGGGATACTAAGGAAAGGAGAGGAAGACTCAGGATCAAAGGCATCCATAAGTCTACGACTTTGTCTAATTAGAATATTATGAGTAGGACTAGATGTAGTAAAGCTCATATACCAATACAATGCAAATGAACTAAACTAAGAAAATACAAAGCATGAACAAATGAATGTTTTTGTATTTTTATTTTATATAGGATGCAAACATATAAAAGAAATCTAATACATGCAAGATCTAACACCATAAAAGAAAGAGTTTAACCATAAATATGATAAGGCATCTAATTCCACAAAAGAGAGGGGGTAAGCTTGTAGGGTTCACGAAAAATGTATGATGAAAAAGTGTATTGTCACCAAAATGTAATGTAGTAATATGCATGTGCCTTGAATGTGTGAAGGAATATAGGATCTACTTCTCAATCCAAATTCTCAAAGGAGATATCCAAATTGATTAATCACAAGGAAGTGATTAATGTAGTCAAGATTGGAGAATCCAATAAAGGACTGATCTACCTTGTAGCCAAACGAATACACAACAAAAATACACAAGAACAACACAATATCTGATATGAAATAAAAGTCTTTATTCATCAAATTACCAATTACATGCAATGTGTCAGGTTGTAAGGCCTTCCCAGTTACATCCAATTACAAAGTAAGAAATAGTCTACAAGATCTCACAGGATCCAGATCTTTTCCATAGTATCAGCATTCAGCTAGCCTAGGTTTGCAATAAGCAACACACTGGTAGGCACCCAAGAAAGATCTAAACTTGTACTCAAACTTCCAAGCAATCTTCCTGCTCCTAAACTCACAGCTACTAACTTTTCTAGCTTCTTCATATCCCTAAACATCTATCCAATCACCTTATAAATATTGAATCCTAGCCACAAGTTGGTTGATGAAACAATTAACCCACCCAAACAAATATTAAATGCTAAAACATTAGTTGGCTCTCAAATAGCCTTAAAAAATGAATAAACTCTCCAAGATGGCCCCAACAATCATCAAATCTGCATAGAAGAGTGCAACACACCAGATCTAGGTCCCCACATGTCCAACAGTCAATCCATAACATGAGGAGCGTGACCCAAATTAAATGCACCAGTCAGCCAAGCTGATTCATCCAGACAACTTCAGTCAGTAAGCAAGAACACTAAGAAATAGAAGAAATAACTAAGCACCAATCAACCGACCATGCCAAGCATGATCAAGCAACACAATTATTATTGAGTGTCGATGAACTAACACCTTCAATTACTGAACATTCTTTAGAGACCGAGCACCCCAATACCACAGAAAGCGAGAAACTAGTCTCCCAAACCGAGCAAGAATACCATCAAACCAAGATCAAAACTAACAATCTACCTTCAAAGGCAAACATATTTTTGGTTGATATAGTATTTCCAAGAATCCTAGGATGCTCCTGCATTAGAAACCCTGAGTAAGAAAGATTTTCATAAGGAAATCAGGAACGCCTTAAGGGAATCAGAACAGGTATGCCAAATCTATTCTTCACCCATATCTCATCTTGCCCTTCATCCCAAGTAGTCTTCACTTCATTCATCTCTTCCTACAGAAAGTTCTTCTACTTTCCACTTTTCTTATCTTTCTGGTTGGTCACTAATTATAACCACTTCTGACCACTACTGACCACAATAGTGCCTCGGTAAGGTTCATCCTCCTCGATCAACTCAGTATCATTTGCATCTTTTTGTGTCATAAATGTCATCATCTACTGTACCATTTCTGTCAGAAAGACCATTTGCCTCTTGATCTCAAAAAACTCTTCAGATATATCATTCTCCTTCTCCTTCAAACTGGATTTTGTAGAAACAAGTTCCTCAACCTTTCGCTCTTGAGGTTTGTCATCATCATATGGACAACACCTAATGACTCCACATCCCTTAGTCCCAGCCTCTTGTAAAGGTATCAGCTTATGCTGAGCTCCTTCATGCCTAACCACATAAGCGTTAGCATGACCATCAAACAAAATATTTATGTCAAACTACCAAGGTCTACCGAGCAATAGATGAAAGACATCCATAGGTAACACATCACACAATATCTCATCATGGTAAGATCTAATCTAGAAATTAATCAAGCATTGTTCTTCAACTCTAACCTTAGAAACATCTTGTATCCAACTAATCTGATAAGGATTAGGATGCTTCCTCCTTTCCAAATTCAATTTACTAACCATTTCTTCTGAAACAAAGTTCTCAAAACTACCACCATCAACTATGACATTACTGTTGAAATTAGGAGAGATTGGGTACTGAGAGGGGAGGGGTGAATCAGTGCCCACAAAAACCTTTATTGATAAACCTTTCAGATTTATAATAGAAAACAATAGTAACCTTGCAAAATAACTTGTATCTAATGCATGTATCATTCATCCATTCAACTTGAGAAAGTAAACAACATGAAATCAGAAATATAACAGTCCCATAACACAAGTATTTTGGTAACACAAAAACCCTTGTTAGAAGGTAAAAACTGTGGTGGGGATGACACCCACAAATTCTTCACTACTACAGATAGAAAAGGTTTTCCTATTAGGGCTACAAGTTTTGATCACTTCTGGTAATCTTACCCTATTAGGAGTAACATATTAGATCAACTAGATCTACCTAGTTATAGGATTTTAGCAACACTAATGATGTGTGCACTTGGTTAAGAGATTTACAAAAGACTGTCAAGTCTACTCTATTAAGAGATTTTACAAAACTCTATTACAATTGTTAGAAAGCAATAGGTAACTATCTTCTAATGACAACTTAATTGTCTGATACAAATCAATAAGTACTGATAAAATATCACCTTTACTATGATGAATCTCTTCTCTAAACTGCTCGATTAGCTTGCTCTGATTCTACTTAATCTGATTATATCTATATACTATTCTTCTATGTCAACTGATAATCTTGAAGTTTAGGCAAGTGCTTCAAGTGCTTCTTCAATCATACATCAGTTCACACCAAAAATGATGCAAACACTAATACATTTGGGGTGAAATTGTGATGGTAATTTGTGACGGCGGGCAGATGTTATGTGTTTTTGCCTTTTTTTTTCAATTATAACTCGACAACATCGCAATTGTGACATTGTCGAGATATAAGGCAAAAAAAAAAAGAAAACATTGTCATTTGTATTTTCAATAGCACCGTTGTCATTTGCAGCCATTGTCGATCACCCTCATTTCTCTAGTTTGGGTCTCCGATCTTGACATAAAGACTCAAATGTTCCAAAGTCTCCTCAAAACAATCACTCTATTTTTTACACACCGAACAGAGGGCACTTCGAGGATAGGGTTCCCTAATCTCACTTCTAATGAATGAAGTTTACTCAGGTAGATACTTGAGTCCTATTGTGTTAAGATTCCGCAAGCAACTGTCATTAGTATTCTTTTAATTCATGGATAAGTTTTCAGTTGTTTGGCGATGATATAGTGATTTCTTTTTGGTCTCTGTAGTTATAAGTCGTAGTTAGATGTATTAAAAATACTAGAAATTTATCATTCCAAACCAAGTCAACTCGGTACAGCCAAATCTGGAATTAATTTGTGCAATGTAAATGGGTTTCAGTTTATGTGAATTTCAGTTGAGTTGTATCACATTCAATCTAAAAATAAACTGTGGATACTCACATGGATTGAACTTGCATCATTGTGTCAATTTCATGATGAAATCGTAGGCCCTAATTTGGGAATTCACCATGGACATTCTATGCCGTTGGTTGAAAAACAAATTAGGGTAATGTATGTTCTTCTATTAAATACTCAGAATTGTAAAAGATGTTAAGTGTGCTTCAAGGACAAAAATCCATGGTTGAATATGCACAGCGTATTCAGTCAAGGAAACAAAGGAATACCTGTAGTTGTGCCCTAGTAGAAGTTATAACCATGCCCTCAATAGTTTGAAAGAAGTGCTTCCAAAATCTTCCAACCAAGTTTGGTTCTCCACCTAAGAACCCATCTTTAGAGCCTGTTGATTGATCCCTACTAACCTAATCAATTAGCCTGTGTCTCAGTAATGTTTGCAGATGCTGGAGTAGGTTGTGAGAATTAGAATAGAGGAATTTCCATAGTGCAAAGAAATAGTACTCTATTTTATTTTATTTGTGTATTGAAAATTGGAGGGAAAGGTTGTAGTAAATTCAAAAGGGTACAATTAGCATAACAAGCAGCATAATTGGTACTATTTTGGTAAGCTGATTAAGTTTATTTGAAAGGTGTGTTTATTTGAAAAAAGGTGAAGATCTATTTATAAGTCTGAAATGAAATAGAGTTGAAAGAACAATTATTGAAATTTGTGAAGTAAGTTACATTGGTTACTTGGTAAGTTTCAATTAAACCAACACTTGATGCAGAGGGAAGGGTGGTGGTCTTCAAAACACAATGAAAGTTTGATAATTTCGGAGGTCTAGGCACTTGGGCTTATCAATCACCTCAATTTCTTCAGGAACCTGACTTGACAAGGCTTTTCTCAATACTCCTAGATGATGCTTTTGGTGTTGTAGGCTAGTAATAACTTAGATGCAAGGAACTCCAAATTTCAAAATCAACCCCACTACTCCCAATTCTCAAAATGCACTCAAACTGTTTCAAAAGCCTAGTAAAATTCCTACAGCAAACTTGGAAGGGAAATAAATTTATGTTTTCTCAAAACACTAGACATATGATAACATTTTCAAATACCCTTTTCAAAACTCTACAACATACCAAAAGCTTGTATACTATTACTTTGGACAAGTAACCCAAAACATGATAGTTGCCCTGTTTCAAGGCACACAAATTGACTAGTTTTCCAAAGGAAGTATCAATCAAAGATGTCCTATCAACCTCAACTCTTGGAAAATATTTACTTATGCCTCCAATTGCTCAATTACAAAAGGAATTAGACCCCGGTGCTCTGTAACATCAAAACCCCTAAATTGTGACTCCAAACCCCTTGATATCTAGGGCTTCCTCATTCCCATAGTTCTCCACACTCTTGCAACAAATTAGAGATGGATTCACCATCCTATGAACATCACATGATGTTCCCAAACACCAAATATCTCCTTTTTTGGATAGATGGCTCACTGCTACACCTTAGCCACTGTTTCCACTAGTTTTTCCTCTCTATTCGGGCTATAATCACTCTTATCCCACTCAGTTCTGAATATGAAGTGTCAACAAAATATCATACATGTTAAAAGGTTAACATTCCATGAATATAAAACCTCCATACTCACGGACTGGTTCTCATTTCCTTAAAAAACCTACTGCAGTAACAAAATAATTAAAACAAAAGATCACTGGTCTACAATTGGTGCGACAATGGCTTTAACACAATTTGGAAAACATCAATTAGAAATGTAGATGGTTACTAAACCCCTATCAATGCATTAGGAAATCCAAATCAATCAAATTTGAAACATAGCAATGAGTCAGGTAGCAGATAATAGAGCTGTTTTATTCTTCACTAGTTTACACACTAGCACAACAACAACTTTAACACAATGTGATTCATCAAATAGCAATTGAAAAAGATAAAGGGACTCTATTAATTCATATGAATCTCAATTGATACAATCTTTCAAAATGAAAGAATAGTATGTTGATGAGTTTTTATTCACCACTGTTACAAAACCCCCACACCAGTCTCATTCACTATTGCATAACAGAGATTCCACAAGATTAAATAAGTTATGAAACTATCTCAACCAACTTGTCATTGAGTTGAGGATAATTCATTAAACAAAACAAACTACAACTAAACTCTAACTTCCCTCCACAACCTAAACTAGCCGATTGTATTCAAATGTTTGAATTTGAAAAACCATACAATGGTTTTATTAAACATTAAACTCTTTTCTATAAGGTTCCTATTGCCTTAAACCTATCCCTTGACCCATTCTAGACTTCTTAAAACATTAAAGAAGCTTGGACAACATTTAGTCCATCATAAACAACTAATAGTCCCTTGAGGACATTACAAGTATGAAATTTAGTCCTTTGAGGACATTATAAATGTGTTCAAACATTACATCATTATAGGATATGGGATGGATCCTTTAGGACCTAATTGCTTACATAAAGTCTTAGCCAATGTATCCAAACTACTAGGGAGCAGAGTGTATGAATCCTTTAGACTGTATAGCTTTTTCATTTTATTATCCTTTCCATGATACACTGCTAATTTGTAAAGCTTAAGGTTTCTCATCATAGGTTTGATGGTATACTTATCACCTTGAGTAGCATAATATTTCATTAAGATAATACCATCAAATCATGAGAAGTTATGGAAGTAAACAGATCAAATCTTATGTTGAGCAGCAATCGCTGCTAAACACTCTATAAAGTCGAACAACATTCGATTACTCCTCTTTTCAAATTCGGGTATAAATATGTGATCTTCACTTAAATATGTTTCAAAGGTATAATCCGGCTTGGCACCAACATCTTCACCCGGCTTAACCACAAGAAGCCTGCAGCGTAAGGCACATGTACATCATTGATTAGAACAGTCTCCGTATCAGCTACAATTAAAGCTTGCCTATCCTTAGTTGTAGGTTTTAGTGCAGGTACATATTTGGTATACCTACTTTTTCTTCCCATAGGTGTAACTTCTTGTGGTTCACCACCATTTATGTGTTTCACATCTTCTATCGTGTAGTTGATTAGCTTTTTTACGTACCCAGTTCAGAATTTTGAAATTTAATGCTTGTTTATGTGACTTTCTTGTGAGTATAGAGTTGTACCTTACTCTCCTACAAATTTTGTCAACCCCTGAGGGTTGTATTGTGTTTGGGAGAAAAAAGATCTTTTTTGTCATTTACTTTCTCTGATTGAAATGGGTGCTCTGGAATATGTTGTAAGGCTGCTTAATGGCTGCACTAAATGCAAGAGAAAGAAGATGCAGGTAAATCATTTTCTTTCATGGCATTTTAGTTCTGCTATGGATATGCCTATGTTTTTACCAGTGAACAGTGAGCTGGTAGAACTTGAACAATCAACCTGTTCTTGATCTTGATCTTGAAAGGAATGAAATTACTAGTTATTGAAGGAGATGGCATTGAATTTTGCATCAAAGAAAAATAAAGAATCCCACAAGAAGCTCAGTAGTTGGTATGAGTGTTTCACTCTTAAAAGACTACTACTGAAAATCAACTATACATGTTTTTGGATCACTCCCATTTTCTTGATGATAGATCGTTAAATATGATCTGAAACATCAAAAATAAATAAAAATTTTACAACTTTCTAAATCTTTCACAACTACTTGGAAAAAATAACATGCATCCTCGAATAGATATGATGAGCATTAATAAATTTTAGTGCAAGTCATAGAAAAAGAAGTGTAACTGAATCATAGCAAATGAAATAATTCCACTACATTCTTCACAGTCATCTCAAGGAAATCTGACATATTAGCACGTCCGAACTCAATATCTTTGATCTCATAAAGAGGAGAGGTCAGTTGAGTAGGTGGAATTACATTTTGTTATCTATCATACTAATACTTTATAATTTTTCTGAAGCAAATGATGGTTCTTCTAACATAAAAAGGAACATAAAAGGCTGTAAAGAAAACTCCATAGCATTAGAGCATCATCTTGTGCTATAGGGGAAGCCATGGAACTCTCTTCAAGATGAGAGGGTTGCAAAATAAAAGCAATACTTGGGTTTATCATGAGAAAAGGAAATGTGGGATAAAAATGACTTTAAAATGAGGTCATAAGTGAAATTTGAACCTTGGAAAGAATATTACAAGTTTTAAACACATAAACATTTAACTTGGAAATGGAAATTTTTTTTATCACACTTCACACATACATGGTAAATATGTGAATGTACACTTGTAATTGGGTCTCAGAGACATTATTTCAAGTGTTTTCAAGTGCATTTTGGGCTATATTTGCATTTTCAAAGGTCAATTGCAAGTGGAGGGAAGAATATTTGGCATTGTAAGTGTAAAATATGCACCACAAGGATGCATTTTGGGTTTTGGAAGCATATTGCAGGTTTGGGAACATGCTTGCAATTTTTATCTTTTAATAGAAACTTGCAATGAGATCCTTCAAACCTCAAATTACTAAAGAGTGCAAAATTCAGTTCTTAGGAACTTAAATACAAGTTGGACAATTGCAAGTTTGAAGATATCAAATGCAATCTATATGACTATGTTTGACTCATATAATTGTGATCTCTCTAGCACTATGATGTCATTTAATATGTCTTGCTAAAGCTTGTAAATTTTGTTCCTTTTGCCATGTCATGTAATATGTCTTGCCTTGTAGCTTATATGTTTTGAAATTGTTGTTAGGCCTTGTAGCTTATATGTTTTGATTGCTGGAGAGCTTCTAGAGCTAAGCAAGAAGACCATTGCATGAGTTATAGCCACGTGCTCAGGTATGAAAATTGTATATTTTTTAATCTAATGTATATTTTAACTAGAACACTATCATCTTCAAAATCCTATATGAAATCTATATGACTATGTTTGACTCATATAATTGTGATCTCTCTAGCACTATGATGTCATTTAATATGTCTTGCTAAAGCTTGTAAATTTTGTTCCTTTTGCCATGTCATGTAATATGTCTTGCCTTGTAGCTTATATGTTTTGAAATTGCTGTTAGGCCTTGTAGCTTATATGTTTTGATTGCTGGAGAGCTTCTAGAGCTAAGCAAGAAGACCATTGCACGAGTTATAGCCGCGCGCTCAGGTATGAAAATTGTATATTTTTTAATCTAATGTATATTTTAACTAGAACACTATCATCTTCAAAATCCTATATGAAATCTATATGACTATGTTTGACTCATATAATTGTGATCTCTCTAGCACTATGATGTCATTTAATATGTCTTGCTAAAGCTTGTAAATTTTGTTCCTTTTGCCATGTCATGTAATATGTCTTGCCTTGTAGCTTATATGTTTTGAAATTGCTGTTAGGCCTTGTAGCTTATATGTTTTGATTGCTGGAGAGCTTCTAGAGCTAAGCAAGAAGACCAGTGCATGAGTTATAGCTGCGCTCAGGTATGAAAATTGTATATTTTTTAATCTAATGTATATTTTAACTAGACTTTTACCTTATATGTTTTGAAATTGCTTTTAGTGGCTTAATGTTGTAAGGTCTCTTGAAATAAGACCTTCAGGTGGTTGGTCAAAGTTTTACAAATAATCTTATCCACAAATTTGCCTAGAGCAATTGACTGAATGTTATAAAAGGTGATTGGGTTAAATGTCTTAGGAATAAAGTCAAACAAAGTATTTTTAAAATATTAAAGTATTTAACTAGGTCTAAGAAGATTTGTGTACTTTTGATAGTTTTTCTTAGTTTGTGAAAGTTGTAGACCGAAGTTTTCATAGCCCAATTTTTGCTTCCTGCGAAGAACGATAATGTCAGATAATATAAGTGAAGAACAAAATAGGGAGACAATCGCTAGATTGTGGTCTAACTTGAAAAGAAAAGGTGATGGAAAATGTTATTGTCTCTACAAAATTTGTAAGGGCTTAAACCGTAGAAGACTGCTAATCAAAATAGTTAAGAGACATTGTAGGGAGAATGGTCACATTGAAGGGGGGCATGACTATCATCCACTGGTAAGTTGTTCATTATATCATTTTAACAATTTATATACATATGAAATCACTTGATGATGAGTTGATGATCACGGTTTATTTATGTTAATCAATTTTATCTAGGTAGATCTCCCTAGGGAAGTACATGATATGAACCACAACAATCCGAAGAATATGGTCTTCGAAGTGGAGGAACATGGAGGTGCAAATATCCAAGGTGAAGATAATGATCCCATGGAAGATGGTGATCATGTGCTAGAAAACACAATTGAAGATGATGGTATAAATACATTGATCCATGACACATTTATTCCAAGTGTATCTGATCATGATGATGATGATAGCCTCGATGTACCTCTACTTGAGAAGGCATACAAGCCCCTATACAAAGACTCACAAACAACTCTTCTCTCTGCTATATTGTTATTGTTGAACTTGAAGGTTATGAATGGTTTATCCAATATAACAATGTCATGTATGTTAAGGTATGTCATATATGTCTTTATAGTTAACAAAGGGTGAATAATGTACCACTAATATTGTTTATATTAACAACTTATATTTTTTGCTGTAGATTGACAGGCGAGTTTTTGTTACCACCATCAAATATTCTACCTCGCTCATATCGAGAATTATCTACTGTTATGAAAGATATTGGAATGGAGTATCAAGCAATACATGCTTGTCCCAATGATCATATTATATATTATAAAGAACATGAATTTGCAACACAATGCCCTGTATGTCATACGAGTAGATATCGAACAGATTGAATAACAAAAAAGGTGCCTCACAAGGTTCTTCGTTACATCCCCATTATTCCACGGATGCGAAAATTATTCAGGTGTAGTAGCTTGGCACAATTTATGGATTACCATGCATGCAATAGAAGTTGAGATGACATTATTCAAATCCCTGTGGATGGTTCGACATTTATGCACATAGAGGAAAAGTGGCAACACTTCAAAGAAGAACCTCGTAATCTCAGGCTTTCATTGGCAGTGGACGATGTCAATCCATTTGGAGAGATGAGATCTGTTTACTCGGTGTGGCCTATTTTTGTTATCAACAATAACATTCCTCCATGGATGTCAATAAAGAGGGAGCACATTATGTTGGCAATGATTGTTCTAGGTATTTTATCATTTGATAGTTATTAATTTAAATGTACTTACAAATCTTGCAGTAAAATGGTCACAATAATTATGTAATGTTACTTTTCATTCAAGTAGGTAAATATCAAGTTAAAGATACGAATGTACATATTGAGCCTCTTATCGACAAGTTGGTGGAGTTATGGAACGGTGTCACTATGTATGACGTGTCTAGACCAATAGGACAAAGACAATTTCAATTCCATGCAATACTTGCATGGACAATACATGATGCCCCAGGGCTAACACATTTTTGTGGTATGTTATAGTGAATTCAATTTGCACATGATAATTCTAATTATAAAAATCAACATATTTAATAATCCAATTATATCATTATCTTGTAGGTCTTCAAACAAAGGGAAAATTTGCATGTCTAGTTTGTGGTCCAAAGATGAAATCTCATCATTCAAAAAGTTTAGGAAAGCAGGTGTTTGATGAGTGTAGACACTTCCTCCACAGGAATCATAAGTATCGAAGTACGGAGAAACATCTTTTCAATGGGAAAGAGGAGACTACATCAAAGCCACAAAGAATGACACCTCGCCTATGGAAGTTGGAATATAATAGAATTAATCATCAAGGTAATGTCATTCAACCTAATGGTTTATGTTTGTAATTTATATATTTCTATTGTGATTTTTGTTTACTAATTATGTAATTGATGATTGTGAAGGTCATCAAGGCACTACTGAAAACCTTCCAAAGGAACTAAAAAGCTATCCCAGACAATTTAGTAGGTTTCCATACTATGAGCACCTACAAATTGCGCATTTGTTTGATACTATGCATATTGGAAAGAATATAATAGAGACATTGTGAAAAATATTGGATAGAAGGCGTGACAAAGAAAAAATTATCAAAATTTGTAATGACATTCATGAATCCAATCATGCACTAAAGAATTTCATTCACTCAAATAGAAATAGAGATCAAATTAATATAAGTGCCCTTCCTTGGTTATTAATGGAGCAGCAAAGTGATGCCATAAAAGAAGTCATATGAAAAATTTGATTTCCCACAGGATTTGCTACAAACATCAGCAATCTCATATCAAAGAGAAGTGAATTTGGGCCAGGGCTCAAAATGCATGATTGGCATACTTTCATCAAGGTAAGTTATGTTCTTCTGAATTTACAATATATTCATAAACTACATGTACTATTCATTATGTTATGTTAGAAAACAATGAAATGATTGGTTTATAATTACTGCAGTTGGTGCTACCTCTATCTCTCCCAGAGCACTTCAACAATAATATCAAACAAGTGATATATGATCTTGGAAAATACATGAGGTAAGCAGTAATATCTGTTCAATTTGTTGTATATATTTATTATATTCGTGATTTGTTTTTCTTTCTATGTAATCTATTGTATATTATTTTGTAAAGTCTCGTATTTATATATTTTTTGTGACTTGAATCTCTTAATGTAGGTGGTTATCATCTAAAGAAATCCATAAAGAAGATATAAACTATTGGAAGAGAAGAATTCCTCATTTACTGTGTGAAATGCAAAAGTGTCTACCTCCAACATTTTTCAATGCACAAGAACACTACCTCATACACCAAGTTGAGGAGATTAAATTGTGTGGACCTGTACACACTAGGTCAATGTGGATGGTTGAGAGGCACTTGAAATCTTTGAAGGCTTTGGTTTGACAAAGAGCACATCCTAAGGGTTCTATGGTAGAGGGATATATGGTATACTAGACTATGGTGTACATTACTGAATATCTTCCTAAGTTTGCATCAAATATCCATGTAGATCGCATTTGGGATCTCAACCCTTTTAAAAAATTTGAAGGGGAGTACTTGATGGGGAAAGGTAGATTGAGGAAAGTGAGAGGTAATAAATTATAAGATGTTATTGCAATAAATTATTTCTTAATCTTCAAAATAAATTTGTTGTAAGTCGTCTATTTTTTTTTTGTATAGTTGCTCGAGAGTGGGATGCACTAAATTTGTATATTGCAAACAATCTTGATTGGATGACAGTATGGATTGAACGATGTCAAAATTCTGGTCACACATTAACATGGGAAGGTGTATCTTCATTGGTTAAAGAAGCTCATCGTAATGGAGATTCCAATGTTACGCAAAGGGAAATAGATTTAGCATATGGTTTAAGAGATTTCCAGGTACGTACAAATTTATTAATCACCCATATGTTTATCAACTCATGATACAATAATTTTGATATGTTTCACATATTATTGCAGGTTAAACACCACAAGGGTATGTTCTGTAATGGTCAAAAATTTCGCATCAAAGTGTTGGATGACACGAAGAAAACTTGTGATTCTGGAATAACTGCAGTCTTTCAAGTGACTAATATTTCATCTAGAAATGACTTACATCCTTGAGAGTCTAAAAATTGATACTATGGCATTTTGGATGATATACTTAAGTGCGACTTTAGTTCCTTCAAATTAGTACTCTTCGTTGTCAAATGGTATAGGCTACGACTTAATCCAAATGATCCTGATAGAACTGTTATTGAACATGATAATGGATTTACAATGGTTAATACAAGGTCGTTTGAGCTAGTTGGGGATGAGCCCTATGTTCTTCCAAGCCAATGTGAGCAGGTATTTTACTCAGAGGTTCCACATAAATCAGGTTGGTCATTTGTTGTTAGACATGAACCAAGAGGAAGGCCGATAAAGTATAATGCGATGGAAGAAGAAGATATCGAAGAAGTAGAAGATGATGTAGATGATGATCACAATCGATAGTTATTGGATGATGTTCCTGACACAAATTTTCATGAAGAAGAAGAAGAAGATGATGATGATGATGCTGCTACTGATGATGATGATGAAGATGATGTTGATGTTGATGATGATGATGTTGATGATGATGACAATGATGACAACGATGATGACGACGACGACGACGACGATGACGATGATGATGATGATGATGATGATGATGATGATGATGATGATGATGATGATGATGATGACAAGGATGATGATGATGATGATGATGATGATGATGATGACAAGGATGATGATGATGAAATTTAGAGGTATGCCATCAATCCTTAATCTATTTAATATTCATTTCTTGATAGAAATATATTTGTCTTATATGGTTACATAGTTTATTCATTATCTATTTAAAAGCTACAAGTTTCAACTACAAATAGAATACTGCTAATCTAAATTAACTATTAATCTAAATTAAATAAATAAAACTAATTAAAACACATATTGATGCATGAATGTATTGAGCCTTATTTTCTTTCAGGTCAAACGCATTTGTAAGTGTTTAGTTTAGAAAAGTAAATTCATTAAATATCTATAAAAGGGAGTTGTACCTAGAATAAAATTTATAGGGAAAACATAATATAAGTGCTTACCCAATTTGTGCTCCAAACTTGACTTCACCTTAACTAGGTGTTTCCTCCACCTCCACACACATCAAACAACTTCAAATAGCATGTCCCCAAGGTTACTAAGCCCTCAACTCATCAGCTGATACAAAAACCCAGTTTTAGCCCTTCACTAGGCCTAAACCCAAACAATTGTTGCTGCTCTGTAATTTGCAAATGAGTAAACAACAAATTATTTTAGTTCATCCACAAAACACCCTAGGAAAGATACATTCAACCTTTAGTGGTTACTAACATGAGTTTTTCTCCAACCCAATCCTGCACCTCCAACTCAACACAAGCTTCACAAACCTAATGGCCTCATTAGGTATGGCACCCTTGACATGAACAAGACATGGGTACTTAGGCTAGGAACACCTTCAAGACACCAAATACTCTGCAATTACTTGATTTCCAAACACATACTCCAAGGTGAGTTGATGGATTAATAAGAAACACAAAATTAATTCATTCTTACTATCCTAGAGATGACAATCAATGGTACCCTTCAATGGTCTGTCCTTCAAATACAATATGGATTCAACATCATATAAAACATCATGTCACCACTAGTAGGAAACCTCCTTTTCTCAATGTGAGCTTGATTTAAGTGTTATAATGTGTACCTTTAAATGTTTTTAATTTTTATGTGATGCTTATGATGGATGTGATTATGATTATGATGTGATTATGCTCACGATAATTGAATTACATTTGCAGGAAACTGAACCCCTTTCAGGAGCATCCCACACAGTCTCATGGATCAACAGGTATAAGTCAATACACCTTATAGATAGTCTATTTAATACACTTATCAATAGTAAGATTGATGTCTTCTAAGATCTCTCCCATTTGTAGGTACCATCGAATAGGTATTTGTCAGAAGTGTCTTCCTCGAGTGAGGGAAATATAGGAATAGAAGAGGAAAGTGAGACATGCAGTTTATCTAGAACAGGGAGATTAACTAGAGGTCAAAGGACTAGAAGGAAATTCAATAAACACATGAAATTTTTCCTTTCTCAAGGGGGGTCATGTTCTTATGATGATGAGATGAAAGGTGACATCGAGGTGCCCTTGAGGTACCAACATCTACAGAAACATTGGGTACCCAAGGAACTTCCTCCAATAAACACTAATTTTTGTGTTAACGAGAGGATATATCACATAGAACCATCATCATTACATGGTTTGGGCCTATTTTCTATGGACGGCATAAATGTGTCTTACAACAAAGTTTCTGAATTGATGGAGTATGTTGGACCATGTTACGATTACAAAAGTTGGATGCATATTGTTCAATATAAAAAAAGTATGCATAGGTATGCACTCTCAGAAAATTATATTCAATAGCAAGACAATAATCAAAGTAAAAGTGTGGCTATATACATTGATGGAAGGCCAAAAGCAATAGGGAATATTGCAGGTTTTATAAATAGTACATGACCTAGGTCAACTATAAAGCAACCCAATTGCATATTTGAGGCACACGAGGGAAATCATGTATTCATTTGTGCGATAAAATCAATATGTGCAGGGGAAGAGCTGCTTATTGATTACAATTTGAACCACATAGATACAAATGAGGCTACTATCATGGGGGTGGTACATACTATTAAACCAACTTCTAATCAATGACTCCAACATACCATTTAGTTATTAAATTTTTGGCTAACATTTTTATACTTGATCTTTGACATAGGGGCACAATATGGAGTAACCACCCAGAGGTGATGGTGATGATATTCCCAACATATCTACACATGAGCAGGTAAAACTCATTGTAATTGTGCAAACTAGATAGAAGCAAAATGTTATTTTTTTAATGTTGTTTTCTTCATTATTTTGGAGTAATTTTGATAATACTAATACTATTGTTGCCACAGAGGGCCAGTGGTCGGAGAGAGGGAAAGCAACCTACAGTCCCTCAGGAGTCCCCCCTTGAGGACCCTTTTTTTTATTGATTTAGCAGAGACCGATGACCCGATCGGTTCCATTAAAAAGCTGCTAAAGAAAATTGGGAAAGAAATTTTACATTTGGTATCCATACATCCTCAGACTCAGGAAATAAAAGATAGGGCAGCTGAGTTGTTGCGCACTTCAGAAAACTTTAAAGTAAGTATTAATGAAATTTTTAATTATTACAAGAGTTCAATAATGGTTTTTATGTTATGCTCTTTTATGGCATTAATTAAAATATGGATGTGCTGTCTTTACAGAGTTATTTGCATAATTTTGAACCCCATTCCCATGATGAGGGTACTGTAGGTGGTTCAGGTAGATCGCATGTTCCATTCCCCACTTGTGTTTTCCATTGAATATATATAGGAATGATCATAATCATTGACAATACATGCTCGAACAATCCTTTTTTTTAATGCTCTAACAATCTTGTCCATGCTAGTCCACACGTTCTATATTTATGCATGCTCTAACAATTTTATTCTTCAGCTCCTTTCCATGATGCTATGATGATGCCGCCTCCATCCAGGACAACCACAAATGTCTTTTCGACTACTATGTCAGCAACATGCAGCCTACAGGCATCAACTGTTGCACCATCTATTGGTACACAAATCCCTCTTTTTCTCTCTTTTGTTATGTGTTTAAGTGTTATGTGTTTACGATGTAGATCCCTTGATTATGTTTGTGCCATGGGTGCTCTACACCAATTTATTTCCCTTGAAGTATTATTTCTTGGAGGCATTTGATAATGGTTTTCATTTTTTGCAATAGGAGATGCAACAAGTCCTGATGCGGTATCATTTCCTGGATGTTCTCGTGTTCCTAGTATGGGAATGGTTAAAGGATTGCATATTGATCATCGATGATGATGAAGGAATTCCCTTAAAAGTAGCCAAAGTTCCAGGTACTTTAAAGTTATTATTATTCTATAGTGATATAATAGTAATTTAGTTTTTGATCACTCTTCATCGACTAATGATCCCATGATTGTTTTGTAGGGAATGATGTTTTCTGGCGAAAACTTGGTGACAAGTGTTTGTGGATATTTGGGCCCACCCTATGTACATGGTGGAACATCATATCCTAACTAAAACCCCAAACCACTATTTTGATTTCATATCATTGCTAGAATAGTTTTCCTTTTCATCCATTTCTTGAACTATATTAAAGGTAGCTTCACTTCATTTATGAGTCTAACATGTTTTTTTTACTTAAAAGGTGGAATAACCAAGATAAAAAGTTGAAGGATGATCTTGTAGAGAGTATGACCCAACTTTTTGGACCTCATGCATTCGAGAGAAACAAGATCCTTGAAAAAGCTGGTTTATGTTTGAAGTATATTAGGGACCAGTACAAGAAAAATTTATAGGTTAACCCTAGGCACGAGCGTCCGCTCTATGTTCTTGAGGCTAAGTGGCAGGCTTTGATTTTGGATGGAAAGTATAAAGCTGACATGAAAAAAGGAATTACACCAGTAGAGAGTAGAGAAAGGTATGTGATACTATTGAGAAAGTAATTATGTACTAATTAACCTCTATATTTATACGATCTAACATATTTCAAACTTTTCATAGACTGCCTGACACAGCAAAGGCAACAAAGGCAAGACTAGAAAAGCATGGGACACACAAGCTCGGCTCTGGTGGTTTTTCCAAACTTCAAGCATGAATTGTAAGTATTAGTAAATGAAAAATTGTATCAAATTTTTTATATATTGAAAGGAATTTTTTTTGATGAAACAATGCAAGTAAAATTCACCATACCAAGCAAAAATGCAGGGCTCAGAGTTCAATAGATGCCTCATAGAAGAGGACAAGAGAATTGGCTTCCAACAAGGCTATAGAGCCGTGGCTGAATGGCTACGAGCTGAAATCAGTGTGTAAGGTTCTAATAATGATGCATTTGAGCCACAGGTAGATAAGCTAAATGAAATTTATTTCAAATTGAATACTTTACCAATTAGTCTATTTGATGTTAAGTTCCAATATAAAGTGAGTATATCTGTTTTAAGCAAGTAATGATAACAATGCGTAGGATATTGGAATGCAACCTGACAATCCTTCTACACAATCTATGCATGATGAAGGTTCGCATGATGTGCATCCTAGTGGTGGAGGTATACATTTGCTATTAAAATTTTTATATGTAATTGCAATTGGTGTTTGGATTAACATAACATTTTTTATAGTAGCTGTAGAGGATCAAGGGGTCGATGTTCATGAGCATGTTGAGGTTGAGTCCAGACAAAATGATGTGGCCAAATCAGGTAAAGAGCGCCATAGTTATGTTCTTTAAAATAATTAAATACTTGTAACAATTATAATAAAATATTTTTAATTTAACTCTTTTATTTGTTATTGTAGAGGACCCCCCTTTGTAGCAGCATAGGAATTTGAGATCATCAAGAACAGAGAACAAAACAACTGATGAGGGGGGAATTGATGATAACACTGATGCTCCTCTTAGAGCTTACATAGAAAAAAAAATTAGAAAGAAAAAAAAGAAATGATTGTCATCTACATACCTTAATTGATAATGACTGAATTTTATGTCTCAATGAATTTAATTATGTGCTAATGAATGTTCATGAATTATGTGTTAATGCAGAATATTGATGAATGTTGCATGTTAATGAATCTAATGTGTTAATGAATGTTATCGTGTGATATTGATTGAATGTTATCATGTGATATTGATTGAATGTTACATTTTATTAATGGTTGAAAGAATGAATGAATGTTAGATGTTAACGGGGAATGTAAAGTGATGTTAGGGGGAGGGGGGTGGGGCCAAATTAGCTTCCACCTTCATGTGGTTGGCCCTATTTAGTAGAGAATATTAAACTATTCTCGAAACAAAGTGAAGCTCAATAAGATACTAAATATTTCTCTATTTTGTCAAATTTATACTTTTCGAAGTCTTTTGAAGATTTGTATCTGATAGTACTCTAATACCCCATGACTACTCTAAGGTTCTTGGTTGTAATGTACCCTTTCCTAATTGACTTGGGAATTTGTGACAATTACCTTGAATTATCATTTCATACCATAAATTACAATATATGATATCACTTATAAACTTATATAATTGATAATGTATAGATAATGATAGTTTTTTTCCATATAATGCTACTATAACAATACTCTCAAATGTAAGACCACCATTATCAACTCTATATCTCCCATCAATGGCTATTTGTCCTTTTCCCAGATTCAAATATGAATTCGCATATATGGAAGTATTTTTTTTTATTCCCCTCTCAAATTATAGAATCGCTATTTATAATATATTACTGTTCTTTCATCGTTGTTCCTTAAGTTCAATATTATCCTTCGTATATGACCATTTGGGACCACCATTCTCTATCCCCTTTCTATCTACTACTGACTGGATGTGCTCTTCTCCCATTTCTTTTTAACATTCCAATTTTTAAATCCTGTTCTTTATTCCCATGCTATTATGTTTCTCTCTTTCCTGATTATTCCCCACCTATTCATCTCTTATTAACACTGATATATATATTTTGACTGCCATGTATCTAATGTTTTTGGTGATTCCTACTTTTTATTCTTGTCTCTCCCCCAAATTTTGATGTTTCTTGAATCCTCAGTTATATGCAGTGCTTCTATATATTCCCTCTATCTTTTGAATCCATGTAGGATGGTTGCCGACTTTTGTTTGAGTGTTGACATTCTCTTTATGAATCCCCTATCGCAAAGTATACACCGAAGGTGAAGGTTTATAAACTCCAATTGTTACTCACTGTCAAAGTATACTGTTCTATTTGATGTATTGACAGCCTATGAGGAATTGAGTTATTGTTGGTGCCTCTTGATTGTCGCAAATCTTTCTTTTTGTTTGAGTATGCTGATCTAGATACCCCCTATCCCATAGATGACTATAAGTTTCATTGGACGATTGGAATATTGTTGTAGAAACACAAGAAATGTCCCCAACTATAGAAAAGTAAAACTTTTGTAGTGTATTTACATCTATATTGATAATCTTATCATTGTTATTGAGTAACATAAAATGGTTATTGAGTAACATAAGGTTGTGGAGGCTTCTATTGGAGAGCACAGGAAGATTCATGTTGTTGCAAAGCTCCTTGCTATGGTGATATCTTTTCTTTGAGAATCCTTCTAGGGTTGTCAAAAGCCCATTGATTATTGTATTGCCATTCAGCTAGCAACCATTCGGGTTGGATAAACCCCTTTTGCCAATATGCAGAGGTGATGGCATGGACTTCTACAGTTCATAGGTGGGAAGGGTAATATTAGCAATGTACCCTCCTATTTTTGTTATAGTCTATTAACTCTATGTTAGCAATAATGGTACCAATGATACCAAAAGCTTACTTTAACTGTAATATGTTTACAATGTAACACAGTTATTTATGTTATAATTAAATTTATATATAATTTTCTATATCTAATTCCTATTTTTAGGTTGATATTTATTTTCTTAGATTTTCATAGTTTTTTAGTACAGACAGACCTGAACTCAACTTGGTTTTGTTGGATCCTCAAATCCACCCTTGAACCAAACCAGACCAGGATCTAAACCAGAACTAGCAACTTGGCTTTAAAGTCAACTATTGAAAAAGTATCTAGGCTTTTCTGCAGAACAAGACAAATAGGCTATAGCGATTAATGAAATGAAGATGAATGTTCTGAATAACTATATTTTTTACATAAAGCTAATTACAGATGCATAAACATGCCTTTTTTTCAAGGAGAGAATTGTTCATGAAAATTGGGAATGATCAATTATTTTTTACTTAGTGGATGTTTATATTCCTTTAATTTATATGGACTTGAAGTTGAAGTTGTGTTGCACTAGTTTGTGCAGATGTATACCATCTTGATTTTAAAATCTATTTCTAAAAGCTTTAGCCTATTTGCAGGTGCAGACTCTTCATTCCTTGGACCATCCTAATGTTCTAAAGTTTTATGCATGGTGAGTTAGTGATGATAGGTTGTGTTTCTTATTTCTAGTCCTTTTGTAGTCTAGTAATTTCTCCTACTTTTCATTCCTATACTGTTTCATATGTGATGGCTCTGCCATGTTGTAAGTCATTAGTGATTTTTGTAATGGATTGAGATGTTCTTTTCCACATTAATTAAAGTGAAGGAAATATAGATTGTTCATATAGAAAAGGAAAGATTTTGAAACTTAATTTGAGCATAAGTGTAACATGGTGCACAAATATACTCTATATTTGCATCTGATAGGTTTACCTTTTTAGGTACGAGACTTCTGCACATTTGTGGCTTGTGCTCGAGTACTGTGTTGGGGGGGGATCTTCTAACATTATTATGGTAGGTAATTTTTTTTGGATCCTATTACTTAGTAATCAATTCTTTCTTAACAAAGAAAATCATGTATAGAATTATAATAGGTAAGAATTTTCTATAAATCTTATTTGTTAATAACCAACCCTTTCTTAACATACAAAATTATGTTTTTGTGTTAAGACTAGGGTAGTTTGATATTAAATTGTTTCCAAAAAACTAAAAATTGAATATGTTTTAGTCTTAATGCCTCCTACTTTTGGTCAACTAAGGTTCATATAAGGAATATAAACATTTTAGATAATATACTTATAGTATGTTTGAAGTGTTCTGCTCTCTCTCTCTCTCTCTCTCTCTCTCTCTCTCTCTCTCTCTCTCTCATGTGGAAGCTGGAAGAGTCTCATTTGAAATTCATATAAGTTTTAGTTTCAATGTGTATGTTGCTATAAGCATACACTACCATGTGATGATTGATGTATCTTTAAAGAAGAAAAAACTTCCTAGAAGCTTGTGTATATTTAGAGTGTCCTCTGTGTGTGTGTGTGTGTGTGTGTGTGTGTGTGTGTGTGTGTCAGAGAGAGAGACCCAATCAAACAAAACAAACAAACAAAGGTGTGTGCAAATTCACATACACTCACACACACTCATAAGTGGATTTTGGTGTCTGCAAGAATGGCATTTTAAATCCATTCTTTTCCTCTGCTTTCCCCCACTTTCTTTCTCTTGAATGCTTTCCCACAAATGATATGTTAGAATTCAAATGCATATCCACTATAGGCTTGCACTACTTTGTTATTTGAATGATTTTTTTTTGAGGAAGATAAAATTTTATAAGAACTTGTGTATGATTTGACTCTGTGTACACATGCACTTGTCTGTGTGGCCCTTAAGTGGATTCTGCAATAGTGGCATGCCAAATCTATTTTCTGTTTGTTTTAAATAATTTCCTAAAAGATGTTTTTTTAAATCTTAATGCATATGTTGCTATATGCATACATTGCTATGTAATTTGACTGATGATTAAGGAAGATCAAATTCTCAGATTCTATCCCTCTTCCTTTCCTTCTCCCCCCCTCTCTCCTTCTCTCTCCAAGTATGGATAAAAACCTGTGTTGTATGTCTACATTTTTTCCTCTTATAGATGGTTCATACTTTTGATCTCATGTTGTCATTCTCTTATGATTCTATTCTCCTGAAAATAGTTAATGTATTATGTGTAGAGTCTATTTACAACAAATGAGAACATTTGCAATGAAGGTGTGCATTGCAGTGTCTTTTAGAGTTAAAATTTTTTATTTTCGAGTACATTAAAAATTGGAAACATAGCTTTAGCTCCTACCTTTTTTATGAACAGTTATCTAGTTGACAGACAATTTTTGCATCTACACTTGGTTTGACTACAATATTTTACATATAAAAAAAAAGCTAATTGTGGTGATTGATTTTAGGATGTATCCCTTGTTTTGAATGAACAAATTATTTAGCCTTTTTTCTTGATATTTATTATTAATACAATAAGCTTATTTGAACACCTATCTTTGGAGCTAAATGAGGTTTTATGTTGTTTGGCTTTTTTGCTTCATTGTGGTTAGTAAGTCAGCTAGATTTGTCAAACCAATAAACATTAGGACCATAGGTTGGTAGAAGATGTGTAACGTGGAAACCTCATGGTTTCTTTTGTTTAAGTGGGACTACTTAAAAAACATTGGACTGAAAAGTTAATCTTGCATATGTTGATATTCTTATGTAGTATGGGAATAGCTAGAGCCTGAGATACTGGTGACAATTGGTTCTCATAAACACAATTAGCTTATGAATATTGATGATAGGGACATAAGGCTTTTTCATTTTGACTTCTAGTCACTGTTATGTACTTTAATTTCGTGTAGTAGGGATATCTAAAAATAGAGGTGCATACCAACAATGTAACCTTTCTCAATCTATTTCTACTCAAAATAACACTAACAGGATATTACAACTTGTTCAATGCAGGATAGCCAGCTCCCAGAGGAATCTATACATGACTTTGCATGTGACTTGGTCCAAGCATTACAGTAATGTACACTGACCTTGCATCATGTACAACAATTTGGGTCTATTTAAAATCAGTTTTTTTAATGTTGTTAATCAAATATATTCAGGTTTTTGCATTCAAAAGGTGTAATATATTGTGATCTAAAGCCATCAAATATATTACTGGATGAAAATGGCCACCTGGATGTAATTACTCTATTGTATTTGTGTTTAGTTGTTGCATATGCATTAATTATATCTTTAGTTTAATACAAATTCTATGATTTTCTTGTGTATTATAATCATAATGATGACTTGTGTGTTTTTATACATGCTTCAGCTTTGTGATTTTGGCCTGGCAAGGCGGCTCAGTGATATTTCAAAAAAATTTGTTCCTCAAGTCATTTTTCTCTATTATTATGCTATTTTGTAATGTCTCAAGAGGGCAACAAGTACAAAATTACATCTAACTTGTTTTCAATTGTTGTTCATTATGTTTTGACCTGAACTTCCAAGTTTACATATTTTTGTGGTTTATGCAGTTGCCACAAGAAAAATGAGGTACACCTTGCTACATGGCCTCGGAACTATTTCAGGAAGGTGTCGCTTGATCTGATTAACCATTTATTGGTTAAGGATCCAGCTGATAGAATGCAGTGGTTTGAGCTTCGTGAGCACACTTTCTGGAGAATGACACTCAAAGTATTATCTTTGCCTTCTAAGCCTACCTTTAGCAATTTACTTTAGTTGAGTTCAAAATCATCTGTACCTCAAACTTGTGATAAAAATGCACAAAATTCTTTACTAGAAAGAGATCAATTTTTGAAAGGTTCTAAGCAAGGTGTATCTGGAGCTCATAAGCAAAATGAAAGTGAAGCATTATGGGAAAAAGGACTGTTAACTCCTACCAAAGACAACCCCAATATGGAGAATGCTCAAAATCATCACATAAAAAGTTGAAGTGGAGTTTATGATGGATCAGCCATGAAAGAGTTATCTAGCAAAAAAAATGCAGGAATAAATTTTCTTAGGTTATCCAAGATAGTGAAGACTAACCTACAGAGGGAGAGTGAGGGTCAAAATTATAGGAAGCCTTTACCTAAAAGCTTTGGAAATGATAGTGATGTTAAAATAGAGAACCATGACCTGGAATTGGATTTTGCAGAAAATGTTGAAAGTGAAACTCAAGAAGAGAATGAAGTTGTCGATTCTTTAGTTTCTGGAGCTTTTACTCCTGAAGTTAAGCATCAAATGCAATCTAACTCAATTGCTGAGATGCAAGATGACCAGGAACAACAAGAAAGCCATGCCTGTGAGGTGTCAACTGATAAATCACAAGATAGTAAGGGTATTGAATGTCATTCCTTGAAAGATGTGGAATATTGTTCATGTACAGACCATCAAGATGTTGCTACAACTCCTCCTGGTGTTGGTCTTCAAAGATGAGGTCAGAGGTCTACAGGCTTTGCTGCTGAGATGGTTAAAGAGGTCTCCATGTCTCCAGCTAATGCAGATCCTTTGAAAGTCTCCATTAATCTATCACAAGCACTGTGGCATCCATCTGATTTATCTGTGAAGCTAATCATGGTCAACAAGAAAATTGATAAGGCTACTGAGCCTATGCTTGATGCACGCACATGTCCATTTGATGCCCTCCCTACTTCTAAGTTCCTAAAACTCTCACAAGATAAATTAGAAGGTTTCTTTTCTCGTATAATTTCTAGTATCGGTAGCAGCACAACTCTTGGGGAAAAAGATAATGCCTTAAAATACTTGGAAACCCTAAGTAGCAATGTGGAAGTAGCCAACATCTTAACCAATGGTTAAGTATTGTCCATGCGTGTTAAGATGCTGAGAATATCTAAACCAACTGCTTTTCATGTTCAACTTGTTTCAGTAATGGGTTTGTTGATTCGGCATGCAACTATTATTGAAGATGAAGTGGCAAGTTCAGGTATAGGTTCAGTGCTAACTATTGCTCTTCGAGAAGAAGGAAAAAGTGAGAAGATTTGCTATGGAAACCTTAGGTGAACTTCTATTCTATATCTCCACTTAGAGTGAAAATTCTCTGAAGGTTGTTGTTGGTCTGGAAAGTCCAGCAAAAGATAGCCGGTCATCACCATCTACATGGAAAGTTAGCCCCTAATTCTTGTGCCATTTATATTTGATATATGTGATGTAGAGCCTTGGTATCCACAGTGAAAAATAGTGTTTTCAAATAAACTCTGTGTGAGAATTCAAACTCTCCTACCCCTACTTATGCTAGGGCACTCCTTACCAAAGCTCTACACTATTGAATGAACAAGTCTTTTGTAAACATTCAACACATTATTTACCCATAACTCCTCACAATGTTATTCATAGTCTGTTGTTTTGTCACTGATGATAGGTTCTTGTATACCTTGTGTACCTCCTTTCCCACCAACTGTGCTAGTTTATTTTCTATATGTTCTTTGATAGTTTCATCACTTGTCAAACTTTCTACTTTGTTCCAGTCCTTCCCAATTTCAAATCTATTCTCATGACAAACCAGTCACTCACCAATCTTGGTATATACCTGGCATAGAGATTCAAGTGTTCCAAAGGCTCTTCAAAAAAATTACTCTGTCATATTTCATATACCAGACAGAGTGTTCTTCAAGAACAAGGTTCTCAACTAAACTCCAACTTCACATACTTTCTTCATAGTCAAAGAGAACTAACACTTGATCTTTCCACTAGACTCTTTAATCATAGGCAAATTGCGATGGGGATAATTTGTACCTAGAATAGGGTAATTTGTCCCAGAATTTTATTTTTAATTTTATTTTGTATTCGTTGCAATTGCGATGCACACACAATGAATTGTGATAGGGGCATTGTATAGGCGACACCCACTCCTGTCACATTTACTTTGGGTAGGTGACGCACACACAACAAATTGTGATGGGGGTGCTATATAGGCGATGCCCACTCCCATCGCATTTGCTTCGGGCAAGCGACGCACACACAGCAAATGCAACTATGCGATGAGCCACCGCAGTTGCATGGGTGTTTTTCACACTTGTGATAGTTATCGCATGATCACATGTGGCTTCCCAAGTGCATGCGACCATGCGACAAGCTACCGCTATTGTGCAGGTGTTCATCACAATTACGACGGTTGTCACATGATCGCATGCAGCTTCCCAAGTGCATACGACCATGTGACAAGCCATCATTGTTGCACTGGTGTTTGTCACAATTGTGACGGTTGTCACATGATTGCATGTGGCTTCCCAAGTGCATGCAACCATGCGACAAGCCATCGCAGTTGCGTCGGTGTTCATCACACTTCCGATGCTAATATAAGGAATTGTAATGTGGTTGATGTCAGATTGAAGGGGCTTCATAGCAACAGATTGAAGTTGTAATTGCGATAGCAAAGAAAAGATGTCATATTTTGTGACTAAAAAATAGCAACGTCTAAGACTGTTGCAATTGCAACACATGGCTATCACAATTGCGACACATAGTTGTCACAAATCGATGCCAAATTTATTAGTGAAACATACAATTATATAGCATACTACTTTATACCACTTACAAAATTAGGTTTACAAATCTTAGACAAAATCCTAAGATCTATGGTGTACAAAAATAACCTAGATCAAACTTTTACATAAGATCTTCATTGCATTTAATGAATATCTCAACAATAAATTTTTCTCAATCTTGGTAAAATGTTTTTTGATCTATTGTAACCATTTGCATAGAAGAATGTGTCATTCCTGATTTGTTCTTAATCTTGGTAAAATGTTTTTTGATCTATTGTAACCATTTGCATAGAAGAATGTGTCATTCCTGATTACTATGTCATTTCCTATGATCCTTAGTAAACACTATATAAACTACTCAATGTTTATTCTGATGCTTGATGTTTACTGTCGCTTGGTATCAGTGTTTGATTCTCGGTAAAACTATTACGTACTCAGTGTAAAGGATAAACTGACTACCTTGTGATGCTTGTTTTTACTAACTAGCTTGATGTAGGTAACCGACTGAAGTCTTTGATAACCTTTGATACTAATGACAATCTTTAATACTCAATAGAGATAACAATCTCTTCCTTTGGCATTAGTATCAAAACCTGAATGTATATAGACCTTATGTCTCAAAACTTATATCTCTACATATACATATATACTTATCAAAAAAATTCTAAATACTCCCCCTTAGTGCATGCTCCTGGTAACACATAGTATACTTAGCATCTATGTGTATATTTGGAATATACATTGATTTCCCCCCTTTTGATATTAATCCCAAATAAAAAGTGTATACTTACAGCTTGTCAAAAATATGTTGATGGGTTTTCTTTAGTGCTTCCAAGAGGTTTTCCCATTCCTCTTTCAAGTTGTTGAGAGCAATGTGCTCAAGACCGACTTGCACATGCATGTCAAAAAGGTTATCCAACACAGAAATCTTTGGTGTTGCAACAAGTTGTTCTACTTTGACAATATGCTTCTCAAAAAAATTTAGGTATGGAAGGAGTTTTGTATGCAACTCAGTGACCTGATCATTGATTTTCTCTTCTTGTTTCTTGAGATCTGCTATCAACCGCCTGAGTTCGTGAATTCTATGTATATACATTGAAAAAGCTTGTGGCTTAGTTGTAGCTACATTTACACTAGTCTTGATTTCATTTTCTAGTCCTTTTATCTTTTCACTAATGTCAGTAGTGAAGGTTTCCATAGTGCATAGCTTCAATAAGAATTGACAGATTAACTGAGTTATTGATTTGATCTCAGTTATTACCTCAACTAATTTGACCTTGTTTATTGCCACTTCTTGGCTGATTCTTTCTGCAAGTTTGTCTTGAATCCTTGACTCTACCTGCTCTTCAATTCTCTTGTCAGTATCCACATCTGGGGCATTAATTCCTTTGGTAAGAGTAGCAAGTTGGTCCATGATTGGTGTGTCTTCATCTATATGTACCTCGGGTACCACCTGTCGTAAGATGTCTCTTACATTTTCCAATATCTTCTTGCTCTTATTCTCTTGTTTCAACTTTTCCTATGCAGCTTTCTTGGTGCATAACTACCCATATTTTCTTAGTTCTTCGGTGCTAAGGGTCCTCAGGTATCACAATGACTTCATCTAGAGTGACTGGCCCTTTTCCTTTCTTCTTCTTTTTCTTTGTTGGTTTCTATGGTGAACTCTTGGCAACTATAACAATAGCTTTCTCTTCTATCCTTGAAGTGTTCTTCCCAGTTGACACACTATCTTCCTTCTTCTACTCCTTGGTAACCTGTGTGTCAGTTGTAAGAGGTGGAGCCTTGGATGTGGTGTCAGATGGGGTATCCTCAGTTACCTTAGGCTCTTCTTGTGCCTTCATTTCTATTTTAGTGACCTCTTTTCCTTTAGGCTCATTTGTCTCTACAGGTATCTTGATGTTGTGTTCCCCTGTTGTGTCTTTAGGTTGCTTGGGGTCTGAGCCTTCAAGTTGTTGCATTGAAATAATTTCAACTACTTCTACAAGTACAGGAAGCTCACCCAGTATCGATGAAAATGCACACTCAGTAACTTGTGCTTCATCCAGTGTGTTGTCTTGTGCAATATTCACATCATCATCATCATCATCTCTGTCATCAAGATCACCATTTGTGATGTCCTCAATGAGTACATCATTGTCATTGTTCTCCTTCACCTTGATCTCTGCTAGATCTGGTGCATCTTGTGAACTATCCTTACTATTATGTGTAACTGTTGTATTAATCACCTCGGTAGGTGATACCGCTGACTCTTTGATCTTCTTTGCTGTATTTTCTTCAATAAAAATTCCTTTTCCTTTTGAATTATGTCTCTTCTTTGACAAATTTTGAAATTCTATTCTCTCATTTTGTTCTCTAACAACTAGAATTGAAGTCTAGATGAGTTGAGCTGACTCATCAAGTTCTGCCAGATTCTCATCTAATACTAGCATTTCTCAATGTTTCACTTTGAATCTATTTACATATGTGTCCATGAGTTCTTTGATCTCAATAAGAGATATGTTCCATGGTATTGAAACTAGAATGTGTTCTCTTCTTTTTCTCTTGGTTTCCAATGCATATGACCACTTCTAATTTATTCTTTCATCCAATTCCTTAGGTAGTGACAATGAAAATTCTAATGGAGCTTGCTAAAAATGAATCATCATCAGGATGATTGCTTCCTCAATTTTGTTTTGCTCTTCAATTGACATTTTGTCAAATTGGCTAATTTCTAGATGAGAGAGATTTCCATGCTCAATAATATCTACTGCTACTTCATCAATTGGTCTTTCTTTATTAATGACTACTAGAAATTGATTGTTATTTTCATTTTAATCATCCTCAAGATCTTATTTACTTCTTATTAACCTTCTCTTTTTCTTTGGTGGCTTAGCTACAACCTTCTGACCTCTTTTAGCATATGTTTTTGTTGGTGTAGTTGCCTTTGGTTTTACTATCTTTTCAGCTCCCTTCTTCTACAGTGGTGAAGCTACATTGGATGACCTTGTGCATGCACCTGTCTATACTAGTAACTGCCTCTTCTTTGGAACTTTAGTGGGAGAAACTAGTTTAGATTCTTGTTATTTTTTAGACTCGGTTTCTTCACTATCATAAGGTTTGTCAGCCAACATCAATTGACCTTCAATTATAGGTTCAACCAGTGACTCCTTACATGAGTCTAATATATCTCCAAAATGCTTAGTTAAAACTTTCTTCATTTTCATTACTTTTCTCATCATTTTACCGATGACAAGCCCTGTTTTAATCTTGACTTTTCTTCTTCAAAGGTTCCAAACCTTTCATCCATTTTTTCCTTCGGTAATGCTAGCAGTGCCTCAATTGATTTCAAGGTGAAATCATGGTCCATTTCATAACCCATAGGTGCTAGCCACTTTATTCTTGGTTCAACTACTTTAATCATAGTATGGTCGGTGTCTACTAGAAAATAAATGTCCATCTCAAATTTCTCAACCAATGAACTTAGTATTCTTCTTTCTTATTCATTTTAACTTGAAATTCATCAAAATATTTATCCAAAATATTCTCATCATTATCTCCCAAACCTTTCATAATATTAAATATTTGTAAAGTAATCAGTTTCTCATCTATCTAGTCAGTGCGACTGATAGAGGGAAAGAATTTCTAGAGATAGAAAAAAAAACATACAACTAGTGAACCAAACTTACAAGTGTTGATCTTCTATGACCTGATGGTTTTCATATTTTCTTCAACCTGTCTTAGTAGTAGCTCGACAAGGTCTATCTGATGACCCTTCTTTATCAATTTGTAAGCCATATCTACTACACTACATGATACACTATTTGACCTACTCGACTAAAAGATTATATAACCAATAACATGTGCCATGAACTTCACTTTGGGATCCACAATGGATGCAATCTTTAATGCTCTACCATCCCATGTTGTGCCAGTATTCTTCTCAACTTCAGCTCATGCAACGCTTCAAAATACTTTGGCCTTGTCAGTAGTCGGGTAACCAGTAACCCTGCTAACCATCAGGTCTTTGTTACTTGGATCAGTTTCTCTAACTAGAATATGCCTTCATGATATCTACTTAACACAACCCTAATCCATTCATTCTTGAAATTCTTCAGGAAATTTAGGGCATTGGTGAGTCAAAGTGTTTCAAAAATTTTGTGCTCTAGTTTTAGTTTCATTTCTCCATCACAAAGTGACTGAAATGTGATGTATACATATCAAAATCTCTAACTTCTCTAATTTTATAGTGAATATATGATCTTATGTCTTTCATCAACAAAACCCTAGGTGGGATGCTTGAAAAAGAACCCACTAAATCCATTTTGCTTACAACTTCTGGGTGTAACTTATAGTGAGATTCCTTGTAGCTTGTTGACATAATTAGATTAACTTCTTCCATAATCTTAGAAGAACTTGCAGTGGATGCCATTTCAACAAACTAGGTTTTTGATAAGTTACAAAAGTATAATTGGTAGGGTTTCAACTTACTCAGAATGTAACAAAGATTGTACTCAATTCGATCTGCAACTGCTTGAATTGGCTTGAAAGATTCTATGGTCAAACACACTCTTGAAATTTGAGCTCCCTCCTAAATTACAATGTGAAAAATGAACTCTTGTATCTATGTATTTACAAAATTTTTGATATTCCCACTCAAAACTTTATGCAATAAATGCCTGACCTACTTCTGGTTTGTGATGGTTGTCAGCTCAGTGATAACTATGAACTTTCATCTTCTTGGTTAACATAGCATTTCCTTGCTCGGTTGATACTGATACTCAATTAACCTTGAATAGTGATTGCCGATGGGTAACCAATGCTTGATCTAACTTTTACCAACTATATAACTTTGTTAGCTCAAAACATCTAAACCACAATGCATCTTCATTCATGAAAATTTTTGTATGTGCTCATCATATATAAGGAACTATGTGTAAAATGTGATCATTTTGAAATATCAGTCCCATACATACCTATATCACCTTAGGTGGAGGTACCAGTGTCACCCAATCCAGTGGACAAGGTTTCACCAATAGCATTGCTTGACTCAACATTCTCATTAGATGCTTTTCTCTGCATAGTGTTCCTTATTCTCATGATATCTGCCATAGTGTTTCCACTCTCAAATACATGTCCTTCTAGTGCTTGGTCTTTATAGTCCTTTCTTAAATGACTGACTTTATGGCAATGCAAACATGCCATTCTAGTGCTTTTCCAACTTCTTGATTGTCTAGCCTATCTTTTCCTGTTACAATTTTCTACAATGTGCCCATATCTACCAGATGCAACAAAGTTATCCCATGTGTTATAATCCCAAACATAAGAGTTACCTTGTCTCTTCGGTTGGTAATGCTCCTGTTGTGTCTTCTATTTAGGAGTCCATACTTGCTTCATTTTTGCCTTACACTCTCATACAGTGTGTCCATGCTTATTACAAGTGTAACATAATTTCTATAGTAGGATTGTTAGCATTTAGTTTAGCTCTACATTCATAAGCTTGACATCCATACTTTCCATAATAATAACAATATCCATTGAATTTAGGAATGACAGGAGGTTTACCTTGTGCTTTGCTTCTACAAGAAGTGTGTCCCGGTTTTCCACAATGATAACATGTCAACACTTTCGGTCTCTGATTTTGATTGTTGTTGACCTGTTCAACTTGTTGTGATGATTCTCCTTCACTGGTATAGCCTAGTCCAACTTTGCTTCCAAATCTTCTTTGATTAATTAGAAAATCATCAATCTTCTTAGAACTGTCCTCAACCAATTTCTTCATTTCATTATGTTGTTGTTGAGTTTTCACTTCATTTTTCAACTTCTCATTCTCCTCTCTGAGTTTTGCAACTTCTTTAAGTCTTCTTGATAATTCTCCATTCACTCATTTGACTTCTTGATTCACAACCATCATCTGATTGGATGTTTGAAAATGGTGATCGTTGAGTCTCTGTATCTCACTTTCTTTTTCTTGAAGTTGTTCAGTTATTCATCTTTGGTCATCAATAGCTAGATTCCTTTTGTGCTCAGCTTGTCTAGAATTTTTTATTGTCTCTATCATTCTCACCATCTAAGATTCTTGACCGATTTGCAGTGCTTTCACTTGTTCGGTTAGATGTTGATTCTTTTCAGACAAGTTAGAGATTATACATTTTGATCCATCAGAAATACTTCCAGAACTAGATCCGATGTGATCAAATATATCATCAATCACTTCTTCATGGTAACTAACTTCATTTTTCAAAATAGCTAGGTTCTTTCTTTCAATCGGTAATTTCTTCAGTCCTTCCTTGGCTTTCTTATACTATTCAACAAACATCTGCATTTGAATCTTCTGATTCTCAATAGTCTTATCTAACTTATACCTCTCCATGACTTAGATCTTTTCCCTTCAGTGGTTAGACTACCAAATATGAGAACTACATTCTGATACCAATTGTTGGAATTAGAAGAGATAGGGTATTGAGAGGGGAGGGGTGAATCGGTGCCCACAAAAACCTTTACTCATAAACCTTCTAGATCTATAACAGAAAACAATAGTAACCTTGTAAAATAACTTGTATCTAATGCATGTATCATTCATCCATTCAACTTGAGAAAGTAAACAACATGAAATCAACAATATAATAGTCCCATAGCACAAGTATTTTGGTAACACGGAAACTCTTGTTAGAAGGTAAAAACTGCAGTGGGGATGACACCCACAAATTCTTCACTACTGCAGATAGAAAAGGTTTGCCTGTTAGGGCTACAAGTTTTGATCACTTCTGGTGATCTTACCTTATTAGGAGTAACATATTAGATCATCTAGATCTACTAGTTATAGGATTTTAGCAACACTAATGAAGTGTGCACTCGGTTAAGAGATTTACAAAAGACTGTCAAGTCTACTCTGTTAAGAGATTTTACAAAAATTTATTAAAATTGTTAGAAAGAAATAGGTAACTATCTACTAATGAAAAATTAACTGTCTCATACAAATTAATAAATTAATAATAAAATATCACCTTTACTGAGATGAATCTCTTCTCTGAACTGCTCAGTTAGCTAGCCTCCATTGTTCAAATGTTTGGCTTGTACTTGACTCTAGCCAAGTCAAGAGGATAGATTAGTTTTCTTGAAGACCTTAGAAGGTCATTTGAAATTTTTGTTAAGTGAATTATTCACTAGGACTAAGGTCACTAATTAACCTTTGTTGTTATTTCAATTTCTTAGTGTTAGGAGCTTAGTTAAAGGTGGGAGTATTAAATGTCTTCTCAACACATAATTGTTAATGTAAAGATGACATAAGGTCATAAATTTCCTTGGATGCTCAAAAAATAGGAGGTTATGAGTCCTAGAATATAGGATTGAGGCACATGACAAAGTTGCCAAGTGTTGAGAAGAAGTTGTTATCAAGATTTACACTAATTGCAAAAATGGCATGCAAATCGAATAGCTTTGGATGCCCTAAAATTTAGGAGGTGGGGAATCAGAAAAAAGGCCCTAAAATGAAGGAAATGGCATCTAATGATACCCAATACTCAAACACAAAGTATTATGGAAGTATTGTAATAGTTTAGAGCAAGTGAATAGAGCTCTACAAGCATTTTACAATGAATTTTCGGTGCTTTTGTATTGATAGTAATACTTAATGGGATAAAAGACTAAATAAAATTCTTAATTAGTGTTCTATATGTTTTTTATGAACTTTTTAATTTGAGGTGTTAGTCATTTTGAGGTCATCTATCTTCTGATTTTCAGCAATCTAGTTCAGGGTGTCTAATTTGCTAGTGTTTTGAGTAGTTTAGGAAGTCATGGCTCCCCCATGCAAGCTAACCATGGAAAATAGTTCATGTTAGATGGAAATGGTAGAGGAGTCATTATTTTATATAGTTTTAGGAATTAGGAGTCTTGAAAGAATGAGGAGCTATTTAATTTGCTAGGACCTAGGTGAGTAGCCATAGCCCGGTTAGTGTCTACTTTGTGAAAGTTTGAAGAAATATTGCAGGGTTGTACAACACCGTACTACTCTAGGACTTTTTTTTATGTAGGTGACCACCATATCTAACCATTTTTCATAGATGGAGGCATACCAATCACCAAGGATTTGGTTTGAGTAAGTTTTAACCAAATTTCATTGATCAGTCCTAGAAATTAGGCCTATTAGGCCTCTTGTCCTAGTTTGTAGGAACCCCCTGTACAGTTACTTTCAAACCCAGAACCTTTATGAAAGTTTTAAAAATCCAAAAAGGGTATCCAAATTTTTTTTTAGTTTTTTGAGTTGTTTGGGAAAAATTTTCCAAAAAGGGGAAAAATAGACTAGTAAAGGCTACAAGGAAATAGGCCTATTTTAAGGTCTCTACATGATGAATTGATGAAGCCGATAGGAAGATGATACAAGATCCTTCCAAAATGGATCAAATGGGAAATATTATTATTTTTTACATGATGGAGAAAATTTATACAATGATGGACTAATTTCATGAAGATTTGACACTTAGAGCCATCTAAGTGTAGAGGAGAAAGAGAAGACATTACATGGTGTTAGTCCTTCAAGGTGAAGCTTCTTGAGTTTGACTCTTATGATAGAGTTTGTATAGGCCTTAGTTAATTAACTAAGCCTATTGAAGAATCCTAAAGAGGAATAGGATACTAGGGGAGACAAGTTAAGTTACTTGGTGGGTGTAGAAGAAAACCTTGGAGTTACCATACATCATATCAGTATTAGAGCTTGGTTGATCAAGATTGTGGTTAATGTTGTAGCCTACTAAATTAGTAGGAGAGAATACAATAGATAAAGCCATGCTAACTAATGCTGAATTATCCAAGAAGGTTAAGGAACAAGAAGAAGATAACAAATTGCTAAGGTGAAGACTAGCTCAAGTGGAGTAGCTCTTGGGTGAAGTCCAAAACAAAGCAGATAAGGTCAAGGACAAGATTGACCCAAAGGAAGAAGCTAAAGCAAGGGAGAAGGAATTAGAGTTGGAGGAAGAAACACCAACACCTGACCTTGTTCTTCTTTAAGAGCCATTCTTAAAATCATTAAAAGCATTGAGTAGTAAAGCTTTGGAAGGTGTGTCACTATTTAGTGGACAAATGGATCTAGATTCAGTTGTGGATTGGATAGACAACATTCAGAACCATTTTGAATGTGATGGTATCTCTGAGGCACAAAAATTTTTGGTGGCCAAGTCTAGACTAAGAGGTTCAACTCTTACTTGGTGGAAGTTTGTGCAAACTAAGAGGGAAAAGGATGGAAAAGGTCCTATTGTGACATGGAAGGGCATGGTATCCAAAGTGAAGAAAACCTACCTTCCTGATAATTATGAAGTCCAACTTCATAGGAGAAGACACAATCTTAGGCAAAAGGAACTAGATGTCCAAGCCTACATCGAGGAGTTTCAAAAGCTATGTTTGAGATCTAAGGTGGTTGAAGAAGAGAGCAATAAGCTTGCAAGATACTTTAATGGCCTCAAATGGTCAATTCAAGAAGAGATGAGCCTAGTGAACATCAAATCCATTAGGCAATGCTATCAAATGGCCTTGAAGATAGAGGAAAAAAGAAAGAGAAAGCAAGGAACCTCCAAAGGAAAAGGCAAAGGAAAAGATACCAAAGGTCAAAGAGGTGGCTATGGTGGAAGAAATTTTGATTCAAGAGCTCAAGGTGAGGTAAAGTTCAGTGAGCAGCTAGAAGGAAGCTCAAGTAGAGGTGATAGAAGAAGAAATTCTAACTCTTGATTTAGAGGAAGAAGTGGTGGTTCATCACAAGGAGGAACAAGAAATTATTTTTCCAATAAGAAGTGCTACCATTGTAACCAAATGGGGCACCCTGCCTATAGATGCCTAGAGAAAGGTGGTTCATCACAAGGAGGTGATAAGAGGGCTAACTTAGTTCAAGATGACTCCAATATAGTAGACAAGCATGTTGAAGTACCACTAAATTTAGAGTAAGGAGAGAACCTCATGATGAGGAGGACTCTAATCAAGGAATTGGTGAAGGAGGAGCCAAGCCAAAGGAGATCTTTTTTTAGGATCAAATGCAAGATAATGGGGAAATTAGGTAGGGTCATCATTGATTCAAGCTCTATAGATAACATAGTGTTAGAGGAAGCATTCAACAAGCTCAAGTTGACAAAAATATCCCATGCCAATCCTTACAAGGTCACTTGGCTTAACAAAGGCCAACATGTGTTAGTGAATGAGCAAGCATGGGTGGAGTTCTCCATTGGAAGGTACAAAGACAAAGTTTTATGTGATGTGTTGCCTATGGATGCATGCCACTTGCTCCTAGGTAGACCTTGGCAATTTGACTACCAAGAAATACATGATGGAGGAAAGAATTCTTATTCTTTCAAGAAGGAAAATGTGACCTTCAAAATATAGTCATCATTGGAGGATATTGAAGTGAAGACAGCAGGTCCAAATGTACTTATGGTGAGTGAAAAAGAGTTCTTGAAAACCATGGAAGAGAGTGAAGGCATAGGCTATGCATTGGTGTTGAAACCAAGAGAGGGAGATGAAGGCAAGGTGACTAAGAATACTAAATTACCAAGGGAGATTCAAGGTATGTTGCAAACTTACCAAGGCATTATAAGTGATGGACAACCATCAACCTTACCTCCTAAAAGAGCCATAAGCCATAGGATAGAACTTATCCCAGGAGCTACCCTACCTAACAAAGCTTCTTACAAGGTGACCCCTCAACAAAATGAGGAAATAGCAAGACAAATACAAGAGCTCTTAGACCAAGGCCTAATTAGGAAGAGTATAAGTCAATGTGTTGTACCCACCATACTTGTACCTGAGAAAGGTGGAACTTGGAGGCTATGTACTGACTCAAGGGCTATCAATAGGATAACCATAAGGTATAGGTTCCCTATCCCTAGGATTGAAGACTTAATGGACTTTTTAGGTGAAGCAAAGTACTATAGCAAGATAGACTTGAAGAGTGGCTATCACCAAATAAGAATCCATGAAGGTGATAAGTGGAAGACAGCCTTCAAGACCAATGAAGGGCTGCATGAAGGGCTTGTCATGCCATTTGGATTGTCAAATGCCCCCTCCACATTCATGAGGCTCATGAATGAAGTTCTAAAAGACTACATAGGAAAATTTGTAGTGGTATATCTAGATGATATACTAATTTTTAGCAAGACAAGGAGTGAGCATTTGGAACATCTTGATATTGTTTTCAAGAAGCTAGATGAGGAGAAGTTGATGATCAACTTGGAGAAGTGTGAGTTCATCAAATTAGAGTTAGTGTACCTTGGGTTTGTCTTATCACATGGAAATCTGAAAATGGACAAGAGAAAAGTGGAGGCTATCATTAATTGGCCTACTCCAAGGTCAGCAATAGAGGTAAGGAGTTTTCATGGTCTTGCACAATACTATACAAATTTCATAAGACAATTTAGTGCAATTTGTGCTCCTATGTTGCATACTATCAAAGGAGGAATGAAAACCAAGTTTTTTTGGAATGAAGGTGCTTAAAAGAGCTTTGAGTTGTTGAAGGAAAGGATAGCTACCCAACCTATTTTAGTGCTGCCAAGCTTTGAGAAGCTATTCACCATTTAATGTGATGATAGCAATGTAGCAATTGGGGTTGTTCTAAGCCAAGAAGGCAGATTGGTGGCTTTCCATTCTGAAAAGTTGATTGAGGCTAAGAGGAAGTACTCTTCAGATGACCTACAAATGTATGCATTGGTCCAAGCTCTAAGAAAGTGGAGGCATTAATTGCTTCCCAAGGAATTCATTGTGTATTCAAACAATCAAGGACTTAGTTTCCTGAATTTACAAGAGAAGTTGAGTCATAAGCACATGAAGTGGGTTGAGTACCTACAAGCTTACACCTTCAATATCAAGCACAATAAGGGTGTTCTAAACAAGGTGGAAGATGCATTGTCAAGAATAACCCTCACACTCCAATAAATTCAGTTGAAAAGCATGGGGATAGATCATTTCAAGGATCTATATGTAGATGATGAAGACTTTCCTGACATATACAAGGTATGTGCTGAATACAAGAATCATTTTCATAGTAGTTATGTTGAATAAAATTTTCAAAGTGATATCTTGTTTAAGGGGAATCAATTATGTGTTCCTAGAGGCTCTATTAGAGAGAATTTGATTCAAGAAAAGCATAATGGTGCTTTCAGTGGTCACTTTGGGATCACTAAGACTCAAGACCTTGTTTCAAGGTTTTACTATTGGCCTAGAATGAATCTTGATGTTAGGAGGTATGTGGAAAGTTGTCTTGTATGACAAAAGGCCAAGGGTACTACTAATTTTGGTCTTTATCAACCACTAGGTATTCCTACTAGGCCATGGGAATGTTTAAACATGGATTTTGTAGTTGGATTACCCAAGACTAGACAAGGCATGGATAGTGTGTATGCAGTTGTGGATAGGTTTAGCAAGATGGCTCACTTTGTGCCATGAAAGACCACCAATGATGCTACTCAAATAGCCTCTCTATTCTTCAAAGAAATTGTGAGAATCCATGGGTTACCTATTAGCATTGTGTCAGATAGGGACACTAAGTTCATGAGTCATTTTTGGAAGACTCTTTGGCAGAGGTTAGGCACTAACTTGTCCTTTGGATCAGCCTACCATCCCAAAACTGATGGTCAAACCAAGGTTCTTAATAGAAGCCTTGGGAATCTTCTAAGATGTTTGACTAAGGAGTACCATTAGCAATGGGCTCAGTTGATTGGGCAAGCTGAATATGCCTACAATGACACCATAAATAGATCCATAGGGAAGAGTCCATTTGAGATAGTTTATGGACTACATCCTAGAGGTGTATATGAGTTGAGAGATCTAAAATATGGAGTGAAAGCAAGTGGGTATGCTGATGACTTTTCATATGCTATGAAGGAGGTTCATGAAACAATGAGGAAGACTTTGATAGAGAACACCATGAAGCACAAAGCCAAGGTGGATGAAACTAGAAGTATAGTTGAGTTGAATGTTGGTGATCTAATCATGGTGCATATTAACAAGTCAAGGTTACAAAAGGGAGTCCCTCACAAGCTGCAAATGAAGAGGATAGGACCTTGTCCTATATTGGCTAAGCATAGTGATAATGCCTTCAAGATTGAACTATCAGAGGATAGTGGATTGTCCCCAATCTTTAATGTTGTAGATTTAGTTCCTTACAAAGGACCACTACCAGACATAGAATAGATTCATGATGATATAATTAGAGATGTGGAAGGATTACAATTGCCTACTGCTACTACTACATGACCAAATAGAATACTAGCCACAAGAGTCTATAAAAAGACAAGGACAAAAGAGTACAAGGAACATCTAATTAAAAGGCATGGAAAGAATTATGCTAATGTTGTTTGGATAAAAGAATCAGAGTTAAAAAATGGTGCAGGAGCACCAAGGCTAGCCTCAATTGTTCAAATGTTTTTGGCTTGTAATTGACTCTAGCCAAATCAAGAGGATAGATTAGTTTTCTTTAAGACCTTAGAAGGTCATTTGAAATTTTGGTTAAGTGAATTATTCACTAGGACTAAGTTCCCTAATTAACCTTTGTTTGTTGTTATTTCAATTTCTTAGTGTTAGGAGCTTTGTTAAAGGTGGGAGTCTTAAATGTGTTCTAAACACATAATTGTTAATGTAAAAATGCCATAAGGTCATAAATGGCCTTGGCTCCTCAAAAAATAGGAGGTTATGAGTCCTAGAATATAGGATTGAGGCACATGACAAAGTTTCCAAGTGTTGAAAAGAAGTTGTTATCAAGATTTGCACTAATTGCAAAAATGGCATGCAAATCAGATAGCTTTGGATCCCCTAAAATTTAGGAGGTGGAGAATTGGCCAAAAATCCCTAAAATTAAGGAAATGGCATCTAATGATACCAAATACTTGAACACAAAGTATTATGGAAGTATTGGAATAGTTTAGAGAAAGTGAATAGAGCTCTGGAAGCATTTTACATTGAATTTATGGTGTTTTAGTGTTGATATTCATACTTAATGGGATGAAAGACTAAATAAAATGATTAATTAGTGTTCTATAGGTTTTTTATGAGATTTTTCAGTTGAGGTGTTAGTCATTTTGAGGTCATCTATCTTTTGATTTTCAACAATCTAGTTCAGGGTGTCTAATTTGCTAGTGTTTTGAGTAGTTTAGGAAGTCATGTCTCCCCCATGAAATCTAACCATGGAAAATAGTTCATGTTAGATGAAAATGATAGAGGATTCAGTAGTGTATATATTTTTAGGAATTAGGAGTCTTGAAAGAATGAGGAGCTATTTAATTTGCTAGGGCCTAGGCGAGCAGCCATAGCCCAGTTAGTGTCTAGTTTGTGAAAGTTTGAAGAAATATTGTAGGGTTGTACAACACCGTATTGATCTAGGACTTTTTTTTTTATGTAGGTGACCACCATATCTAACCATTTTTTTTAGATTAAGGTCATACCAATCACCAATGATTTGGTTTGAGTAAGTTTAACCAAATTTCACTGTTCAGTCCTAGAAATTAGGCCTATTATGCCTCTTGTCCTAGTTTGGAGGAACCCCCTATATAGTCACTTTCAGACCCAAAACCTTTATGAAAGTTTTAAAAATCCCAAAAGGGTATCTAAATTTTTTTTAATTTTTCTAAGTTGTTTGGGAAAAATTTTCCAAAAAGGGGAAAAATGGACTGGTAAAGGCTACAAGGGAATATGCCTATTTTAAGGTCTCTACATGATGAATTGATGAAGTTGATAGGAAGATGATACAAGATCCTTCCAAAATGGATTGAATGGGAAATATTATGATTTTATACATGATGGAGTACATCCCTACAATGATGGACCAAGTTTATGAATATTTGACACTTAGAGCCATCTAAGTGTAGAGGAGAAAGAGAAGACATTACATGGTGTTAGTCCTTCAAGGTGAAGCTTCTTGAGTCTGAATCTTATGATAGAGTTTTTATAGGCCTTAGTTAATTACATAAGCCTATTGAAGGATCCTAAAGAGGAATAGGATACTAGGGGAGACAAGTTAAGTTACTTGGTGGGTGTAGAAGCAAACCTTGGAGTTACCATACATCATCTGATTATCTCTGTATACTGTTCTTCTCTGTCAACTGATAATCTTGAAGTTTAGGCAAGTGCTTCAAGTGCTTCTTTGAACATACATTAGTTCACACCAAAAATATGCAAACATTCAATTATATAGCATACTACTTTATACCGCTTACAAACATAGGTTTACAAATCTTAGACAAAACCCTAAGATCTATGGTGTACAAAAATAACCTAGATCAAAATTTTACATAAGATCTTCATTGCATTTAATGAATATCTCAACAATAAATTGTTCTCAATCTTGGTAAAACATTTTATGATCTGTTGTAACCATTTGCATAGAAAACTGTACCATTCCTAATTACTATGCCATTTCCTATGATCCTTAGTAAACACTGTATAAACTACTTGGTGTTTATTCTGATGCTCAATGTTTACTGTCACTCGGTATTAGTGTATGATGCTTGGTAAAACTATTTTGTACTCGGTGTAAAGAATAAACCAACTGCCTTGTGATGCTTGCTTTTACCAACTAGCTTAATGTAGGTAACTGACCAATGTCTTTGATAACCTTTGATACTAATGACAACCTTTAAAGCTCAATAGAGATAATAATTACATACCTTATTTTTGCACTTACATCTGGTTCTAAAAAAAATTATTCTTTGTATTGGTTCAGAGACACATGTAGCTAACCTTCTGGTGATAAGACATTCACCTTTCTCTGGAACATTCTCAATGTCTTCTTCAACAACCAGTGCAACTCTTTTCTTAGGACACTGCCAACTTCTATGACTAGCTTCACCACAATTATAACAAGCACTAGTGAACTCATTCTTCCACCTTCCTCTCTATCCAATAGTCTTAGTAACTTTCCCATTTCTAGATCCAACATCAGACTTAGGATTCTCTATCATATTACCTTTAGCAACTATCTCACTAGTTTTACCACCTCGGTTCCTGTTGTTCTATCTACCTTCAAACTTCTTATTTAGCTTCTCTTTAATCTTCAATGCCATCTGATAAGCATCTCCTATTGTTTTCATCCAAATAGTAAGTAATTCTTCTTGAATAATAGGTCTCAGACCATAGACATACCTAGCAACCTTCTCTTTATCAGCTTCAGAATGACCAGTCCTAATTAGGATTCTATAAAACTCCTCGGTATACTCCTATATCAATTTGTTAGTCTACTTCAAAGCTTGCATCTTCTTAAACATTTCCAATTCATAATCCACCGGAATGAATTGCTTTTTCAACTTATCAACCATTCAGTTCCACTTAGTGATCTTTTCTTTTCCTCTTCTACCTCTTTCCAACTGAACTTCTCTCCACCAAATATTTGCATGACCCTTCAACTTAGTCTTTGCAAATCTAACTCTATCAAGATCTTCTATTTCTTCATACTCAAAGTATTCATCAATCTTATTGATCAAATCAATCAATTCTTTAGGCCTAAGGCTTCCAACAAATGTAGAAACTTCAATCTTAGGTCTCTTCCCAATTTTAGACATAGCTTTCAAAATTTAATTCTCCTCTAGATCTCTAGCTTCTTCTATAGCTTCTTCAAAATGATCTTTGTTAGATTCATCATCATTATCATCTTTCAAGGCAGGCTTCTTCTTTCTCAATTCCTCTTGTAGGTCTTGCACTTGTTTCTGCAAAGCCCTAAAATCATCAAAACTAAATTCTCTAGTAGTTTTCTCTTCCTTAAAGATCTCATGATTTCTCCTTGGAGGAATCTTCAAATCAAGATCTAGATATAGACACACAAGATCCACTTGGCTTCAATAGGAACAGACTTTTATCAAATAGGAAAAAACTTCACTCTGATACCACCTGATGCAGTCAAGGTTGGGGAATCCAATGATGGACTGACCAAAGTTGCAGCTAAACCAATATGCAATAGAAATACACAAGAACAACACAATAACTGATATGAAACAGAAGTCTTTATTCATCAAATTACTGATTACATGTAATGTGTCAGGCTGTAAGGCCTTCCCAGTTATGGCCAATTACAAAGAAAGTAACAGTCTACAAGATCTCAATGGATCCATATCTTTTCCACAATATCAGCATTTAGCTAGCCCAGGTTTGCAACAAGCAACACACTGGTAGGCACCCAGGAAAGATCTAAACTTGTACTCAAACTTCCAAGCAATATTCCTGCTCCCAAGTTCCCAGCTACTAACTTTTCTAACTTCTTCATATCCCTAAACATCTATCCAATCATCCTATAAATATTTAATCCCAGCCACAAGTCAACTGATGAAACAATTAACCCACCCAAACAAATATTAAATGCTAAAAAATCAATCGACTCTCAAATAGCCTTACAAAATGAATAAACTCTCCAAGATGGCCCCAACTATCATCAAATTTTCATATAAGAGTGCAACATGCTAGATCTAGGTCTCCACGTGTCCAATGGTCAATCCATAACATGAGTAGTGCGACCCAAATTAAATGCACCAGTTAGCCAAGCCGATTCATCCAAACAACTTCAGTCAGTAAGAAAGAACACTGAGCAATAGAAGAAATAATAGAGTGCCAGTCAACTGACAATGCCAAGCATGACCGAGCAACATAGCTATTACTGAGTGCCAGTGAACTGATGCCTTTAGTTATCAAACATTCTTCAGAGATCGAGCACCCCGGTACCACAGAAATTGAATAACCAATCTCCCAAACCGAGCAAGAATACCATCAAACCAAGATCAAAACTAACAATCTACCTTCAAAGAAAAACATATTTTTGGTTGATATAGGATTGCCAAGAATCCTAGGATGCTCCTGCATCAGTGATCAATACACAAATGAATCAATCTATGGAGAATATGAAGAAAGGAGAAAACCTTATAGTCTAATATAGGAGATGTGCATTTTAAAACTTAATTGACTTGAAGACAAATACTAACCTCAAAAATAGGGTAAATCTAGAAAGGACTATTTTCTGATGTCTGTGTTCAATTTTGAGAGATTTTGTAACCTAATCTTGCCCTAGAAATGTAGAGACAAAGAAAAACCAGAAACCTTCTATCCTTTGGAGCAAGGTCATCCTTGACCTTAGGATCAGGGTACAATCTTAACCTAGGGTAAAATCTTGAACCCCACTAAAAGTTGTTCTTGACTTGAAACAACTCTGACAAAAATTCTATTCACGGATCTCAAAAGTTCACCAAAAAGGGTATCTAGATCTACACTCATATTCATCATCCCACACTTGCACCTGGAAGAAAAAAGCGTTTTTGTTGTTTGTATGATGGGTTTTCCTTGGTCAAACCCTGGTTTTGAATCAACCTTAAAATGTAATTGAAAGTACAATATATAAACAAAGTAAATGGAACTATTCACCTTGCTTATGTTGAAATCCTCGTGGAGGATTTGAATCCTTGAATCCATAAGTAAGGATGATCCAAATGAATGTAGAATTTTATGTAGGATGTCTCAAATCAATGACATTAGATCTTCAATACCAATCTTGAATGGATCTTGGAATAGGAAGAATCTTGAATGAGTGTGGATGGAGAAATCTTCAATAAGAGAGCTCCAAAGAGATTGAATCCTTCAATGGCTAACAATGGATCTCCTTGATGAATGCTTGAATGCTTTCCTTCTCCTACTTTTTTTATTGATTTCTTGATTGCACTTGAGAGCTAGATGTCTTGATCATGAAATTGCTTGATAATGGATTGTATTGTTGTTGCTTGATTAAAATGAGAGGAGGAAGGCTTTCTTTTATAGTGATCTAGGGCACAAACTTCTAGAGGGGCCAACATAGGGGAATGAAATTCCAATTATTCCTTAATCCTTATAAATGGACCTAAATTAAATATAATTTAAGAGTTTACCATTCCAAAATCTGAAACAGCAGAACCAGAAGCAGGAAATAAAACTTTCTGAAACCCGACATCCTCAAACCTCTAGAATTTGAAATTTGGACCCAGAGTCAGGGTTGAGGTTGAATTTGACCTAGGTTAGAGTTGAGTTCAACTATGACCTAGGTCAGAGTCGAGGTCAACTTTGACCCAGATGGTCGACCTTGACCCTAAGGTCATAGATCTCAGTTTCTCAGGACCAGGTGCTACAAATAGGCTGGAGATAGGTGGAGAGAAAAGAAGGATAGGGGGAAAATGCCAGATCCATTCACAGACCCATTCAAGGTGCTTGACATGACCCCACACCACTTTGTTAGAATAACTGAGAGGGGGGGTGAATCAGTTATCTAGGTCCCAAAACAAAATGAATAACTCAAAATCCTATATCTTCAAATAATGTCAGTCGGTAAATATAAATCTTATTCTCTATTACTATTTTTACCAATTTACTATTATAGCTCAATTGATTTACCGATTAAACCAAATAGTTAACATGCAAAGTATGATAATAGAAAATCATCACAATAAACACTTAACACACTGATTTAATGTGGAAACCCTGTTAAGGGAAAAACCACCTGGGAACCGGCAACCCAAAAATTTCACTCTTCTTAAGTGAGGCCTATGAGGACCCAACCTTGTTAAAGGTTACAATACACACTGTTAGGTGTGACCTTTTTAGAATATTTTACACTAGAAGTTATCTTTCAATCTTCTATCACTCACTGTGCTGATTTACAGGATAACAATGTTTCACTTGTTAGAATGAAACACAAATAAGACTTAAAAGTCCACTCGGTTAAGAGATTTTCACTATTTACAATTATTAAAAAGTAACAATAGGTTGATCTACCTTAATACAACAAATTTCAGATTACAGATCAATGTTATGCTCAACAATGTTTTTGACCATTATATCACTTCAGATCTAATATCAATGTCACTTACAATCACTCAGTAATATGCTTTATGCAGCTCAGTTTGTTCACTATGTAGCTCAGTTTCTGTAGCTCAGTTTAGTAACCTGTGTGATCAGAAATGCAAGAATGCTAGTTCACACTCACTCCTATAGTATCTCCTTCTTCTTCAAATTCTCTGATAAATACAATGTATTTTCTTTCCCCTTAAATAAACATGTAAGCCATTTAATTTTCATCCATCAGATTTTGCTGCTTAATCATGTTCATTGATTTTGTGGCTTAAACTTCCTTGGCTGATGTGTCATTAACATGTTTCAATTTCCTTCATTAGATCTTCCTTGAATTTTTTTAGCCGTAGATCCTTGTAACAAACTTTGACTTCTCACCTTGAAATCATGTGAATCTAGCTCATCAATTTTGTCGTCAAATTGTCTAGCCGACAATATCATTAAATGCTTTTTTGTTCTCCTCGATTAACAATGAAATGCATTGGTAAACCTTCATCAGTTAAACTTGTGCTTGATATACAACACACTACATCGATGTATACTGTCGTCGGTGTTTACACTAAGATTCTTGGTAAACAATAAAACTGTTCTATTTTACTGACAAACATTGCTTTGAGTCTTTCAGTTCCTTTCTCCATAATAGATGAATACAACATACTAAAGTCAATATAATGAGATCAAAGACTCATCAATAAGTTCTCCAATGCATTTCTTATCCTCATCTGCTATGACCTTCTTTTACCATTCTTCAGATGTCTCGATAAGATAACTTACAAGATAAGTACTTGTCAAACTAATATGAAACTAGTTGACATCAATGACAACATAATACTATTTTAACGTATAGACAATGCAATCTCTCCATTCATTAAATCAGTTGTAGACTCAAAAATCTCTCCCTTTGGCATTGATGGCAACTCAAATAATATGAATGTACCAAACACATACCAAAAATATACTCTACAACTTTTTCTGTCATAAGCTCTCCCTTAGATAGTTCATCCTTGACTCTTCATGTTCAGTATACTCACCCTTTGTCTTTATAGTATAGATTCTCTCCCTTTTGCTCATTCATATTTGCCTATTCTCTCCCTTTGAAAACAATGCCAAATGAACAAAATAAACAAATATCCTTGTTGTCCAGTCTACTTCATTGTATCTCGGTATACTGATATCTCCATCTGTTCTTCAAACTTAATCACGACCTTGAACTTAATCAAAGTGCGATCTATGCTAGTATCAACATGTATGTTCTTCTAATAAAATAGGCTGATGCAACATTCCAGATCACCTTAGTGACCTATAGATAGGGGACAAACCCCAAGTCTATTCCTCAAATATTCAAAAGTATCTTTCGATAGAGGCTTTGTAAAAATGTCTGCAAGTTATTCTTTTGATGTAACAAACTCCAGTTTTACTTGCTTGTCCTGTACTTTCTCCCTTAAGTAATGATACTTAATTGAAATATGCTTTGTTTTTTAATGCATTACATGATTCTTCGATATGTTAATAGCACTAGTGTTGTCACAATAGATAGTCACTGGATCAGTGATCACCTCATTCATACCTTCCAACACTTGCTTGATATAGGCTATGTTTGAACAATTTGTTGTAGCAGCAACATATTCAGCTTCAACTGTTGACTAAGAAATACAACTCTACTTTTTGCTTGTCCAGGTAACAAGTTGGTCTCCAAATAAAAATGCACCTCCAGTTGTACTTTTTCTATCATCCACATTATCAGCCCAATCAGCATCGGTATACACTTTCAGTTCAAACTTTCCATCTCTTGAATACCATAAACCATAATCTTCTGTCTTCTTAAGATATCTCAATATCCTTTTTGTAGCTATCATGTGTGAATCTCTAGGATTCACAGAAAATCTTGCAACTATTCCAACAACATGAGCTATATGCCGTCTATTGTGAACCACATACATTAGCTTACCAATCATGGATTGGTAAAGTGTCTGATTTACCTTGGCAGTCTCATCTTCCTTTGTCAACTTACATCTAGTAGCCATCAGTGTTCCCACTGGTTTTGCATCTTCCATGCCGAATGTCTTCAATACCTCCTTTATGTATTTTGATTGAGTGATGAAGATTCCATCACTATGCTAAATCACCTGCAGTCCTAGAAAGAACTTAATCTCTCTGAACATTAACATTTCAAATTCCTTTTGCATCTCATCAGCAAATGCTTTACATACAATATCTCTACCTCTGAAAATTATATCATCAACAAAAATTTCAGCTATGATAATAGTATCATTAGTGTTACCTTTCATAGACAAATTACTATTATCACTTGTTCTAGTAAATCCAATACTTAATAGATAGGTGTGCAACCTTTCATACCATGCTCTTGGTGCTTGTTTTAGTCCATACAGTGCTTTGTGTAGCCTACAAACCATATTTCTATTGTCTGGATCTTCAAATCCTTTAGGCTGTTCAATGTAGACCTCTTCTTCAAGTATTCCATTCAAGAAAGTAGACTTGACATCCATTTGATAAACTTTAAACTTCTTATATGTAGCATATGCCAATAACATTCTGACACCCTCAAGTCTTGGAATAGGTGCAAATATCTCACCATAGTCAATTCTTTCTTCCTGTGCATAACCTTTGCATACAATTCTTGCTTTATTTATGGTTACTTCTCCATTCTCATTCAACTTGTTTCTGAAAATCCATTTAGTACCAATTACATTCTTATCTTTAGGTCTGGGTACTAAAGTCCATGTCTTATTTTTCTCAATCTGCTCAATTTCATCAGTCATTGCTTTGACCCATTCTTCATTATCCAAAGAAACTTGTACATTCTTAGGTTCAAATTCACAAACTAAGCAAGTACCTTATCTTTTTTTTCTTCTTGTTTGCATTCCAGTAGTTTTATCTCCAATGATCTGATTTTTAGGATGATGTCTTCTGACAAATCTTGCAAGTATCCTAGATCTTCTATCTTGTGCATCGTGCTATGTATTTTGTTGTGCATTTTGTTCTGGTTCATTAGCTTTCTCAGTAGGTGCTACTTGATCATCATTATGTTCTATCAGTTTTGTCAGTTGTGGTACATTACTTGTCTGTTCACCGGTTGCAGCAGTCTATGATATCCTCAGTTGAAACTCAAGAAACTCATAGTAAGTGAACTATCTGTAATCTTCAAGTTCTTTCATCTACTCATTTGTGATCTTATCATCATATTCATCAACATGAACATTCACACTTTCAACTATTTTATTAGTCACCTTGTTCAGACATTTTTAAGCTTTGCTTTGGGCAGAATATCCTAAAAATATTCCTTCATCACCTTTGGAGTCAAATTTACCATTCCTATCATCTTTTAGAATAAAACACTTACTTCCAAAGATTCTAAAGTAACTTACATTGGGCTTGTGTCCAAACCAAAATTCATATGGTGTTTGGTTGGTATCTTTCTTCAACTATACTTGGTTAAGCACACAAACTGCAGTGCTTACAACTTCTCTCCAGAATTTCTGAGCAACATTCTTTTGTATCATCAGTGTCCTTGCACAATCAACTATTTATCTGTTCCTTCTCTTAGCAATACCATTCTATTGTGGGGTTCTCGGTGCTGACACTTGCCTTTGGATTCCATGCTCATTACAGAAGTTAGTAAATTCATCAGATATAAATTCATCACCTCTATCTGATCTAAGACATTTGATTTCCTTTCTAGTTTCTTTTTCCACTTTAGCCTTATACCACTTAAACAATTTGAAAGCTTTAGACTTTTCTTTCAGGAACATCACGGTCATCAATCTAGTGTAATCATCAACAAAGAGAATAAAGTATCTATCACCATAATAGCTTTGAGTTCTCATAGGTCCACATAAGTCAGTATGTACCAACTCAAGAATTTTCTTTCTTGAGAAGTCTTTACTCTTAAAACTAGATTTGGTCATTTTTCCCTTTTGACATTCATGACACAAAGTATGATCAGGCTTAGATAAGTTAGGTAAACCTCTAACTCTTTTCTTTTTACTGATTTTGATCATATTATCAAAATTTACATGACATAATCTCTTGTGCCATAGCCAAGCATCTTCATCTTTCATAAGTAGGCAAGAAGACTCATCAATATCAAGATGAAAAAGATTACCTCTAGTTTGAGTACTAGTCCCATCAAGTCTTCCATCATTTTCATAGATTTTCACCATTTTATTTTCAAACACCAGTCTGTGACCTAAGTTGTTTAGTTGTACAACACTTAATAGATTGTAATTCAGTCCATATACCCAGTAAGCATTCTCACATTTTATTCTATCATTAATTACAAGGGTACCTTTACCTTTCACAGTGCATGGCGCATCATTACCCATCCTTAAAAATCCACCATTATATTCAACTAATTCATCAAATTTATCTACATCACCTATCAGACGATGTGTGCAGCCACTGTCAATGATCCATGTTTCATTCTTGCTTATCCTTGAGATCAGGGTAGATTCATCTTGTCTTTCATCTTCTTTTAAATCTTCCTTCATTGCAACAAACACTACCTCTTCTTCATCAGAATCAGACTCAGAGTTAGTATCTTTAGCTACAAAATAAGCCTTTTCACCTTTGTCCTTTTGGTCATTTCTATTACTGTGTCGGTAGCTTCTGTTAACTCTTCTCCCATAACTTCCTTCAGATTTATCTCTTGGTTCATCATCATCATCATTTCTTTTCTGAGGACATCTAGTAGTAATATGACCTACTTCCTTACAATTAAAGCATGCCAAGGGTAACTTACCTCTATATCTCCCTTTACCTTTTGGTAATCTTCTAGCCATTAATGCTTCAAGCTCACCAAGGTCATCATCGGTATCACTATCATTATTATTTCTATTTTTCTTGCTAGATTTCCCAATCTTCAGAGAAGACATGAAAGCAGACTCAACATGAGGTACAACACTATTATCAAAATTGTTCAACTCAAAAGTAGTAAGCTTACCGATCAAAGTATCAAGCATAAGATTGGATGTGTCTCAGTTCTCATGAATTGCCGATACTCTAAATGCATAGACAGGTAGCAAGGTTCTGAGGATTTTGCTGATTATAGTCTCTTCTTCAATAGTTCCATCAGATGCTCTTACTGCATAAACTACCTCTTTTATTCTGTTAGAATATTCAACAATATTTTGTCCTTCTTTCATTCTCATTTCATCGAATTTACCTCTTAAGCTTTCTGCTCTAGCTCTTTTGACAGATGTGTTACCACTGTATACTTGCTCTAGTCTATCCCACATTGCCTTAGCAATAGTCAACCCTTTGATTTATTCAAATTTAGCATTGGTACAAGTAGCGGCAAGTTCCATCATTGCTACATTGTGATCATGCTTGTCTTTTAGTTGTTCCACAGTCAGAGGACCAGTCGGTTTGCTGTAGCTAATTGTCATAAAATGTAGTGCATCTCCACCAATTCTAGCTATATGTAGTTTCATTCTCTATTGCCATACTGAGAAGTTGTCTTTGTTCAGTCTAGGCACTTCCATCTTACTCATTTTATGATCTTTATGCTCAAGTCCTTAAAACTCTATTTCAAGCAACCAAATGGATCTGATACCAATTGTTAGAATAACTAAGAGGGGGGATGAATCAGTTATTTGGGTCCCAAAACAAAATGAATAACTCAAAATCCTGTATCTTCAAATACTGTAAGTCGGTAAACATAAATCTTATTCTCTGTTACTATTTTTACCGATTTACTATTATAGCTCAATTGATTTACTGATTAAACCAAATAATTAACATGCAAAGTATGATAATAGAAAATCATCAAAATAAACACTTAACACACTGATTTAACGTGGAAACCCTATTAAGGGAAAAACCACCAGGGAACCGGCAACCCAAAAATTTCACTCTTCTGAAGTGAGGCCTGTGAGGACCCAACCCTGTTAAAGGTTACAATACACACCTATTAGGTGTGACCTAGTTAGAGGATTTTACACTAGAAGTTATCTTTCAATCTTCTATCACTCATTGTGTTGATTTACAGGATAACAATGTTTCACTTGTTAGAATGAAACACAAATAAGACTTAAAAGTCCACTCGGTTAAGAGATTTTCACTATTTACAATTATTAGAAAGTAACAGTAGGTTGATCTACCTTAATACAAAAAATTGTAGATTACAAATTAATGTTATGCTCCACAATGTTTTCTGACCATTATATCACTTCAAATCTAATATCAATGTCACTTACAATCACTCGGTAGTATGCTCTGTGCAACTCGGTTTGTTCACTGTGTAGCTTGGTTTCTACAGCTCGGTTCAGTAACCTGTGTGATAAAAAATGCATGAATTCTAGTTCATGATCCACTCCTGTAGTATCTCCTTCTTCTTCGGATTCTCTGATAAATACAATTTATTTTCTTTCCCCTTAAATAAACATGTAAGCTATTTAATTTTCATCCATCAAATTTTGCCGCTTAATCATGTTCACTGATTTTGCCACTTAAACTTCCTCGGCTAATGTGTCATTAACACATTTCAATTTCCTTCATCAGATCTTCCTTTAATTTTGTTAGCCATAGATCCTTGTAACAAACTTTGACTTCTCACCTTGAAATCACACGAATCCAACTCATCAATTTTGTCGTCAAATTGTCTAGCCAACAATATCATTAAATGCTTTTCTGTTCTCCTCAGTTAACAATGAAATGCATTGGTAAACCTTCATTAGTTAAACTTGTGCTTGGTATACAACACACTGTGTCGGTGTATACTGTCATCAGTGTTTACACTGAGATTCTCAGTAAACACTAAAAATGTTCTATTTTACCAACAAAAACTACTTTGAGTCTTTCAGTTCCTTTCTCCATAATAGATGAATACAACATACTAAAGTCAATATAATGAGATCAAAGACTCATCAATAAGTTATCCAATGCATTTCTTATCCTCATCTGCTATGACCTTCTTTCACCATTCTTCAGATGTCTTAGTAAGATAACTTACAAGATAAGTACTTGTCAAACTAATATGAAACTAGTTGACATTAATGACAACATAATACTGATTTAACATATTGTATAGACAATGCAATCTCTCCATTCTCTCAACAATCTCTCCATTCAGTAAATCAGTTGTAGACTCAACACACTTACTCAGAGGGCTAAACTTGTCCTAAATGGAAGTTCTTCCATTTTCCAATGATACAATGGTCATGTGTTATCACTTATACTTTGTTTTTTTTGGTAATAAAAGGGTGGTTCCTTTATCTTTTTCCTTTGTTTGATGTGGAGAATATGGAGGAGTTGTGGAGACTAGTTGAGAGAGATGATTCTTGTAGTAGTTTTGTTACACAAATTGCTAATCTTTGTGGTGGTCTTTGGTAATACATGATTACACTTTCTATGTGTTGTGATTAGTAGACATGGTATGTCTTTCATCTTTCAAATTTGACATTACTTGAGAAATGGGATTTCTTGTATGTGTTTGGTCTTCATCACATGGTTTTGCACATGGAGCTTGAGGTTGTAGTTTATAGGTTGGTAACATGAGTTTTCTGATGTTGGATACCTTTGAGGTATGGTTGATTGGACTGATTAGCATTTTCTATGGATTTTATTTTCAATCTCATGGGTTTATCAATTGGATGGGAGGAACCATTTTGTTTGTTGTCCTAGTTGATGTGCATATGCGCTATAGTGCATGCGTGCTATAGCATGTGCACACTATTCAAGTCATAAATTTGAATAGCGCTAGCACACTTTGTAATGCATTGGAATGCACCAAGCCTAAGGCTGAATTTTCTTTGGAGATCCAACCCAAAGGCTTGGAGGATTCAAATAAGCTTGAGATGTGTTTTCCAGTAGACATACAAAAATTCACATCTTTTCTTGTGTGCTCCTCGTCAAGTTTACTTGGGGTTCAATAACGTCAAAATTAGAGGATGTGATATTTTAGATCTCTCTGTTAGCTATCTAACCATATAATTTATTTTGAATTCTGATTATGTTAAGCTTTTCATCTCTAATTTCTTTTGTATGTATGATTTTTGTCAGAAACCAATGTGTAGTATTTTGGGCATAGATTTTTCCTCGTTCGTTGAATTTTGCAACAAGTTACTTTTTTAGAAAATAGACTCCATTATACACACTTTTAAAAAAAATAAAAAAATTTGATTTTTGATTAGTTTTCAATGATTTCTAAGGGGAGCACACAAAAATTTCACATTTTCAAGATGTGTGCACTTTAGAAATTCATAAAAATTTATACATTCATCAAAAAATTAGTAGAAAAATTTGGGATAAACTACATGGTGTTAGCTAACTTCTCACTGGAGTGATTAAAAAAATTCAAAGAAAAAGTTAACATTTTAGGGGGAGCACACTAGATGCTATGTTATGTTTTTTTCACAAAAAATAGGACCACTTTTTTTGCTCCCCATTTTTGAGGGCCTTAATCTGCACCATTTTTGAAAAAAAATTAGTAGTTTAGAAACTAGATTTAGAGTATTACAACTCTTGTTCTTGTCGCATCTTAAAATTTTGAGTCCAACTATCTTCAATTTCTCATTGAATTTCAGAGTTTGTTGATTTCAGAAAAAAAAAAGTGGCATCTTATACCCCCTTTTTGGTCCCCCATCTTTGTGCACTTACCCTGATGTTTTATCTTATGTTCTGGAGGATTACATTGCATGTGTTGGTCTTTGAAGTTATTTTTGATGCTTTTGTATAGCTCGTGAGTACATTGGAGTGGTGGTAGTATTTTGTATCCTTTTTTATCAATGTAATCTTATGCTTGTGTTGTTTGGACTAGTGTCTGGATGGAGCATGAGAGCATGTGTGGTTTCATGGATGGCTATGATGATATTGTTTCATTGATTTGACTCCTTATAAGTTGTTGTAGACTCTTGATAGGTCTTTGACAAGTGGGAGGCTATTGGGATTAAGGTGTCTTAACCTTAGAGTTCTAACATGTTAAATTATTTAATTAATTCATTTATTTTAAGTTATCATTCACTTTGTGGGATCTCTTGGTGAGGTGGCATCCTACATGGTAGGTGATGTGATGGTGCATTTATTATTTCATAGGAAGTTGGCACCCACTTGGAAGATTCTTAGTATTGGAAAGATATTGACATGTATTTCTATTTGATGTGGAAATTGATTTGACAATTTCCTATGTTGACTAAGGAGTCTTGGTTGGAAAATTCTATTGTGCATTGGAGTTTTATCTTAGTAATTGGAATTTATGGTGGAGTTCAATTTTGACAAGTAGTGTGAGGTACGGAAGGTTCCTATTCCTAGACATAGTAATTTCTATGTTACACTTGCATTGAATTTGAGAAGATGATTGTTATGTATGAGATAGGTGTTTCTATCTTGGAAGTTTCTATGAGCAACGTGTCATGAAATTAGCAAGTTGTTATATTATGACACAACTTACCTCTAGTGTGTTGAAGATAGTTTTGGAAACCATGGGCACCTACCTCTTGTGTTGAGCTCTATATATGTTGGTTCCTTTGTTGATTACAATGTGTGAGAGAGAGAGAGAGACAGAGAGAGTTCATTTCATGGGGTTATGCTACCAGATATTCTCTAAGATGGAACAAGATGAAAATGTCCATATGAAGGCTTAGATCCTAAAAATATATTGTAACTTGTTTGTGAATAATACACTGGCTCGATATTTTGGAGTGTGGGGTTTTTTACTTGAAAGGATTTCCCCATGTATATTTTTTTTTTCTATTCTATCTCATTCTTCTAGTTTAATGATTTTAGAACATTAAATCTATGTGCTCTAATGTTGCTAAAATTTATTAGATCTATAAATTGTGATCCTTTAAGGTTTTAATTGTGCAAATCAATTATGTATATTTCTTCTTTTATGACACAGTAGCATGTACTTGTATTAGTTTATTGGAAGATACTGAAGAAACTATTAGATATTGGATGTGTATATTGATCTCAAATAACTTTTTGAGATGCCCTCATTTCCCTTCAATAAGGTAGGGTCACACAAAGATTAGCTTTAATTGCTCCTTTGTGACTGCAGTGTACAATTGGATGAAAATAATTTAGGATATTATTTTAGAACAAAAATTATTACATAGATCAGAGCTCAACAATTGACCTCAATATTTTCATTTATATTTTCTTTTAACTCTTAAATTTTATTAATAAATAGATTTCTTCGATTTTTTGAATTGGTTAATGTGGTAGGGAAGGGGAAAGGTTGGTAATATAATGATGGTGATGGTAGTGGTGCCTACAAAATGGTAGCACTATCTTGGTACACATTTAGGTGCCTCTCAAGTTTATCTTCACATCAATCCCTCTTTCTCTAGTTACCACCACATCAAGCATTATTTTCCCTCTATTATCATTATTTTTCTGCAATTCGAGGTTTTTGTTCCTTACTTTGCCTATGTAGATTTTTAGTATTGAAACAAATTCTTCCTACTGGAGATTATTTAATCAATTTTCTTAGTTCATAAATGGTATACTAAAAATAACACCAATATTTAGAGTATTTATCATTTTGAAAACATGACAGACAATTGATTTACTTGTTTTCAATCATGTAATGGTAGGGGGTTTAGAGTTGTGGAAACTATTACTTAATAGGTTTCCTATTGATATTGAGAATATGATATGCTTCAGTTTTTCATAGAATCTATTTTTAATCAGCTCTTACCTTTCAATAAGACCAAAATCTCTTGAAGCAGAGTTTGGATGGTCTTGTAAGTCTTTATGAGACTCCTTTTAAAAATGTTTAAATTGTAGGGGATATAGAAGTCTTTTAGAAAGCCCTAACATTTTAAGCTCTACAAACATTTCAAGCATACACAATTGAATATTGAAAAATAAAACAAAAAAACATATAACAGTCTTTATGTGTGCTATTAATTGATATATACTTATCTCCTTTTGAACTCTTATAATTATAACATGTTCTAGGCATACTTTCTCTATCATATCAATACCAGAAGAGGACTCTTGAGATCTTCAAATTCGTACATCTAGAGACTAGAAAAACTTTTCCTCAATTTAGCTTAATGACTTCTATCTACTCTATTATCTCACTCTATTAATGTTTTTGTGTTATCATGTAATTTGAAAGGAAGCCAAGGTGTGGAAACAGTTTCAAATGCTAATTCTAATAGAAGAGATGATGTTGAAATTTGTCTCACAAAACCTTAGACTGTTTCAAGATAAATAAACACATACAAAAAATGAATTATACACATAAACACATAACACCATATATTGTTGGGATAGGAAAGATATAGCATTGAGAGGGGAGGGGTGAATCAATACCCTCTAAAACTTTCAATACATAACAATATGCAATAGTAGTTCTTAACTAACCAACTAAGTCCATTATTTGTAACATACATTCATATAACTTGTAAATGTGAAATTCATGTAAAAAAAATAATAAATCATACATGAAATTATTAACTCATGAATCAAGTATTTTGGTTATGCAGAAACCCTTGTTAGAAGGTAAAAACTACGATGGGGATGATGCCCACAAATTCTTTACTACTAAATTAAATAAAGTATACCAATAAAGGCTACAATTTTTTATCACTTCTGATGATCTTACCCTGTTAGGAGTAACATAAGATCAAATTGATCTACCTTGTCAAAGGATTTTAGCAACACAATTATGTGTACACTCGGTTAAGAGATTTACATAAGATGGTTAAGTCTACTATGTTAAGAGATTTAAAACCTGCTAGATTGGTCAAATTGATAATAGTAGAATATCTGTAAATGACAAATTATGCTTGTTTGAATCAAATCTATGAAATAAAAATCAAATATCACCTCAATGTGATGAATTCAACCTTCTGTACTTCTCGGTAGCCTTGTATGTTTCTGATAAATTGATAATATCTCTAAATAAATTCTTTGTCATATAAACCCATGTCTAATTTCTGATGTCTTGTATGTGGCTACTGCTTCATGATCTCATATATCATGCATGCTTGAAAATGACATCTTTTACAATTATATATCAAAATGATTTTGTTAGAAAGTAAAGTCCACCAAGATAACTGAGAGGGGGGGTGAATCAGTTATCAGATAAATACAACTTTTATCAACCTCAATAGATTTTAACCATGTAAGCAATTTAATCAACAACCATACAAAGATATACACACACAATAACACAATGACACAAGATATGTTGACTAGGGAACCTCTTGATCAAATAGTAAACCTCAGTGGGAATGATGCCCACAAAAGATGCACTAATATGAAAGTTCCTTGTGAGAGGATGGACTCTGTTAGGATTCTTATGAAATACATTTAGTACATATGAGTCCCTATTAGGAAACTTTGAATCCCTGCAAAAAGATTCTAACTATGTTAGGAGTTATGGAAGACAAAAGGACCCACTACCCAAACAGCATTAGGGTAAGATCACTGAACACACTGTCTAACTGATCTTTGTATTACTCAATAGAATAATACCAAAATATTACTAATCTCAACAATTCAATACTCCTTCTATGACTGTGCCAAACCACACCAACTGCTTCTTTAGATCTCAATACGAAATCTCTATACTTCGCATATCCTCTTTCTACAAGTATTGCACAATTCTGCAATTCACTTTCAAATACAATTCAGAACTTCTCATTATCATCATAGTAAAACAAGAAAAACATTCCTTCCTTTATAATACACTCAAGTAATTACAAATGAGTCGGCATACAAATTACAAAATAAAAGTTTCCATATGTTACATAAAAATTACACAAAACTGTCAGCTTCTAATTAAGATAATTCTTCACTCGTGTGACCTCAGATCTTGTGCTCACATCCACATCACTAACATCATGTCTTAAATTTCCTCATACTTGTGCTTTATCATATTCAATCCCGATTAGGAGATATCATCCAATTTCCAAAAATCGCTACTCAGGAACACTACCTGAATACTACTTCCACTGATTTCCTCATAACTATTATAAATAAATGAATTTCCATCTATGCTCTTAACCAACATCTTATAGAACATCAAAGAGTAAGTGATCAACTCCACATAGCTTCATCTTCAATAAACCAAGTATGCTAACTCAAACACTGTCTACTTTTCTACTAATCTTTAGTAGATCACTATGTTGACATCAATGACAATCACAGTCATGAATGCAACACCAACTGCTATAGAATGGCTATGAATAATCCCCCATAGGATATATTTAGCATTCATTCCTAATATATTTGACCTAATTAGGGTTACAACATCTTAGAAAACCTAAGATCAATGCTATACAAAAGTAACCTAGATCTAATTGTTACATAGGAATCATCACAAAATTAAATGATTACATCTATATTAAATATGTCTCAATCTTGGTAAAATGTTTATAGATCTGTGTAAACCATTTGCATAGAGATATGTGCCATTTTTTTATTATTATGTCATTTCTTGAATAACTCGATAAACATTGCATTCACTATTCAGTGAATAATTGATGCTCAGTGTGTAGAATTCTCGTTGATTACTAGCTCCATACTTGGTAATTCCTAATGTTCGATAAACATGCTCAGTTAAACCTGTATTCTTATAGGTTTATGTTCTACCTTGTATCTACTCGGTGTGAAGGCTTTGTAAGTTCAACTGACTAACTTGTTTAACTCCTTATTCCAACCTTTACCAGTTGAACTCATTTGATACTAATGACAATAATTAATAGTCAAATAGAGATAAAAATCTCCCCCTTAAGCATTAGTATCAAAACCTAAATATATATGTACTGAAAAACTTAAAAATTTACTTACTATATACATAGACTCTCTTCAAAATTCTACAAGATTCCCCCTTTGTGCATGCTCTCAATGGTGTGAAGTACATAGTGGCATATACATGATTTTTCCCTTTTTGAAATTAATGCCAAAACAAAAATGTACTTACAGCTTGTGAAAAATATTCTTATAGGTTTTTTATAATGAAGACAAGAGGTTTTCCCATTCCTCTTTCAAGTTGTCAAGAGCAATGTGCTCTAGACTGACTTGTGCATGCATATCAAAAATATTTTCTAATACTGATATTTTTGGGGTAGTTACTAAGGCTTTAGCATTCTTAGTGTGTCTCTCCATTATTTTCATGTGTGGAAGTAGCTTGGCTTGCAACTCAGTGACCTGGTGACTTATGGTGTCTTCTTGCTTCCTCAAGTCCAATCTCAACCACCTCAGTTCTTGAACTTTTAGTATATGCTTGTGAAAAGTAGTAGGCTCAGTTAGAGATGTATTTTCATTGACCAAGATCTCTTCATCTAGTTTCTTAATCTTTTCACTCACCTCAACGGTGAATTGGTCAATGGTGCATAACTTAAATAAAATTTGTACAATTTTTTGAGTAATAGATTGAAGCTCAGTTATTACCTCAGATAACTTCACTTTATTGATAGCCGAGTTTCTTTATTGATTTTCTCTGCTAATTTCATTTGAATCTTTTCTTTATCCCTTTCTTCAATTCTCTTTTTAGCATCAATATCAGGGGCATTGATATGACTTGTTAGAGATGCAAGTTGATCTAAAATGGGAGTATCCTCATTTATTGTGATCTCAAGAACAACTTGCTAAAGGATGTCTCTAACATCTTCTAGAATCTGCTTGCTTTTACTCTCCTTCCTTAGTTTCTCCTTCCTCATGCACAACTCCCCATTAGTTCTTTAGGGTCCAATTGTCTTGGGTCACATTCTAGGATCTCTATAATCTCATCTAATGTGACTAGTCCTTTTCCATGCTTGTTTTTCTTCTTCTTCTCTTGTGGGGATATTTTAACAAAGGGAACTAGAGCTTTAGTCTCTATGTTTTTTTGTTTATGCTCGGTTGACACACTTTCTTCTTTTTGCTACTCAATGACTGGTGTCTCGGTCGATTGTGTTGGTGCTTCAATTGTGGTGTCAGTGAACTTGTAGTTTCTACTAGCTTGGGGTCCTCTAGTCCTTGTGTCTCAGCCTCTGTATCCTTAGGTGCATTTGACTATGTTGTGCCCTATTCACTTAATCTTTGCTCCCCTATTGTATCTTTCTATTACTTAGGGGTTGAGCCTTCAGGTTCCTTTTGAGAAATCATCTCAACTGCTTGTACTAGAATAGGATGGTCACTCGATATTACACTTATTTCTGCCTCACTTAGGTGTTGTCTCTATAGATTTTTTTGCAACAATGGTAATATCCTCATCATCCTTAACATCATCAGGATCACCATTTGTAATGTCTTCAATAAGAACATCATTAGTCCTTATTATTATAACCTTCTTAGGAGGATCCTAGTATACTTCTCTATATCCTAGTGGATAAATATCTATGGCTACGGTGGTGTCTAGTACCTCAGTGTTAGATAGCTCTATAGGGTCCTTGGTAGCTAGATGAGCATCATCTGAGTGTAATCCTTTACCTTTTATCTTATTCTTCTTCTCAGGTATCACCACCAGTGCTAACTTGTTAGCTTCAGCTCAGGCTTGGAGAATAGAAGTCCATAATAATTGACTATTCTCATCTACTTCCGCAAGTTTTCCAGCCAGAATGTTTATTTCTCTTCCTTTAACCAAAAATATCTTAGAATATTGTTTCATCATATCTTCTATCTTGAGAACTGATAATGTGGGCATTTCCAATATCAAAGAGTGTTCCCTCATCTTCTTTTTTTTACTCAAGGCATAGGTCCATCTAGAAAATACTTTCTCATATACAATTTTAGGTACATACTTAGAGAATTTGATTGGTGCCTTTTTAAATTTTATCATCATCTAGATGATGGCATCTTCTATCTTATTCTAATCCTCAGTTGACATATGTACAAACCAATTTAACTGTGGGGTACCCAGGCCTCCAATTGATCTTTATGTACAACTACCTTGAATTGATTTGGATCTTCCTCTTCTTCATCATTAATTTCATCCTTACCTCTTATTAGCCTTCTTTTCATTGGTGCCTCAGAGGTGGCTTGTGCACCTCTCTTCTTATTTTGATAGGTCTTAGTGGGTGTAGACCTTGTTATTTTTAAACTTCTTTCTTCAAAGGTGGTGAATCAACAATGGTAGATCTTGTTATTGCCCATGTTTGTACTTCTTCTTACTTCCTTTTTGGAATGGGCTTAACCGGTGTAGACTTTATGTCTTTCTCTGACTCAGTTTCCTCTTCATCATATGCAGTGTCAACTAGGAGTAACTAACCCTCGGTTTCTACCTCAACCAGAACATTCTCGGATGCATCAACATCATCTGCATCATCTCCAAATTGTTTCACTAATTTATCCATCATTTTCTAGATTTCTTTGTAACTTTGTCAATGAATAGATTCATTTTTATTCTCTATTTGGCCTCCTCATACGTTCCAAACCTAGTAGCCTATGGATCCTTAGGCTCTTCCAATAAAACCTTGATTGACCTAGATGCTTGGTCAATATCAATCTCATAGTCCATTGGTGATAACCATATTTTCCTTGGTTCTACTACTTTAATTAGTGTATAGTCAATGTTTACTAGGAAATAAATTCCGTGCTCATACTCCTCAACCAACTGTCTTGGTATCTTGCTTCTTGAATTCATTTTGTCTTTAAATTGTTCAAAATAAACATCCATTATATTCACAAAATTTTGTCCCAAACTTTGAATAAAGTCATTAACTTGTAAAATAAATGGCTTATCAGTAGTCCAATTAACTTTACCAATGGAGGATAAAACATTTTTCACATAGAAAAATATGAAAAGTAGCAACAATCCAAACTTACATGTATTTGATTTTTCTGACCAAATGGTTTTCATGTTCTCTTCTAATTTCTTTAGCAATAGTTCGGCAAGGTCCAACTAAAATCCCTTCTTCACAATTTTGTAAGCTATGTCCACAACTCCACATGGTACACTATTAGGTCAGCTGGATTGAAAGATTTTGTATCCAATAACACATGGACTGAACCTAGTTTTATGATCAATGATGGTGTTGACTTTCAATCATCTACCATCCTATTTAGCTCCAGTAGCTTTCTCTATCTTGCTTCTCAGTGCACTCCTCAGTGCTTTCACCTTGTCGATTATAGGATAATTAGTAACTACATGAATAATGTCCCTGGTGTTCTTAACAAGTTCATCCAAGCATAATTTTCCATCATCTACATAGCTCAAAACTATCTCGATCCATTTATTCTTGAAAACTTTCAGGAAATGTAGGGCATTTGACAAACCCTTTAATCTCAAATTTTTGTGATCATCCTTCATTTTCCCATCAACACTTAACTCTTGAAATGTGGATAGGAGCTCAAAAGCACCAATGTCACCAATTTTACAGTGTATATAAGCACTGATATCTTCAACTAGCAAAACCCTAGGTGGTATGCTTGAAAAAGCTTTAGTTTTGTCGATATACGAAGCAACTTTGGGATGAAATTTGTACTTCGGCTCATCACATGTTGATGATATAATCAAATTAACATCCTCCTAGCTATAACCTTAGATTTGTTGACTTTTGATGTGGATGCCATTGTTCTTCAATTTATGGCTTTAGGAAATAGCAATGAAATAGCTCGGTGAAGATAGAACTTACTTGTAGTTGTGATAAATCTATTCTAAAACATTAAAACCTTTGTTCAAATGCTCTGGAAATCCTTCGCTCTTGAAATCTCTCAACTCTTCATGTTTGTAATGTGAAAAATAAACTAAGTCCATTGTGTATTTCTAGCATTTTTCAAATTCCCACTTAAACTTTTCACAATAAATGCTTGATCGAGCGCGGCTCGGTAAGAACATGCATGCTCAATATATACTTAAAAATATCCAAAGCTTGGTTAACACATGAGACATCACTTGGTTAATACCATGACTTGGTTAACCTTGTTAATAGTTACCGACTAGCAACTTTTCACTCGGTCTAGCTTATACTGATTGTATTCATTTAAAGCTCAAAACATATAAAACCATAGTACATCTTGTTTCATGCAAATTTGGTATGTGAACATTAGATATAAGGAACTGTATGTAAGATATAACTTATTAGAATTTTTAGTTCCATACATACCTTTTCAAGTTAGGTGGAAGTGTTGATGTCACACAATCCAATGGATGAGGTGTCACCGATTGCATTGCTTGAATCACAATTATCACTTGATGCTTTTCTCCACATAGTGTTTCTTATCCTTGTGATATCCTCACCTATATTTCCATTCTCATAAGTTTTTATTTTTGGTGCTTAGTCTCTATAGTCTTTACTTAGGTGACTGACCTTGTGACAATGTAAACATGCCATACCAGTGTTTGTCCAGTTGCGAGATCTGCTTTTCCAATTCTTCCTGATAGAGTTAGCTGCAATATGTCCATACCTTCCACATGTTGTGAAATTAACCCAAGTGTTGTAATCTCAAGTATAAGCATTACCTTGTCTTCTCGGTTGATAGGTCTTTTTTTTTCCTTTCGGTGTCCAAACTTGCTTCATCTTAGTCCTTCATTCTTGTGATATATGTCCATGCATGTTGCAAGCGTGATAGTGTTTCTCCATGTAATGGTTTTTAGGATTCATATTTAACTTAAATTTTCACTCATGTGTCTAATGTCCATACTTGTTACAACTATAACAATAACGGTTAAACTTAGGAGTGGATTTAGGAATACCTTTAGCTTTGCTCCTACAAACATTAAATGTGTGGCCTAGTTTTCCACAATGATAACATAATAGCTTCTTTGTTCTTTGATTTGTATAGGAATTCACATGTTCAGCTTGTCTTGATGATTCTCCTTTCTTTGTGTAGCCTAATCTAATAGTACTTCTAAGTCCACTTTGACTGATCAGAAATTCATCAATTTTCTTAGAACTATCTTCAGCTTTCTTAATCATCTCATTATATTATTGCATTTTGACTTCATTTTTCAATCTCTCATTTTCTTCTCTGAGTTCACTGATGTCTTCTAGTTTCCTTGTAAGCTCATTGTTCACTCTATTAACTTCCTGACTTATAACAACCATCTGATTAGAAATCTCAAAGTGATGCTTGGTAAGTCTTAGTATCTCAGATTTATTTTCTTGTAGATTTTTAGTCATGTCTTCTGTCTTCAACAACCAAGTTTCTCTCTTGTTTGGCTTTCCTAGTATTGTTCATGACATCAATCATTCTCACCATTTTTGTTTCTTGTCTGATCTATAAAGATTTAACTTGTTTAGTAAGTTGTAGATGGGTGGTCCCACAATAGTGAGTCCCACTTTTTGGCCAACTTTGACACAGAGATCAACATTCTGAGAAAAAATTTCACTTTCGAACACTTGTTGCTGCAAAACTATTAGGAATTTGAAGATGATGTAAACTAGAGTCTTTTAGCATTTTCTTTCTAGGTTTTAAATATATTTTTTAAAAAATTAAAATTCATTTTTCCTTCTCCTTCAAAAAGTGGTTTGTGTGAAAAAACTATGTTTTTAAAGAGTTATTGTCACTTGGATCAACATAACTTTTTTTTAAAATGTGATAACAATGTAATTATTTCAAGATTATATTTGTAACTTCAATATCTAAAGGATGCAATTGGTTTTATTCATTTTGGGTCAATATTTCATAGTTTATTAAGTTCTAAAGTGACAGTAATTGTAATTTAGACATAAGGTCACTTGGATCGCTCTAACTTGATTTGTGTATATCAATTTTTTTTTTCTTTTTTTCATAGAAAGGTAACACAAATACACTTTTCCTACATATTTTTTATAATTTACTTATTTTCCCGAAGTCTTGAAGAGACAGGTTGTTGAATGACCAAACAACCTATGTTTAGTTAAAGTAATATTTAAAAGTGATAGTGAAATCAATATGTTTTAAAATTATATTCATTAGAAAGCTTTTTTCCGAATAGCATCATTTTATATTGTATGTTTGAAAAAATCATCTTGTTTGGTCCTTGTTCCAGGCCTCAAAAGACCATTTTTTAAAGTTCACTTATTTTTTGAGGGCAAAATTTTAGTTTTGGGGTCTTTGCATGAAGACCCCCTTTGCCTAAAGACACTTGAGGGTCTTCACATGAAGACCCTTCACACAAAGCCTCTCAAGTGAAAATTTTGATGAAGAAACACCCATCAAATTTTTGGTATGGGTACTTTGTGCGAAGTATGTACTTCACGTGAACTCAGCTAGTGAGTTTATTTTGTAAACAAATTTAGAATGGTATAAAATTAAAATATTTAGTTTCTATTTTATACCAAATTATAATTAATAAATTCACATTTTCTATTATTCAAGGCATTTTTTGGAGGAGGATTTCTATTTCTATTTTTTCAAAGGCATAATTTTGGAGAGGAGAAATATTAGATTAAAGTATTTTTTGAATTAGAGAATTTTTATTGGCAATTTTGTGGAAGACATTTTTTGGAGCTTGAAGAAATGGGGAACAAGGGAAGACAAATTAAATCTTCTAAAAAAAGGTCACCCAGTACTGAACAAAGAAATCATGAAGATGCATTGACATATTATCATAAAACTAAAGAAGCTGAAAGACAAGCTGAAGTAGGAGGGTCAAGTCAAGTAGAAGAATTACACATTGAAGAAGGGTCGGGATCAGTCTCTATGGAAGCTCAAACAATTGATGTTGGAGAAGGGTCAAGATCACATGCTCCTACTAGTATGGATGAACTTTTAAATTTAGCTCAAACTCTAAAGAGAAATATTAATTATAGAAACTTGAATCATTTACTTACAATGGATGTGGAGAATTTGAGATCACTTGCTAATGTTTAACCCTTAAGTCTTGCTAACAAGAGATCAATGAACATGATAGCAAGAGAAATATTGGTTAAATTTGATGATTTTGAAACACTTGAACAAGCTCAATTGCTTTCACTTGTACTTATAAACAAAAATTTGGAAGGGGCATTAAAATTATTGGGTATAGGCACAACATGTAATACCCTCTCCTATGGTGATATTTGGACTTTCTGATTTGGACATTTTATTATGGTGGTTAGAACTATATGCTTACATTTATGTTTTGTGGATGATGATATGTCTAGATACACTTGTTTATGATTATCATTTATATGTTTATGGAATTGGAGATCATCTACCTTTACATATTTTATAGAGCTAACCCAAGGATTTGGAATCTAACCATTACTGTCTATGATGTTTTATGCTTCATGTATATATGTCTGATGTGATTTTATGACTTAGGATGAAGTCATAGTTACTCACTTAGTTGAGGTCCACATGATGTATCAATCCTAGTCATATGTTTACATATGTCTTATTGTATATATATATATATATATGTATCTATGCACATGTATCTCTTCTCAGTGATGTAGGTTTGCAGGTACCAGGCATCGTCTCCACCTAGTCTCACAGGTCTAAGTGAGCCCTCAAAATCCTTGATCGTTGTTGTTGTTATGGAGATATCACCAATGTTTCATAAGAAGGAACTCTATCTCTGACCCTTTTGATCCTTAGGTGGGGAGTTCTTGAGTTAGTCCTTGTGTTGATGACGTATTATTATGTTTTCTTAGTTTGTTGGATTATGTGGATCTTGTTTCTTTCTTCTTGCATGTATGAGCATATGATGTTGTGATTGGTGGCTCTAAATTGTGTTTATGGTATAAACTATCTTGTGTTGGTAGCTACCCTATATGTCTCTCTCTCTCTCTATATATATATATATATATCATTATTGTATTTTGTATGAAGTATGATTTATTATTTGATTTGATAATAATATTTTATAATACCATAATAATAATATATTCATGACATTAATAACAATATTATGATAATAATATTATAACAATATATGTACACATAAGAATATGGGTGCACATGTCTGCCTATGGTTACATATATTTATATAATTATGTGGGTGTGAAAGTAATTATGTTTTAAATAATTGATGAAGGGTGCTCCCCTTAATACCACAAACACATAACAGAAATAGAGAAACAACAACAATAATATGCAAGAATAGAAAATTGGCTTCTTATTATCTCCACAAATGTGGAATTACAAACTTTTAGAATTACAATATGCAAAGCCACATGGGTATTCCCTTACAAAATTCTATAGGACAAAGCCTCGAATCAATACCTAGATCTACTACCCAAAACTACCCTAGACAACACTACGGGCCTTCTTTATATAGGCATTTTTCCACCGCCTGAGAAGGTTCCATAAATTTAGCCCTAAGGGCCGACCAAACTTAGAATTATTTTATTTTTCAATTTATTACATCAAAGTCAGCTCAAAATAACTTTTGAAACCCGAACAAAAATTTTGAAGGAAAAATATTTTCTGCCATTTCAGGTGACCACCCGACTTTCGGAGACCATAAGTTATCACCAATTGACCCGATTGACTATTATAACCCCATTTCAGAAACACCACAAAGAGCTCTACATGCTTGACCCATGCAAGCGCCCGTCACCCAAATTTTTGACCTCATCCAGGGCTTCTAAAGCCTTCAAAATTGAGTTCAAAGTTTTTGTACCTTGCTGCCAATACTGAAAATCTTCAATATCTTCAAAACCAAACCTAATCTGGCCATGAAACTTTGCTGGCAGGCTGATATGACTGAGATGAACCTCCACATGTAAAATTAGAACATTCTAAGATTTATGACCATCTTACTAAAAATAGAAAGTTCCCATAAATAGAAGCCCTACACAAGATAGCCCTTATTGAATTCAAAAATAGAAATATTTTTAGGTGATGCAAGATTGCTCTTACACCCAGGATGCTCCTGCATTAGACACCTAGGGTAATTTGAGAAGTGACCCTGTCAAGTCTCAGGTGTGTAGAGGAAAACCAAGGTGGTTAACCTCCTCCTTTTTTAGCCATGATTAATCTTCAACAGGTCATCCTTTCCACTTGACCAGATATTCTTCATATGTCCTGTTCCTTGTACTTCTACCAACACGACTATCCAGTATATCCTCAATCTCTTTGGTATTTGAGCTAGTTGCTGGAATACTCCACTGTGCTACTATAACCTCATCTTCAACACCTCCCTCATGATACTCTATCAAATCTGAAACGTTAAGCACTGGTGAAATATTCAACTCAGTAGGCAATTCTACCTCATACGCATTTCCTAAATCATGCTTCTTTAGTATTTTACATGGCCCAAACTTCTTCATTTTTAACTTGTTATATGTACCAACTGGAAACTGCTCCTTCCACAAATGAACCATGACTTCATCTCCAACCTAAAATTCCTTATGCCTCCTTTTCTCATCTACCTTAGCCTTATACTATGCAGTCATCTTGGTAATATGCTTCCTCACCTCCTCATGGATGTTCTTCAAATGTTATGCAAAATCCTCAGCTTTAGCACTACTTATTTCTCCTTTACCTATCTTTCTCAATTTAGATAAATTTCTTGGATTACTTCCATATACAATCTGGAATGGTGATTTACCAGTGCTCTTGTTGATAGAATTATTGTATGCAAATTCTGCCTGTGGTAAAATCAAATCCCATCCTGTTGGCTTATCTCCAACCAAACATCTTAGCAAATTTTCCAAACTCCTATTCACCACCTCTATCTATTAATCAGTCTATGGATGATGTGATTAGCTAAACTTCAAATCTATCTTCAACTTCTTCCACAATGTATGCCAAAAATATCTAATGAACTTAGTGTCCCTATCTGAAACTATACTCTTTGGAAAACCATGTAGTCTCACTACTTCTCTGAAAAATAACTCTGCTACATGAACAACATCATTAGTCTTCTTACAGGGAATAAAATGTGCCATCTTTGAAAATCTATCAACTACCATAAAAATTGAATCATGTCCCCATTGTGTCCTTGGTAAACCAAGAACAAAGTCCATACTGATATCCTCCCAAGGCTTCTCTGGTACAGGTAATGGCTGATACAACCCTATATTCTGCTTCACTCCTTTGGCCATCTGACATACTCTGCAACTCTGTACAAAATTCTTGACATCTTGCTGCAACTATGGCCAATAATAATTTTTACTAACCAAAGCAAGGATTTTATCTTGACCAAAATGTCCAGCCAATCCTCCGCTATGCTTCTCCTTGATGAGATTATCCCTCATAGAACTTTGTGGAATGCACAACTAACTCCCTTTGAATAGCATATCATCTTAGATGATAAAATCTAGCCATTTTGTCCTGTCTAGAGTAACAGGTTCTTTACAAGCTTTCCAAGCTTCACCAAAATTAGGATCCTCTGGATACAAATTCTTGATTTCCTTGAACCCAACCACCTCAATCTGCATCTCTGTCAGCAATAGTTTCCTTTTGCTAAGTGCATCTACAACCCTATTAGACTTTCCACTTCTGTGTTTCAAAACAAATGTATAACTCTGCAAAAACTCAACACATTTCAAATGCCTCTGATTGAAATTTCCTTGACTATTCAAATATTGCAAAGCTTGATGATCGGAATACAAAACAAACTCCTTAGGAAGCAGATAATGTCTCCACTTCTTTAATGCCTGAACTATATCAAAAAATTCTTGATCATAAACAAAATACTTCCTCTTGGCATCATTTAACTTCTCACTGAAATAAGCAACAGGTTTACCTTCTTAGCTCATAACAGCTCCTATTGCAGTACCACTAGCATCACAATCTACTTGAAACACCTTATTAAAATCTGGAAGTGCTAAAATATGTTGTTCTGTAACTTTTTGTTTCAATAATTGAAAACTCTTTTCTGCCCCATTAGTCTACTTAAACTCTTTTCTATCCCCTCTCATTGTTTCAGTCAAGGGTCCACAAATACTGCTAAAATTTTTGATAAACTTTCTATAAAAACTAGCCAAACCATGAAAAGATCTTACTTCAGTAGCACTCTTTGGAGTAGGCCATTCAAGGATAGCTTGTACCTTCTCTGGGTCTATTTTTAAGCCTTCTGCTGAAACTACAAATCCCAAATACACTAACTCTTTCTTGACAAAACTGCACTTCTTCAAATTAATCAATAATTTCTCATTTCTCAGCTTGTTAAACACCATACGAATATGCATCATATGTTCCTCCAATGTCTTGCTAAAGATCAAAATATCATCTAGGTAAACAATGACAAACTTACCTAGAAATTCTTTCAGAACCTTGTTCATGAGCCGCATGAAAGTGCTTGGTGCATTGGTTAGCTCAAAAGGCATGACTAACCACTCATACAGTCCTTCCTTTGTCTTGAAGGTAGTCTTCCATTCATCTCCTTCTCTAATCTGAATCTAGTGATATCCACTCTTCAGATCTATCTTTGAGAAATACACAGCTACACTCAAGAAATCTATAATATCATCCATTCGTGGCAATGGAAACCTATACTTGATTGTGATCTTGTTTATTGCTCTAGAATCTGTACACATCCTCCATTCTCCATTCTTATTTGGTGCTAATACTACTGGTACAGGATAGGGACTCAAACTCTCATGGATCAATCCTTTTTGTAACAACTCATGTACTTGTATGTTCAATTCTTCACTTTATGCAGGTGTCATTCTATGTGCTGCCTTATTCAGAAAAATTGCTCTTGCGATCAAGTCTATTTGATGACTAATCTTCCTGACTGGTGGTAATCCATCAGGCACATTATTGGATACAATATCTTGAAACTCATCTAAAAATCTGCAACTTCTACTTCTACAGGAACATCTTCTGCTTCCTCCTTACCAGCTTTTGGAATTAAAGAAAAACACACATGCTCATGCCTCATACCATCTAGGAACTTTCTTCCATCAACAAAAGTTATTCTTGCACTACCACATACCTTTTCTTCTATGTCATTCAATGGCTTTAGCTTATGTCACATTCCATCCTTTGTCAGGGAATAGGTATTTGCATGACCATCATGTACAACACATTTGTGAAACTGCCATGGTCTACCCAACAACATATGACATACATCCATAGATATGATATCACATAGTACCTCATCTTGGTACCCGCCAATCTTGAACTTCACTAGGCATTGTTCATTGACCATGACCTTGTGGTCATCCTTTACCCAGGCAATCTGATATGGATGTGGGTGCTTTTGTCTCTTGAGCTTCAGCTTTGTCACCATCTTTTCTGACACCATATTGTCAGTGCTTCCACTATCAATAATCAAATCACAACACTTACCCTCACACTTGCACCTAGTGCGAAACAGGCTCCTCCTTTATTCAGGTTCATTCTCACCACTCAGCAGGACTCTTTTGTTAATTAGCATTTCTCCTCTTTCAGCATCTTTAGAATGTGATGATCTGGCATCTTCATCTACATGTACAACTGTAGCCTGGCCTTCGTTTCTCCTATATGTCCTTCCTTGGCATTGAGGACATTCAAATGCCCTATGACCTTCTTCTCCACAATGAAAACATGTTCCACAAAAGCCTCCTCTTCCAGATCCTTGTCCTCTTCCTCTTCCTCTCTAATCTCTATTACTCTGATCCTAGAAGTGATTAGAATTATTTCCTCTCTGATTCTGGCTTCTACTAGCCTCATCTTTCTTTTTCAGATCTTCATTTCGGCCACCATATGACCATCCACCAGATCTTCCACCATGACCTCTTCCATTTTGTCTACTCTCAAACTTCTTGTTCAACTTTTCCTCTACTTTTAGGGCAAACTGGTATGCCTCCTCAATACTGTTCATTCGAACCAGATTCAACTCCTCCTAAATGCTTGGCCTTAACCCATTAAGGTATCGGAAAATTTCTCCTTATCAGCTTCTGCATGGCCTATCCTGATGAGGAGTTGATAGAACTCCTCTATATACTCCTAAACAGATCTTCCTGCTTGCTTCAAAATTTGTATTTTCTTTAGTAGGTCAAGATCATAATCAACAGGAATGAACTTTTGCTTCAATTTATCCACCATTCGATCCCATCTTGTGATCTTATCTTTCCCTCTTCTATTTCACTCCAATTGAATTTCTTGCCACCAGATCTTCGCATGACCTTTTAGTCTAGCCTTCACAAATTTCACCCTATCAAGATACGCAACATCTTCATACTCAAAATATTCCTCACATTCATTGATCTAGTCGATTAATTCCTCTAGGTTAAGATTTCCAAAAAATGTAGGAACCTCAATCTTAGGTCTTTTTCCAATCTTGGAAATGGCCCGAAAAAGTCTTTCTTCCTCCTGCTTCACAATTTTGACTTCTCCTTCTTGATATTCTTCTTTGGCTTCATCCTCACATTCATCTCTGACATTTAGATTCATTCCTCTGTGAATCTCTTCTTGCAATGCTCGCACTTGTCTCTGTAGCTCTCTAACCTCAGGTGTCACAGCAACAGCTCTTCTGCCACGTTCTCTTTGTGGAGGCATTTTTGCGATGCACGCTAAAACCCTAACCACGGTCCTGGTGCAAACTACCTCATAGTTGGTGATCTATTTACACACTCAAGAACTCCTACTCTGATACTACTTGATGAAGGGTGCTCCCCTTAATACCACAAACACATAACAGAAACAGAGAAACAACAACAATAATATGCAAGAATAGAAAATTGGCTTCTTACTATCTCCACAAATGTGGAATTACAAACTTTCAGAATTAAAATATGCAAAGCCACATGGGCATTCCCTTACAACATTCTATAGGACAAAGCCTTGAATCAATACCCAGATCTACTACCCAGAACTGCCCTAGACAACACTATGAGCCTTCTTTATATAGGCATTTTTCCACCGCTCGAGAAGCTTCCATAAATTTAGCCCTAAGGGCTGACCAAACTTAGAATTATTTTATTTTTCAATTTATTACATCAAAGTCGGCTCAAAATAACTTTTGAAACCCGAACAGAAATTTTGAAGGAAAAATATTTTTTGCCATTTCAGGTGGCCCGACTTTCGGAGACCATAAGTCATCACCAGTTGACCTGGTTGACTATTATAACCCCATTTCAGAAATGCCACAAAGTGCTCTACAAGCTTGACCCACTCAAGAGCTTGTCACCCAAATTTTTGACCTCATCCGGGGCCTCTAAAGCCTTCAAAATTGAGTTCAAAGTTTTTGTACCCTGCTGCCAATACCAAAAATCTTCAATATCTTCAAAACCAGACCTGATCTAGCCATGAAACTTTGCTGGCAGGCTGATATGACTGAGATGAACCTCCACATGTAAAATTAGAACATTCTGTGATTTATGACCATCTTACTAAAAATAGCAAGTTCCCATAAATAGAAGCCCTACACAAGATAGCCCTTATTGAATTCAAAAATAGAAATATTTTTGGGTGATGCAAGATTGCTCTTACACCCAGGATGCTCCTGTATCAATAATATTAATAAATGAATAAATTATCTACTTGGAAGACAAATTAATATATAGTAAAATCTTTTACCATAGCCTAAGTAACTAAGGTAATAGTAATTATATTAAAAGTAATAGTTACTATTTTCTTTCCTTAAATTAAAGAGATCTAAATTAGATTATTATTAATATAATAAGATTAATCTAATAGTTTATAAACTTCCTTCCTAAGAATGGCTTTAATAAAATTATTTTAAGCCTAACTATTAACCAAATGTTGGTTTGGATGGTTGCACCAGTTGGATTTCCTATGCAACTACTCCTTTAACTTATTTATGGGAAGAATCCCTGTGGGATGGGGGAGTTGGCTAAAATTTATTCTTGAGAAGCATTATCTTTTTTGGGAGATAGGATATCATATTGAAATCATAGTAGTTTTGGAGGGGATTGTGTTTACATTTGGAAGGAGTTGGCTGGAAAAATAATCTCTCAGGAAGCTTGATTATTGTTTTAGATTGGATTTCATAATATTTTTGGAGGATTATTGTGGCTGCATTCAGAGGGTGTCTAGAGGATTGTTTAAAGTAGGCTTAGATAGTCAGGATCTTGCTTCTCCAACGGTATCTCCGCAAGACTCCAGGTAGGAATCTATTTTGGGGATGATCCTCTTTATGTCTGGTTGTTGTATGTTGCTTGTGTTAATCTCTATTGTGTTAACCTAATTTTTGCTAAACTGACAAAAATAGAAGACTACATATTTTGTATGTTCGCATCATTTTTGATTGGTGAGCTGATATATATGAATCACGGAGCACTTGAAGCCATTGCCTAACTTCAAGTCAATTGGTTAACAAAGTAGAACAAAGTACAAAAGTTATCAGATTGAGCAGAATCAGAGAAGGCTACCGAGCATATTCAGAGTAGAAATTCATCACAATTAAGGTGATATTTATGAACACTTATAGATCTGTTTCAGACAATTGTGTTGTCAACTAGCAGATAATTCCCTATTACTTTCTGACAATTGTAATAGAGGTTTTTGATAAAATCTCTTAACATAGTAGACTTAACAGTCTTATGTAAATCTCTTAACCGAGTGCACACTTCATTAGTATTGTTAAAATCCTATAACTAGGTAGATCTAGCTAATCTAATATGTTACTCCTAACAGGGTAAGATCACCAGAAGTGATCAAAACTTGTAGCCTTAACAAGAAAACCTTTTCTATCTATAGTAGTGAAGAATTTGTGGGTGTCATCCCCACCGTAGTTTTAACCTTCTAACAAGGGTTTCTACATTACCAAAATATTTGTGTTATGTGATTGTTATATTGGTTTCATATTGGCTACATTTACAAGTTAACTAGATGAATTATTCATGCAATTAAATTCATGTTATTTTGGTCGGTTATTACTATTTACAATTTTATATCAGAAAGGTTTACAAGTAAATTTTTGAGGGCACTAATTTACCCCTCCCCTCTCAGTACCTATCTCTCCTAATTCCAACAATTGGTATCAGAGCTAAGTTCTCTTGTTGAACAATCTAACCACTGAAGGGTAAAGATCTAAGTGATGGAGAGATACAAGCTTGACAAGACTACTAAGAATTAGAAGATACAAATGCAGATGTTTGTGGAACAGTATAAACAAGCTAAGGAAGAATTGAAGAAATTATTGGTTGAAAGGAAGAACCTTACAATTCTGCAAAATGAAATTAGTTATCATGAAGAACCTATTGATGATATATTTGATCACGATGGATCAAGTTCTGGAAGCATCTCTGACGGTTCAAAAAGCATAATCTCTGATTTATCTGAAAAGAATCAACAACTATCTAAGCAAGTGAAAGCACTTCAAATCAGTCAAGAATCTCAAATGGTGAGAATGGTGGAAATAATGAACAATGCTAGACAAGCTGAACAAGATCAGAATCTAGCTATTGAAGACCAAAGACTGATGACTGAACAACTTCAAGCAAAAGAAAGTGAAATACAAAGACTTACTGATCATCACTTCCAAGTATCAAATCAAATGATGAATGTTAATCAAGAAGTAAACTGAGTGAATGGAGAATTACCAAGAAGACTTGAAGATGTTGCAACACTCAGAGAAGAAAATGAAAAACTAAGAAATGAAATAAAGATACAAAAGCAACACAATGAAATGATGAAGATAGCTGAGGATAGTTCTAAAAATATTGATGACTTTTTAACCAATCAAAGAAGATTTGGAAGCAAAGCTAGTATAGGCTACACTGGTGAAGGAGAATCATCACAACAAGCTGAAAAAGTCAACAACAATCAAAGTCAAAAACCTAAAGTGATGACATGTTATCACTATGAAAAACTGGGACATACATCTAATGTGTGTAGAAGAAAAGCACAAGGTAAACCTCCTATCATTCCTAAGTTTAATGGATATTGTTATTATTGTGGTAAGTTTGGACATCCAACCTATGACTGCAGAGCTAAACAGAATGATATTGCTAACAATACTACTATGGAGAAGATATGCTATACTTGTAATAAGCATGGACACACTGCACGAGAGTGTAAAGCAAAGATGAAGCAAGTATGGACTCTTATGCAGAAAACACAGTGAAAGCCTTATCAACCGAAGAGACAAGGTAACTCATATGTATGGGATTATAATACATGGACTAACTGCATTGCATGTGGTTGGTATGGGCATATTGCAAAAAACTATTTCAGAAAAGGTTGGGTTGGATATTCAAGAAATTCAAAAAATAATGGAATGGCCTGTATGCACTGTCACAAGGTCGGTCATTTAAGAAAAAACTGTAGAGACTGAGCACCAGATGAAAACCATATATTTGAAAGTGGATATAACATTGCAAAAATCATGAAGTTAAGGAACACTATGTGGAAGAAGGCATCTAATGAGAATGCTGAGTCAAGTAACACTATCAGTGAAACCTCATCCACTAGAGTGGGTGACATTGGTACCTCCACTTAAAGTGACAAAGGTATGTATAGAACTGACATTTCAAAATGATCACATTTTACATATAGTTCCTTACATATGATGTACAAATACCAAATCTGCATGAATAAAGATGCACTATGGTTTATGTGTTATAAGCTAACAATGTCATATAATCGGTAAAAGAAAAAAAATGAGAGTTGGTTACCCGTTGGTAGTCACCATACAAGGTTAACCGAAAATAGTGAAAACTGATGAGGAAAGCCTATGTTAACCAACTGAAGATAATTGTAGACATCATCGAGATGACAACTGTTTCATACCAAAAGTTAGGTCACACATTTAATGTATTAAAGTTTGAGTGGGAATATCAAAAAGTCTATAAATACGCATGAAACAAAGTTCATTGTTACATTGTAATTTTTAAGAATGAAGATTTCATAGAGCAAAGTCCAAGCTAAAATTTCTTAGAAAGATTTAAAGCCACTAAAGATCGAACTGACAACATTCTTCGATGACACTGAGTAAGTTCATCTGCTACTGAACACCTGTTATCTACTACTTTCTGAAACCCTAGAATTGATTTATGGAATCAACATCATATGCAAGCAAATCACAAAACATTGAAGAGGAAGTAGAATTAATTGTTAGGGCTAATTTTGCCAAAGCAAAATTTAAACCTCACCCTAAGGTTGCAGCACAAACGGATGATATGGGTGCATTTTCCAGTATTCTAGATAGGTTTTTTCTAATAGAAGATGTAATGGCCTATATTCATAGAAAAATTAGAGAAGTAGGTGATTTTGAGACTATTGCTACTTATCAACAAGTTTGTGGACCGGATGGAAAGCTAAAATCTAAATATAAGAAGATTGAGGAGTCAAGGTTATCTTATTTCACATGCTTCCTGCAAACATTCAGCATGGACTGGATAAGAATTATGTTAAGAAGATTTCATGATGGAAAATTTTGGTTAGATAAACCTGTTGAAGTCACAAAGAAGATTATCAATAGGGTTACTGGGTATCCTACAACCAACAAGGCAAAAGCCTTATGTAGTTCATCTCGTCCCAATGTAGAAAAGAACACTGAAGCTCAATGGGATGGAAGGGCATTAAAGATATCAACAATCAAAGACCCAACAATCAAATTTGCAGCTCATGTAATCGGGTACAAGATATTTCAATCAAGTAGACTCAACAATGTACCCTACAACACCGTAGACATGGCATACAAGATTGTAAAGAAAGATCACTAGGTAGATCTTGCTAAAATTTTTCTACATCAACTACAAGAAAATATGAAGACAATGAGATCAAAGAAGTCTAACACATGTAAGTATGGATCACTGCCTGTCTGTACATTCTTCTATCTACAAAAATATGTACCAGGTATTGGTAAAGTAAACTGGCAAACAGATAGATTGATAACTGCACAAATTGGTGAAATGATGAAAAGTTTAGGAAAGAATCTGAACATGGAATTTGATGCATACTTCAAAGAATTTAAGACCAACATGCATCAAAGGAGCAGAATTTTGAGGGAGTTAGTGAGTAAATTTGAAAATGATATATGTTTTGTAGTCAGTACAGATCACTCTATGATAAAGGGTGTAGAACCTAAAACAAAATGGCTGGCACCAATGGGCTATGAATTGAACTATGATTTCACCTTGAAATCTATTAATGCACTACTAGCAATACTGATAGATATCACTACCACTAGGTTTGGCACATATGAAGAAGCCAAGTCATGAATCACTCCAGACATAAAGATCGGAAAAATGTCTAGAAGAGTGAAGAAAATGAAGAAAGATCTTACATCAAGATATGGAAATGTATCAGAATCATCTGAGGAGTCACTGATTAAAGAAACAACCAAAGTTCAATTACAGTTGGCTGACAAGCCCTATGACAGTGAGGATACCGATTCAGACAAAGAAAAGGATCCTACACCAGTTCCTCCTACCAATGTTGAATAGGGAAAGTAGTTACAAGAACAAAAGGGTATGAAAACAAGGTCATCAACTACAACCTCATCCCCACCAACAAAAGAAGAAATAAAAGTTAAGAAATTGAGGGCAACTACACTGACAAGAAAATATGTTAAAAGAAAGAAAAATCCTACAGTTGAGGCACCAAAGAAGAGAAGAAAACTGGTCAGGAGTAAAGAAGACCTCGAGGAAACTGACAATGAAAATGATAATAATCAATTCAAGCTGGTTAGAAATAAGGTGAGTACAATAGATGAAATAATTCAAGATATAATTGAAAATGGAAATCTCACTGATCCAAGAATAGATAAATTTGACAAGATGTCACCTGAGGATCAAACAAAGATAGAACATGCTGTCATCTAGATCATGATAAAATTCAAAAAGGTACGAATGGAATTCGCATGTACATTAACGAAGGAATTGGATGACAAGATTTTTGAGAAATGGGTTATCACACTAGATACTGAGAAGAGGAAAAGAGAAAGATCCTTAGTTAGGACATCCCCACATTTAAGCATTGGAGAACTTGAAGAATACATGACTAAGTACCAAGCATGATTTTTGACCAAGAATTGAGCCCTGCAGATAATGGATGAAAATGTGGTGGATATGGATATCACATGTGACTCCCTATGTGTTGGAAGTATAGATGCAATAACTAAGAGGGGGGGTGAATTAGTTAACCACAAAAATATTACCACTGATCCCTTAAATATCTTAACAAATTATTTACTGTGCCACTCGGTAAATATATAGAGAAATGCTAAAAACTTGATCCTTGAAGTGTGTAATAATTAAACTGTTCTTAAGCATTCATCACTGATTAACTTACATGAATAAAGAAAATAACATGAACACAAGAGACACCAAATTTACCATGGAAACCCAATATGGGAAAAACCACCAATGTAACTAGTTACTATTTTTCACTCTTCTGAAGTGATGCCCGGTTAGAAGCCAACCCAGTAAAAGGTTACAAAACACACTGTTAGGTGTGACCTTGTTAGAGGATTTAATCACCCTGCTAGGAGTGGCCTTGTAAGAGGTCTTGAAACAATTCAATAGAACTGTTACCTTGTTAGAGGATTTACAAAATGGTTGCTAAACCAACTTGGTTAAGAGATTTTGATATCATTGCTACAATTGCTAGAGAGTAACAATGAAATGACCTGCAACTAAATTGCTGAATATAGATCTCTATTCTATTTCTCTAGATCCTTACTGATCAATTAAATCTTTGCTGCTCCTCAAGGATATCTGACCATCCTTCAAAATTCGCACACACCTTTCTTCAAAATGATTTCTGCATGTTGTATATCTTTTATTCACCACTTTACCTTCTATATATATATGTCATTTCATAATCATTTAGATTGTCAAGTCAGCACTAATAATTATTATAACAGTCGGCTGAGATAAAAAAACTATAATAACAAAATTTTTTGAAAGGGCCGACCTTGCTCGGTAAACATTAATCCTGAAAAGATTTCCTTCAGTGACCGAGAGAATTTGATAACCATAGTGAATTCTGCAACATCCTTTGGAGACCAAGAGAGCTCGGTAACCACTAATTTTCCTTCGATAACCAAGGAGGCTCTATTAACACTATTACGCTGTCATGCTTCCTTTAGACACCTAAGAGAACTCAGTAGACACTAAAAATTGCCTAGCTGACTGACTGAGCTTGGTAGATACTGAGAACCGCTTAGCTGACCGACTGAACTCGGTAGATACTAAGAGTGATAATTGATATGACATTTGTATGACATCAAAGACAACACATAGCTAATCCAACAATGTCCTTCAGACAATTGTATGCAACAATCTCCCTCTTTGGCATTGATGGCAACACAACATGTCATAGCACAATGAAATTTCATAGAGAAACCAAGAGTAAGAAACATATCCTTAGCTTCATTCTGATTCCCATCATCTTCAAACTTCTTTCTCTGACTGAGAACTCTCCCTCTTTGACAACACATGCCAAAGACAACTTACACAGTTTCGGTAAATATCAATGTACCTTATGTACTGATTCATATGCAATGATTCCCTGACTATGCTGGATCAACTGATTGATCTTCAACATGTTCTAGTTGATGCATCACTAAAACTTTATTTAGTGAACCTCGGACAGGGGAGTGACCCCTAACTTGCCTCTTAGATACAAGAATGCATCCTTAGGTAGTGGCTTGGTGAAGATATCTACAATTTGTTCTTTTGTATGAATATATTCCAATCTGATTTCCTTGTCCTGCACCAATTCTCTGACATAGTGATATTTAATTGCAATGTGCTTGGTTTTGGAATGCATTACTGGATTCTTTGAAATATTTATTGCACTTGTATTATCACAAAACATAACAACTGGTTCTTTGATCTCAACCTTCATGTCTTCCAAAAGTTGTTTAAACCATATAATATTAGAGTAGTTTACTGCTGCAGCAACATATTCTGCTTCTGTTGTGGATTGGGATGTGTAGTTTTGCTTTTTACTAGTCCAAGATACTAACCTCTTGCCAAGAAAGAATGCTCCACCACTTGTACTCTTTCTGTCATCAATGTTTCCTACCCAATCAGCATCAGTAAACACTTTTAAATCTAGATTGCCTCCAAATTTATACCACAAGCCATAATCTTTAGTTCCCCTTAAATACCTTAAGATTCTTTTGATTGCCATCATGTGATTTTCTCTGGGTTTAGCTGAAAATCTTGCCACTATTCCAACTGCTAAGGCAATATCAGGCCTTGTGTGTACTACATACTGTAATTTTCCAGTCATTGATCTGTATAAGGTCTGATCTACTTCTTTTGAATCATCATCTTTGGTAAGCTTCGGTCTAGTACATATGGGTGTACCAACTAGTTTTGAATCTTCCATACCAAATTTGTTAAGTATTTCCTTGATATATTTAGACTGAGTAATGTAGATACCATTTTTGTTCTGCTGAATCTGAAGTCCAACAAAGAATTTTATCTGACCAAACATAGACATTTCAAATTCTTTGTTCATAAGCTCTGAAAATTCTTTTCACTGATCATCATTTCCTGTAAACACAGTATCATCCACAAATATTTCTACCAAAACAATTTTGTTATCTGATCCTTCTTTGATGTATAAATTGTTGTTGTCATTAGCCCTTTTGAAATCAATCTTAGTAAGATAGTTATGTAATCTTTCATACCATGCTCTAGGAGCTTGTTTCAGACCATACAATGCTTTGTGTAATTTGCAGACCATATCCCTTTTGTCTAGATCAATAAAACCTTCAGGTTGCTCAATGTAGACTTCTTCCTCAAGAATACCATTGAGAAAAGTAGATTTGATATCCATCTGATATACCTTAAATCATTTATGTGCTGCATATGCAAGTAAAGTCCTCACACCTTCTAATCTTGCAAGAGGAGAAAAAGTCTCTCCATAATCTATTCCTTCTTCTTGAGAATATCCTTTACATACCAATCTTGCTTTGTTTCTTGATACTTGACCATCTTCATTCAACTTATTTCTGAATACCCATTTTGTCCCAATTACATTTTTATCTTTAGGCCTAGGTACAAGAGCCCATGTCTTATTTTTCTCTATTTTCTCTATTTCTTCATTCATAGCCTCAATCCAACTTTCATTTTCTAATGCATCTTTGACATTTTTAGGTTCAAAATCAGCAAATAAACATGTACCTTTTAGTTTACTTCTTGTCATAGTACCATCTGATTTGTTTCCAATAATCTGATCTGGTTTATGATGCTTTTTGATGTAGGTTCCTTGCTTCCTGAATGAGTTACATTGTCATCTTCTTCATCTTCAGGTTTAGATTGCTCAGGCTCAGTAGATACTTGTTCGGTAGCTTCAGACTGAGACTCGGTACTTTGTGACTCAGTTACTGTACTGGGCTCAATATATGTAGTCTCCTTACATGTGTCTGTCAATGTATCAGGTTCAATGTAAACAAATTTTTTGTAGTCCGCTGGTTCCTTTTTGCTTTCTTCTTCAATCTTTTCTACAAACTCATCAATTCTCACATGTGCACTTTCTATGATTTTGTGAGTAGACAAATTTAGACATCTATATGCCTTACTTTTGCAAGAATATCCCAAAAATATTCCTTCATCACTTTTTACATCAAATTTTCCATTTCTAGATTCTTTTAAGATGTAACATTTACTACCAAATACTTTTAGGTAACTTACATTTGGTTTGTAGCCATACCATAGCTCATATGGAGTCTTGAATGTGTCTTTTCTTAGCTGTACTCGGTTCAAGGTATGAACTGTAGTGCTGATAGCTTCCTTCCAATATTTCATAGCAATGTTCTTTTCAATCATTAGAGTCCTTGCATAGTCCATGATAGATCTGTTCCTTCTTTTGGCTATTCCATTCTGCTCAGGAGTTCTCGGGGCTGATACCTATCTTTTGATTCCTCTTTCAATGCAGAAATTATTGAATTTATGGGAGATGAATTCACCACCTCTGTCTAATCTCAAGAATTTTATTATTTTTCCTATTTCCTTTTCTACTCTTGCTAAATACCATTTGAACTTCTCAAATGCTTCAGACTTTTCTCTTAAATACATAACAGTCATCATTCTAGAATAATCATCAACAAAGAGAATAAAGAATTTTTCTCTGGTATAGCTCTTAATTCTAATAGGTCCACATAAATCAGTATGCACAATTTCCAAAATATCTTCAGACTGATAGTTTTTACTTTTGAAACTAGACTTTCCCATTTTACCAATTTGACAATTCTTGCATAGACCAACATCAGGTTTCTTCAAAGTAGGAATACCTCTTACTTTCTTGAATTTGCTTATTTTCATCATGTTGTCAAAATTTACATGACATAACCTTTTGTGCCATAACCAAATTTCTTCAATTTGAGCAATAAAACATGAGTAATCACCAAGATCAAGATAAAACAAGCTACCTTTGGTTTGTTTGCCTGACCCTATCAGTTTTCCTTTGTCATCTAGCAGTCTTGCTTTGCCATTCATGAATTCAACCTTGAATCCAATGTTTATTAGCTATGCTACACTTAGAATATTATGCTTTAGTCCTTCGACCCAATATGCATTATCACATATAAGTTCTTTGGTTAATGAAATTCATCCCTTTCCTTTTATACAACAGGGTTCATTGTTTCCAAACCTTACATTACCACCATCAAAGTTTTCAAAGTGTTCAAACTTGGTCCTATCACCAGTCATATGATGTGAACATCCACTGTCTATAATCCATGTATCATTCTTGCTTATATGAGAGATAAGTGGCATCTCATCTTCATCATTATCAGATTCATCTTTTACAACAATGAAAATAATTTCTTCTTCACTATCATCTGAATCTTTAGCTAAAAAACATGTTTTCTTACCTTTATCCTTGAATGATTTGAAATTTTTCTTGCCATTGTACTTGTAATTTTTCTTCTCATCTTTTCTTTTCTTGTTTGGACACCTAGCTGCAATATGACCAATTTCTTCACATGAAAAATAGATTAAGGGAGTTTTACCTTTGTATTTTCCTCTGCCTCTTGAATACTTCTTTGCAAGTAATGCTTCAATAACTTCAAGATCGCTATCAGAACTTTCCTCTGATTCTTCTTCACTTTTTGATTGGATTTTCTTCCCTTTCTTGAGTGAAAGTTTGGCCTCAAAAGCTGATTCAATATTTTTAGAAGTTGGAACATAGTTGTCATAGTTATCCAGTTCAAAGGTTGTCAATCTTCCAACTAAGGCATCCAAAGTTATATTGTGATTTTCTTCACATCTTCTTTCTTGAATAGCATAAACTCTTATTGCATAAATAGGGAGTAATGTTCTAAGAACCTTACTTATAATCATTTCATCATCAATTTTTCCTCCAGAAGCTCTGATTTCACTAACACTTGTCTTGATCCTTTCAACATATTTTGCAATGTTTTCTTCTTCTCTCATTTTCATTTGATCAAACTGTCCTCTTAGGCTCTTTGCTTTGGCTCTCTTCACATTGTCATCACCGCCATAGATTTTCTTCAGCTTGTTCCACATTTCATGAGTAGTTGTGCAGTCTTTGATTTCATCAAATTCTTCATAGCTAAGAGCTAATGCAATGTCTATCATCATAGTGTTATGGTTCTTCTTCTCTGCAATGTCTTCAATAGTTAATGTGCCAGTAGGAATTGTGTATTCTTGATCAAAATATTTGCAGCCTGAATCACCAATGGAAGCCAGATGTAGTCTCATGAGACCTTGCCATGCTAAAAAGTTATTTCTGTTAAGCCTTGGAATTTCTCTTTTGTAAGACATCCTGATATTTAGCTTAGGTCCTTGAAACCCTTCCTGCAAGCACCAAAAGCTCTGATACCAATTGTTGGAAATATAGATGCAGTAATTGAGAGGGGGGGTGAATAAGTTAACCACAAAAATATTACCACTGATCCCTTAAATATCTTAACAAATTATTTACTGTGCCACTCGATAAATATACAGAGAAATGCTGAAAACTTGATCCTTGAAGTGTGTAATAATTAAACTATTCTTAAGCATTCATCACTGATTAACTTACATGAATAAAGAAAATAACATGAACACAAGAGACACCAGATTTACCATGGAAACCCAATATGGGAAAAACCACCAATGTAACTAGTTACTATTTTTCACTCTTCTGAAGTGATGCCCAGTTAGAAGCCAACCCAGTAAAGGTTACAAAACACACTATTAGGTGTGACCTTGTTAGAGGATTTAATCACCCTGCTAGGAGTGGCCTTGTAAGAGGTCTTGAAAAAATTCAATAGAACTGTTACCTTGTTAAAGGATTTACAAAATGGTTGCTAAACCAACTTGGTTAAGAGATTTTGATATCACTGCTACAATTGCTAGAGAGTAACAATGAAATGACTTGCAACTGAATTGCTGAATATAGATCTCTGTTCTGTTTCACTAGATCCTTACTGATCAATTAAATCTTTGCTGCTCCTCAAGGATATCTGACCATCCTTCAAAATTCGCACACACCTTTCTTCAAAATGATTTATGCATGCTATATATCTTTTATTCACCACTTGACCTTCTATATATATATGCCATTTTGTAATCATTTAGATTGTCAAGTCGGAACTAATAATTATTATAACAGTCGACTGGGATAAACAAACTGTAATAACAAAATTCTTTGAAAGGGCCGACCTTGCTCGGTAAACATTAATCCTGAAAAGATTTCCTTCGGTGACCGAGAGAACTCGGTAACCACAGTGAATTCTGCAATATCCTTTGGAGACCGAGAGAGCTTGGTAACCACTAATTTTCCTTTGATAACTGAGGAGGCTCGATTAACACTATTACCCTATCATGCTTCCTTTAGACACCCGAGAGAACTCGGTAGACACTAAAAATGACCTAGCTGACCGACTGAGCTCGGTAGATACTGAGAACCGCTTAGCTGACCGACTGAACTCGGTAGATACTGAGAGCGATAATTGATATCACATTTGTGTGACATCAAAGACAACACATAGCTAATGCAACAATGTCCTTCAGACAATTGTATCCAACACTATGGACATTAATTATGAAAGTAGAAGAGAAAGCTGAATAGGAAGCATTCCTAAAATTTTCTAAGAAGAGACAAAATTCCAAAGGTAAAGGTACTTACATTGATGATGACAAAGGAAATAATTCAATGGACAATGATATATCAGTTATCAAGGTAATTGATATCACCAAACAAAAGGAAGAGATAAGTATGTCACAGGATGCACCAGATCATGTAGAGATCCAACTATAGAAGAAAATTGATGATGATGTACTCATTGAGGACATCACAAATGGTAATCCTGATGGTAAGGATGATGAAGATGTGAATATTGCACCAAAAAAAGATGAAGCACTAAAAACCAAAAGTGTCTTCACATCTTTACCAGGTGAGCTTCATGTACTTGCAGAGGTAGCTGAAATAATTTCCCAAGTACAACCTGACAACTCTCATCCCTAGCAAACTAAGGACACATTAGGGCTATAAGCACCCAAGCAACCTACAAATACAAATGAGCCTAACAAAATAGAGGCACATTCTATAGAAACCAAGGTAGCAGAAGAAACCAAGGCAATCGAGGTGAACCCACTCGACACTACATTTGAAGCTCCCACTCATTCTACCGAGACAATGACAACTAAGGAGCAGAAGAAGGATGATACTGTGTCAATTGGGAAGGATAATCTGAAGAGTGGAGAAAAAGCTATTGTTATTATTGAGAAGAAGTCACCTCTTGCACCGAAGAAGAAGAAGAAAGGAAGAGGGCTGGTCACCATTGATGAAGTCATAATTATAACTGAATGTGACCCGAGGACCCTAAGCCCCAAGGAACTGACTATATATGGGGAGCTATGTTCAAGGAAGGCAACACAAGAAAAGATGAAGCAAGAACACAAACATAAAGAAGTGTTAACTGATGTGAGGGATATTCTACAATAGGTAGTCCCTGAGGTAAACATTGATGAGAATACCCCCATCATAGATCAACTTGCTTCACTCATTGAGAAGATCAATTCCCTTGATGTAGATGTAGATAAAAGAATTGAAGAAAGGGTAGAATCTATAATAAAGGATAAATTGGTAGACAAGATTAGCAAAGAAGTGGCCATTAAGAAGGTCAAATTATCTGAGGTAATTACCGAGGTAAAATCCATCACCTAGATAATCTGCTAATTTTTGCTAAAGCTTTGTACTTCAGACAACTTCACTGTAGAAGTCAATGAAAAGATAAAAGGATTGGAAGCTGAAATCAAGTTAAGTACAATAGCAGCTATAACCAAGCCAAATGCTTTCTGAAAGCATATTCACTAAGTTTAGGAACTCGAACGGTTGATAGTAGATCTAAGAAAACAAGAAGAGCACATCACTGATCAGGTCATAGAGTTACAAATAGAACTCATTCCATACCTAAAAATTTTTGAAGCACATATTGTCAAAGCTAAGCAACTCATTGCAACACCAGAGATTTTGGTGTTAGATAATATCTTTGACATGCATGCACAAGTCATTCTTGAGCATATTTCTCTTACCAACTTGAAAGAGGAGTGGGAAAACTTCTTGGAGTCAGTTAAGAAAATCCATCCACACATTTTTGACAAGATGTAAGTATACAATATTTTTTTGTATTTGGCATTATTATCAAAAAGGGGGAAAACATGTATATGCCAATATGTATACTTTGATATGTATATTACATACTACTTGGAGCATGCACCAAGGAGGAGTACTTTGTACTTGGAAAATTTTGATGTGGATATGTATATGGCAGAGATATAAGGAATATATAGCAACATTTTGTCTATATACATTCAAATTTTTGATACTAATGCCAAAGGGGGAGATTGTTAATCTCTATTGAGCATTTAAGGTTGTCACTAGTATCAAAGGATATCAAAGAGTTTGATTAGTCACTTCTATTGAGTTGGTCGATAACCAGAAGCAAGATACAGCAGTTGATAAAGCCTTTACACCAAGCACTATACAATTTACTGAGCACCAGCAGACACTGACACCGACAAATAGTAAACATCGAGCATCATAATATACACTGAGCAATTTATGCAGTGTTTACCGAGGATCATAGGAAATGGCATAGTAATCTGAAATAGCACATTCTTCTATGTAAACGGTTACAACAAATTGTAAAACAATTTACCAAGATTGAAGAGCATTTATTGTAAAAGATACTCATTAAATGTAATGTTTATCTTATTGTAATAGTTGATCTAGGTTAATTTTGCACCGTAGATCTTAGGGTTATGATTATTTTTGTAACCTAGTTTTTGCTAAAGTGGCAAAAATAGAACACTAGATATTTTGTATGTTCGCATCATTTTTGGTTGGTGAACTGATATATATGAATCACAGAGCACTTGAAGCCATTGCCTAACTTCAAGTCAATCGGTTAACAAAGTAGAATAGAGTACAAAAGTTATCAGATTGAGCAGAATTAGAGAAGGCTACTGAGCAGATTCAGAGTAGAAATTCATCACAGTTAAGGTGATATTTATGAGCACTTATAGATCTATTTTAGATAATTGAGTTGTGAACTAGCAGATAATTGCCTATTACTTTCTGACAATTGTAATAGAGTTTTTTGATAAAATCTCTTAACAAAGTAGACTTAACAATCTTATGTAAATCTCTTAACCGAGTGCACACTTCATTAGTGTTGCTAAAATCCTATAACTAGGTAGATCTAGCTGATCTAATATGTTACTCCTAACAAGGTAAGATCACCAGAAGTGATCAAAACTTGTAGCCTTAATAGGCAAACCTTTTCTATCTGCAGCAGTGAAGAATTTGTGGGTGTCATCCCCATTGCAGTTTTTACCTTCTAACAAGGTTTTCCACATTACCAAAATGTATGTGTTATGTGATTTTCATATTGATTTCATATTGGTTACATTTACAAGTTAACTAGATGAATGATTCATGCAGTTAAATTTAGGTGATTTTGGTCAGTTATTACGATTTATAGTTTTATATCAAAAAGGTTTACAAGTAAATTTTTGAGGGCACTGATTCACCCCTCCCCTCTCAGTACCTATCTCTCCTAATTCCAATAGCTTGAATGATATTCCATCTATTTACTTTCTTTCTTATATGATGTTTTTTCTATTTTATTATACTTGTATTATGGAATGAGATAGTTTTAGGGGAATGGACAAACTATGTATATGTTTTGGAATATATTGTCTGCACAAATGATTTCACTTTCTATATAAATTATTTATATTCATCCCTATATTTTATGTAGTCTAGGATCTCCTTAGGTTTAATGTTTTAAATTTCTATTTATTTTAGAAGTCTTTAGATAGTCTCAGACCTTAGGAAGATTTATTTTCCTTCCTTGTTTGCATTATGGAATTTGTACCTTTCCAATCATTCATAGATTTTTCTCACTGGTCTTTTTGAAATATCCATACACATTAATCCATATGTTTTGATTCCAATTAAATTTTCCCGATCCCTCTAGTCAAAAGTTGTGTAACGTAATCCTCTCTAACATATCCAAAACATAGCCTAATCCAATGGTTAAATTAAATGATATGGCACCTACATCGGGACTATATTTTTTGCAACAATATTTTCTTCATTCTATTTTTTTTCTCCAACAACCCACCAAATTCCTTCCATAAAGTCTCATTTCTCAATGATGCATGGTATCCTATAGGATTAGGATAGTAAAATACATTCTTCCTACTATCTAAATGACTAAATTTTATGTCTTGTATGTTAGATGCATTTACTTCCCAAATGACTAGTGCCATTCCAGGTTTCCCACAAATCAACAAACCATTCCTATTCTTGTTTTCAAGCACTTGAGTGTTTTATGATTTGTCTTATTCCATAGCTCAGTGTTATGTGTTTATGATACTTGGGTAAGGGTAGGAAACCTAAGAACACTAGGTGAGTGGCTCTCAGTGTGGGGTCGGTTCAATAAGTGGCTACTACTAGGATAACCGACTGAAGAGTTGTTTTAACAAGTGATAACTTAATTAAAACTTATGGAAAAGGGATTTATGGTGCAGGCGTACCTAGCAAAGAAATTAAGAAGGCCATGATAGCAGATGGAGATCATGAAGCAAAGGCATCCAATCAAATCAATTGGAACATTCTTAAGCCTATTATGGCATATGGTATTGATCAAAGTGCATTAAAAGTCAAAAACCATGATAAAGCCCTATGGGCAACTTGATGTAAAAATGGCCTAATGAGCCATAAGGGTATCCTAGAGAGTACTTTTATGTTTTTTCATATTTAATAAGGTCATTGAACCAATTTCAAGTCATTTGTATGGGTCTAGGTGTTAAGAAAGTCATATAAAGAAAAGTTCATAATTTGAATTTTAAATTCGAACGGTCATGATGATTTTAGAGGGAAACCCAAAACTAAGCAATTGTTTGATTAATTAATCATCTCAACCAACTTTGGTTAGTTGGACAATTGTATAAGGGTCTATATATGATGTCATGTCGAGATGGAACAAAGGGAAGCATTATTATGTACGGCTGAGGACAGGAATTGTACGGACTGATACGGATTTGAATAAATTTTTTGAGTTTTCTTGCAAATATAGGGTGTATTGAATGAAGAAACCTTTGGTCACATTGGTAAGACTTATTTGATTGATTTTTCAATAGTTTTAAGGCATTTGATCATACATCTCAAGAGTTATTTCTATTGCTACGCTGAAACAGTGAGTTTTAACATTGGCAACATGAAGAAATGAGGGTTCCATTCCAATTTGTACACTTATCGGCTTCATGGAATGGAACCTATAACACTAACATGTCCAATTAAACTCTAATGTGCAAGAATGATGAAGATTTGTAGGCTAATATGAAGGAAATGCTAACTTGAGTGGTTGAAGGGCTAATTTGGGTACCCAAGTACATGCAAGGTGTGTAGCAGCCAAACATCTGGCTGAACAAGGTATATATATTATTTTATATTCTTCAATAACATGTTTAACTTATGGTGAATCATGAATTTTATGACCTAGAAGTAAGTGGAAGTGCTAGATTGGTGATACCCTAGGGTGTAGAGGGTTTGAAGGGTGAATTTGGGGTTTTGATAGCAAATGAAATCATAAAGTGAAATTGGTTGTTGAATCATCTAATTAGACATAAAATATGAATGTCCTATGAATTTGGTGAAGTTTGGAGATGTTTTGTGTGTGGTTTCTTTGTAAAGTCATTAAACTAGGCCTTCTAAAACTAAGACGGTCATGATTATGGGCACATTTCCCAAAGGAGTTAGAATTGATCTCTGAGTATGTTATAGAAATAAGAAAAGGGTATCTAGAATGCTAATTTTTTTATAGATTATTTTGGAGAAAATTTGTGTTATTTGGGTTTTAGTGCTGTTGGAGGGCTACTAGCCTGTCAACTAGGCCTAATTGGCATTTTGGTGAATTTGAGTACTTGGAGTTGTTTGAATGATAGAATCTAGTTAAAACATATTGGATCACCTTGTTTGACACATTTAACATCAAACTTGAAGATTTGGAGTCAGGTAACAGTGTTTGTGGGTTGAAGTGCTTTGAAACCAATTGGAATCCTTGTGGGTAATCTATGAATTTGCTTAAGTCATTGTGAATCCATCACCTTTTGTTGTCTCTCTGCATCAGGTGGTATCAGAGCATCAAAAGTTCTTTGGGGAGTTTTATATTCCATCATCTTGGAGTCTTTTTCCATCACTAAGGTACTAGTCCCTTTGTAGAAACCTTGGAGTGCCCATTTCCTCCTTGAGCGTGCCAAAGTTGAAAGGTGCATCAGGGGTGTCCTGAGATTTCTTGGTGAGGGAAAGAGTGTCATTTTGAAGATTCTAGAGTAGGGAGGAGAGAAATGGTTGTGAAAATGCCTCCTAAGAGTCAAATGGCGAGAGAACTTGAAGAGTTGAAAGAAGAGTTGGCAAGGGAGAAAAGAGAAAGGAGAGAACTAGAAGCATCTAAAGAGAGGGAAGAAAGATAGATGAGAAGAGAGAGGCTGCAATTTATTGCAAGGATAGAAGCTTTAGAAAAGGAAAGACAAGAATCTAGAAGAGAAGAGACTGAGAGAAGGAATCATGGGGAGAACCATGAAGAAGAAGGAGTTGGTAATGCAAGGCAAGAGCATGAGACAGCAGATGATCTTGAAGAGAGGAGGTTTGTGAGGATTATTAAGGCAGTCCAAAACAATAGTGTGAAGAGCAATATTGACTTGCCAATATACCAAGGCAAAATGATAGTGAGGAGGTACTAGGGTGGATAGAAGCCCTAGAGAATTACTTTGATCTTGAAGATGTAGAAGCAGATAAGAAGTTGAAGATAGTAAAGGCTAGATTAAGAGGGACTGCATTGACATGGTGGACTAGTGTGCAGAGGGAAAGAGAAGAAAGAGGATTGAATTAAATCTCAGATTGGGATAGGATGAAGACAATGGTGAGAAGTCAGTTCTTACCATCTGATTTAGCAATACAAATAAAGATGAGGAGAAACAACTTGAAACAAAAAGACATGGATGTCATGATGTACACAGAACAGTTCCACACTTTGAGCATTAGAGGAGGAGTGGAAGATGAAGATGAAAAAGTAGCAAGGTACATCAATGGCCTTAAATACAGTATACAAGATGAGATAGGATTGAATGTACCAAGGACTATTGGAGAATGTTTTAAACTGGCAATTAGAGCAAAGGAGAAGTTGAAGAGAAAGCATGAAAGGCAAGGAAATCAGAGAGGAGGAGGAACAATGAGAGGAAGAGGTGGCAGAGGTCAAGTTGATACTACAAACAATCAAGACAAGGATAAAGGAAAAGAGGTTATATCTGAGACAAGAGGAGGTTTCAAAGGAGGAAGATCTGGAGGTGGAAGAGGAAATGGTATCTTCACAGGTACATGCTTCACATGTGGGGGAGTGGGGCATCAATCCTACAAGTGCCCTGAGAAAGGAGTAGATTTCAAAAAGGGGGAGAAGAGAGTCACTTTATCCCAAGGAGAAGAGGAAGAAAAGAAGTCCTATAATGCAGATCCAATCGTGGAAGGTGAATTCTTGATGGTGAGAAGAGGGCAGCAGCAGCACAAGGAAAGCAGACCATCCATTTTCAAGAGAAATTGCCTTAGCCATGGTAAGATTTGTAAAATGATTATTGATTCTGGTTCTTTTGACAACTTAGTGTCATATGAGATGGTCAACAAACTTAGTTTGAAAAGGTTTCCTATTGATAGACCCTATAAAGCCTCTTGGGTCAGTGATGTACAAAATATTGTTGTAACAGAGTAGGCAGTAGTAGATTTCTCCATAGGGGGATATAAAGACCAAGTTGTTTGTGATATCATCCCAATGACTTGTAGTCATCTCATCCTTGGCAGGCCTTGGCAAGCCTCAAGGAATACCATTCATTTTGGATTGTCAAATGTTTATATTGTTCACAAAGATGGAATGAAATTCAAACTTACCCCTTTACCTAATCATAATGAGGAAAGCATAATTTGTTTTGGCAAAAAGGAATATGTTAATTTGTAGGAGCAGAGGTACAAGAGTCATGTTGAGGCTGAGATTTATCATCAATCTTCTCTATTGGTTGTGAGGAAAGGGGATAATAAAGAGAAAGTTCAGAACTCTGTTGGTAAGCAGCCTGTGACTCTGCATGAGGCAATGACTGAGAAAGAAGTACAAATTGGTAGTATAAGGTGTCTAAAGGTGTTGAAGATGGATCAAGGAATACATAAGGCAATGCAGGGTTCAGGGCAGGGGCAGAGAACCCTTAAACAATAGCAGAATAAACCATTCCCAAGGATGCAAGATGACTGTCCTGAAATAGCAGGTAGTATGGCTACTTTGGAAGATAACAAGCACAATAATGTTTTTGGTTCTAACAAATGTTTTGCAGGTGATTCTTGTATGCAGGATGAAAGTGTGCAGATAAGGAGTAGAAGCAGGCCATCTAGAAGGATGGGTGGCAGGAAAAAAATCCCATTTAACCCTTGGGACAAGGGTTCTTTTCAAGTTGGGGTGTTTGGTGCAGGGACACCTAGCAAAGAAATTAAGAAGGCCATGATAGTAGATGGAGATCATGAAGCAAAGGCATCCAATCAAATCAATTGGAACATTCTTAAGCCTATTATGGCATATGGTATTGATCAAAGTGCATTAAAAGTCAAAAACCATGATAAAGCCCTATGGGCAACTTGATGTAAAAATGGCCTAATGAGCCATAAGGGTATCCTAGAGAGTACTTTTATGTTTTTTCATATTTAATAAGGTCATTGAACCAATTTCAAGTCATTAGTATGGGTCTAGGTGTTAAGAAAGTCATATAAAGAAAAGTTCATAATTTGAATTTTAAATTCCAACGGTCATGATGATTTTAGAGGGAAACCCAAAAATAAGCAATTGTTTGATTAATTAATCATCTCACCCAACTTTTGTCAGTTGGATAGTTGTATAAGGGTCTATATATGATGTCATGTCGAGATGGAACAAAGGGAAGCATTATTATGTACGACTGAGGACAGGAAATGTACAGACTGATACGGATTTGAATAAATTTTTTGAGTTTTCTTGCAAATATAGGGTGTATTGAATGAAGAAACCTTTGGTCACATTGGTAAGACTTATTTTATTTATTTTTCAATAGTTTTAAGGCATTTGATCATACATCTCAAGAGTTATTTCTGCTACTACGCTGAAACAGTGAGTTTTAACATTGTCAACATGAAGAAATGAGGGTTCCATTCCAATTTGTACACTTATCGGCTTCATGGAATGGAACCTATAATAATAAAATGTCCAATTAACCTCTAATGTGCAAGAATGATGAAGATTTGTAGGCTAATATGAAGGAAATGCTAACTTGAGTGGTTGAAGGGCTAATTTGGGTACCCAAGTACATGCAAGGTGTGTAGCAGCCAAACATCTGGCTGAACAAGGTATATATATTATTTGATATTCTTTAATAACATGTTGAACTTATGGTGAATCATGAATTTTATGACTTGGAAGTAAGTGGAAGTGCTAGATTGGTGATACCCTAGGGTGTAGAGGGTTTAAAGGGTGAATTTGGGTTTTTGATAGCAAATGAAATCATAAAGTGAAATTGGTTGTTGAATCATCTAATTAGACATAAAATATGAATTTCCTATGAATTTGGTGAATTTTGGAGATGTTTTGTGTGTGGTTTCTTTGTAAAGTCATTAAACTAGGCCTTCTAAAACTGAGACAGTCATGATTATGGGCACATTTCCCAAAGGAGTTAGAATTGATCTCTGAGTATGTTATAGAAATAAGAAAAGGGTATCTAGAATGCTAATTTTTTTATAGAGTATTTTGGAGAAAATTTTTGTTATTTGGGTTTTAGTGCTGTTGGAGGGCTACTAGCCTGTCAACTAGGCCTAATTGGCATTTTGGTGAATTTGAGTACTTGGAGTTGTTTGAATGATAGAATCTAGTTAAAACATATTGGATCACCTTTTTTGACACATTTAACATCAAACTTGAAGATTTGGAGTCAGGTAACAGTGTTTGTGGGTTGAAGTTCTTTGAAACCAATTGGAATCCTTGTGGGTAATCTATGAATTTGCTTAAGTCATTGTGAATCCATCACCTTTTGTTGTCTCTCTGCATCAATTTAACACTAAAAAGATTTAATGTATGTCTCACCCATGCCATTAGTGGTATTAAATACTATGGATGGGATTGGGAGAAGGTACCTATGCATAGGTATGATCAAATGACGCTTGTCTGTACGAAAGGCATCCGGTTCCACATGTGCCTACTTGGGGGCCGAGGCCAAGAGTGGCTAGTACTAGGACAACCCAAGGGGTGAGGGCTATGCAATGACACTCACTTATATTGTTTCTTAGAGTTTCCACCTAGCCTTAGAACCTTTTTGGGAAATGATTTATACTTTGATCTTCTTTTCAGTTGTTATTTGGGAAATTTTACCCCAACCCTAGGTATGGCCTAGTTATCTCTTCCTTTTGAACCTTGGTGTTTATCTCCTAGCACGGGGGAGTGGGCCTTTTGGTATCCACTTGGTTGGGTGGTAAATATTTTTATCAAGGTATGATTTGCAGATGCAGTTCTTAAGGATTCATACTTGCATAATGTTCCAATTTTGAAGAAAAGAGACTATTTACTTATCTTTCATGTTGTTCAATTAAATGTAAAGTTATTGTTACCTCCCAAGAGGAGATGAATGTAATATACTCATTAATGTATTTCAATTTGATGTAACTTGGAATGGGTAGATTTAGGGAAAAGTAAAGGGAATGGTGAACTTTATGTAAATCATTTGAAAAGAAAAGGAATTTCATAAGTGTTTCAAGCAAAGTGGAATGTTTCTCATTATGTTTGTTCAAGAAAAGTTAGTAGTCAAATGTGTTAATTTCATATGTGAAATAGTTCAAAATCCTAGATAAATTCTTTTATTATGAGTATGCTTTAAATTTTATATTGATCATGAAAGAATGCTTAGGGAATATAGATGAAATTAATTGGTTAGAAATCAAATGAAAGCATTTATATTTCTCTCTAAAGAATTTTCAAATATTATGTTTTAAGAGTTAATCATATTATTAGTACACTTAATGAAATTAAATGGATTGTTCATTTTACTCATAGGGAATCTAGGAAGGATTGTAAGTTAAATTATGCATTATTTATGTTAATCTTTTAAAGTTCAAAAATTTTCATAAATTCCTTACTTAGGTTTTCTTTTCTAAATAGAATCTTCGTTCTCTTTCCTGGTTCCCTTACGGGGCATGACACAACATCAAAGAAGAGAAAATTTGTTGACATGCAAACTGATATGATTGAAAATCTTAGGAAAGGTTTGAACCAGCTAGGGAAGTGATCTCAAACTAAAGATAACACCATTACAAGAAAAGTTATGTTGACATCCATTGTAGGTAACACTATGCGATGAAAAAGATAGATATCTTCAGTTTAATCTTAGTTTGGTTTTAATAGGAAACAATATCATGATATGTTAATAAGAGAATACTTTTGGATGATAGAACCTTGGAAGGCAATTGGGAAATCATGTGTAGAGCTCCTTGTTTTGATAGGATTGATGAAAAAATTAAAAAAATTGGTCACATTATTTTGGAATGATAATACACGTCCTTCATCAAATAGTAGAGATGTTATCAGACATAGAATTTTAGCTAATCAATATGAATATCATATGAAACATTGGTTGGACACAACACAACATGAAATGTATGTGTCATTTTGTAGTTCAAGTCCTAATATAAATATTTGGGCAAACATTCTTTGAAAGATTGAAGCCAAATTATATCAGGAAAAACAAAGTGTTTGAAACTTGTTGTTGTCATTATCATATTGAATTTGGTCTCCACTATTAGGTTTTTTAAAAGTTTGTAGAAGAAACTTATGGTTTTGAAAATGCTCCTCCTACTAGACGAAGTGAGTTCATCTCATCCATTTTATGTGACAAAAGAGATGATGTAGATAGACAAATAAATTTCATAAAAGGAATATGTCCAACATGTGCTGATTTGTCTCTTTTTTCCTTTGAAAAATGAAAATATTGATGTAACAAAGATGGTAAATTACAAGAGTTATAAATATGTAAAGAATGAAACAAAATTTGGGAAAGAATCCAAAAGGTTAGAATATGTTGAAGAGGAGATAAATGTTGGAGTATTTATGGAAAATTTTAAAAATTTGATTCAACCCTACATTCATCATGCTTTTTTTGTAAAGTGGAAGGTACAACAATTCCAAACACTGAGAGACAATTTCCTACTTGGAACTATTGTATCAGTTGTTGATTTTATAGAAAATTATTCATTTGTTCATCAAAAGGCAATTCAATCGAAATAATATTTTTTAGAGAAAATTATTGTTATGGTACATGTGTGTTATCGACACACACAATTAGATTTGGATGGTAGTCAAAGCATAGTTGAAGCATGGGTCATCAAGAAAGAATATCATTTTTATATAAGTGATGATAGAGAGCACGACATTCATTATGTAGAACACTGCTTCAAGATGTTTTTTGCAAATTTGAAAGAAAGAGGTATAAAAATTGATAAACATTATGTTTGGTCAGATGGATGTGCTACACAATTCAAATCATCAAGACCATTTTATGCACTATGTAGATATCATCGTAATGAAAACATACCATATGTCTGTAGTTTCTTTGAGATTGGACATGGAAAAGGTGAACATGATGGTGTCAGAGCTTGCATCAAACATGTTATACAAAAGTATCAAATGAATTATAAGGGAGTTCATATAAAAAATGCACATGATGTGGTTGAATGGTGCAAGACACATTTTGCACAAAATGAGAATGACACGCCATTGGGATTGACTCAGGCGGTGCCACATAGAAATTTTTGGGAGATAAAAGGTATGCACACATTTTTAAATTATTTGAAAGTGTTTAAATTTTTTATGATATTCTTTATTCAAATTATATTTATAGAATGTAAATTATATATGCATTTGTTTAGGTGTGGATAGAAAAATTATGCACAGTTGCAATAGGATAGAAAAGAAGCGATCTTTACATTCAGTTATGAGTACAAATTGTCACAATTAGATGTTAAACACTAGGAACTACTCATGCTTTTGTTGTCATTGCATTGCTAACAATTATGAGGAATGTATCAATCAAGACCATGGATTAAGGGTGAAATGGGTCCTTGTATGTATTAATGTAACACAAGATACATCAAGGGGTCCTAGGACATCCTAGAATGTTAATGGGTCGTAGGTGCAATAAGTGGTCCTAAGGGATCCTACATTACATTAATTGATCCTAGTATGTATTAACATTTCTTGAGGGAAACAATGGGTCTTAGATGTTCCTTAATATAGTGTAAAGGATGGATAAGGGCTCTAGACTGTCTTAAGGGGTCATTGGTAACATAAGAGGTCTTGAGGGGTCCTAGGTTACATTATTGTATCCTCGTATGTATTAATTGAATGTAAGATACATAAATGTGTCATAGGACAACCTAAGATATGTTAACGGGGCTTGAGGATCTGAAGGGGTCATATATGTCTTAAAATGTCATAAGGGATGTATAATGGTCCAATAATGTTAATGGGTCGTAGATGTGATAAGTGGTCTAAGAATGGTCCTAAGACATCCTAAGATTCTTTAATGGGTCTTGGGGTTCTTAAGGTTTCATATTTGTTTTAAGATTTCATAAGGGATCTAGATAAGAGTCCTAGAATGTTAATGGGTCATAGGTGCAATAAGTGGTCCTAAGGGATCCTACAATAGATTAATTGATCCTAGTATGTCTTAAGGTTTCTTGAGGGAAACAATGGGTCCTAGATGTGTCTTAAGATAGTGTAAGGGATGGATAAGGGTCCTAGACTGTCTTAAGGGGTCATGGGTAACATAAGAGGTCCTAAGGGGTCCTAGGATACATTAGTGGATCCTCGTATATATTAATTGAATCTAAGATACATAAATGTGTCCTAGGACAACCTAAGATATGTTAATGGGTCTTGAGGATCTGAAGGGGTCATATATGTCTTAAAATGTTGTAAGGGATGTATAATGGTCCAATAATGTTAATGGGTCATAGATGTGATAAGTGGTCTAAACACAGTCCTAAGACATCCTAAGATTCTTTGATGGGTCTTGGGGGTCTTAAGGTTTCATATTTGTTTTAAGATTTCATAAGAGATCTAGATAAGAGTCCTAGAATATTAATGGGTCGTAGGTACAATAAGTGGTCCTAAGGGATCCTACATTACATTAATTGATCCTAGTATGTCTTAAGGTTTCTTGAGGGAAACAATGGGTCCTAGTTGTGTCTTAAGATAGTGTAAGGGATGGATAAGGGTCCTAGACTATCTTAAGGGTTCATGGGTAACATAAGAGGTCCTAAGGGGTTCTAGGTTGGGTGATCCCACGAAGCTGTGTCCCACTTTTAGGGACAAACAAAATCGCGAAGTTGAGGAAAAAATATTTTTTGGCACCTTCGTACGAAGTACCCCAAACAAGGGGCTTCATGCAAAGACCCCTTTGGATCGATTTTTTTATAAATTTTTGCCATTTTTTTTTTTAACGTCATTATCACTATCACTATTTGTGGACCCCGAGCCTTGGAGCGATCTACCTCAGCATGTCAGCACCTCCCGAGCTTCTTCGATGTCTTCAAATTGTTAGCAGTATAAGGTACACGCATTTTTCTCATTTTTTATTGTAAATAATATGTTTTATATTCATTTTAGTTAGTTATTTGTTTTAAATCATTTTTTATTTGTAGAAATGATAGAAATTTGTAGTTAAATATTATCTAATATGTTAGAAATTAATAGTAGAATGTTAGAAAATCGTAATTAGATATTAGAAAATGATAGAAATATTAAAAATCATAGTATAAATGTTAGAATATGTTAGAAAATGGTAGAAAATCATAGTAGTTTGTTAGCAACCGTTAGAAAATACTTACAAAACATTAGAAATCATAGTAGACATGTTAGAAAACATTAAGATTAAAGTTAGAAAATGTTAAATTTTAAGTTTAAAGTTAGAAATGTTAGAAAATGTTAAATTTTAAGTTTAAAGTTGTAAATATTAGGAATCTCTCTCTCTCTCTCTCTCTCTCTCTCTCTCTCTCTCTCTCTCTCTCTCTCTCTCTCTCTCTCTCTCAAACACACACACACATGTACATGCATTTTTAGTAAATATTAAAGTTAGTTATTTGTTTTATATAATTTTTAGTTTGTAAAATTTTTAGAAAATTGTACTTAAACTTTTGAAAATGATCTAGTAGTATGTTAGAAAATGTTAAAAAATTGTAGTACAGTAAGTTTCTAGGACCCTTATTCCTCCCTTAGGACATATTAAGACACTTAGGATCCCTTAGGAATCTCAAGATCTTATAATACATATTAAGATGTCCTATGACCCATTAATGTACATGTTAGGTTTCATTAATACATATAAGGACTCATTGTTTCCCTCAAGGCTCCTTAAGACATTCTAGGATGAATTAATGTAACATATGATCTCTTAGGACCTATTATGAGGCCTACAACCCCTTAAAACATTCTAGGACCATTGTGTATTGCTTATGACATCTTACTTGACACATAGGACCCTTAGGATCCATACGACCTATTATTATATCTTAAAATGTCCTAGGACACATCCATCTATCTTAGCTTATGTTAATACATATGTGAACCCATCATTGCCCGCAGGAACCCTTAAGACACACTAGTATCAATTAATGTAACCTAGGATCCCTTAGACCACTTATCACATCTATGACCCATTAACATTGTTGGACCATTTGACATCCCTTATGACAATTTAAGACATATATGACCCATTCAGATCATCAAGACCCATTAACATATCTTAGGTTGTCTTAGGACACATTTATGTATCTTAGATTCAATTAATATCATACAAGGATCCACTAACAAAATGTAGGACCCCTTATGACCTCTTATGTTACCCCCGATCCCTTAAGACACTCTACTTGACCCTTATCCATCCCTTACATTATCTTAAGACACATCTAGGACTCATTGTTACCCACAACCCCTTAAGACACTCTAGGACCACTTATTGAACCTACGACCCATTAAAATTCTAGGACTCTTATCTAGATCCCTTAAGACCTCTTATGTTACATATGACCCCTTAAGACACTCTAGGATCATTATCTATACCTTAGGACCTCTTATGTTACCCACGACCCCTTAAGACACTATAGGACCACTTATTGCACCTACAAATCTTTAACATTCTAGGACTCTTATCTAGATCCCTTATGAAATCTTAAAACAAATATGAAACCTTAGGACCCCCAAGACCCATTAAAGAATCTTAGGATGTCCTAGGACCACTTAGACCACTTATCACATCTATGACCCATTAATATTATTGGACCATTATACATCCCTTGCGATATTTTAAGACATATATGACCCATTTGGATCTTGAAGACCCATTAACATATCTTAGGTTGTCCTATGACACATTTATGTATCTTAGATTCAATTAATACATAGGAGGATACACTAATGTAACCTAGGACCCCTTAGGACCTTTTATGTTACCCATGACCCCTTAAGACACTCTATGACTCTTATCTATACCTTAGGACCTGTTATGTTACCCATGACCCCTTAAGACACTCTAGCTTATGACATCTTATCTGGATCCCTTATGAAATCTTAAAATGAATATAAAACCTTAGAACCCCCAAGACCCATTAAAGAATCTTAGGATGTCCTAGGACCACTTAGAACACTTATCACATTTATGACCCATTAATATTATTGGACCATTATACATCCCTTACAATATTTTAAGACATATATGACCCATTCGGATCCTAAAGACCCATTAACATATCTTAGGTTGTCCTATGACACATTTATGTATCTTAGATTCAATTAATACATACGAGGATCCACTAATGTAACCTAGGACCCTTAGGACCTTTTATGTTACCTACAACCCCTTAAGACACTCTATGACTCTTATCTATACCTTAGGACCTCTTATGTTACCCACGACCCCTTAATACACTCTAGCTTATGATATCTTATCTGGATCCCTTATGAAATATTAAAACAAATATGAAACCTTAGGACCCCCAAGACCCACTAAAGAATCTTAGGATGTCCTAGGACCACTTAGACCACTTATCACATCTACGACCCATTAATATTATTGGATCATTATTCATCCCTTACAATAATTTAAGACATATATGACCCATTCGGATCCTGAAGACCCATTAACATATCTTAGGTTGTCCTATGACACATTTACGTATCTTAGATTCAATTAATACATATGAGGATCCACTAATGTAACCTAGGGCCACTTAGGACCTTTTATGTTACCCATGACCCCTTAAGACACTCTATGACTCTTATCTATAGCTTAGGACCTCTTTTGTTACTCACAACCCCTTAAGACACTCTAGCTTATGACATCTTATCTAGATCCCTTATGAAATATTAAAACAAATATGAAACCTTAGGACCCCCAAGACCCATTAAATAATCTTAGGATGTCCTAGGACCACTTAGACCACTTATCACATCTATGACCCATTAATATTATTGGACCATTATACATCCCTTATGATATTTTAAGACATATATGACCCATTCAGATCCTAAAGACCCATTAACATATCTTAGGTTGTCCTATGACACATTTATGTATCTTAGATTCAATTAATACATACGAGGATCCACTAATGTAACCTAGGACCCCTTAGGACCTTTTATGTTACCTACGATCCCTTAAGACACTATATGACTCTTATCTATACCTTAGGACCTCTTATGTTACCCATGACCCCTTAAGACACTCTAGCTTATGACATCTTATCTGGATCCCTTATGAAATCTTAAAAAAAATATGAAACCTTAGGACCCCCAAGACCCATTAAAGAATCCTGGGATGTCCTAGGACCACTTAGACCACTTAATCACATCTACAACCCATTAATATTATTGGATCATTATACATCCCTTAGGATATTTTAAGACAAATATGATCCATTCAGATCCTGAAGACCCATTAACATATCTTAGGTTGTCCTATGACACATTTATGTATCTTATATTCAATTAATACATACAAGGATCCACTAATTTAACCTAGGAGCCCTTAGGACCTTTTATGTTACCCACAACCCCTTAAGACACTCTATGACTCTAATCTATACCTTAGGACCTCTTATGTTACCCATGACCCCTTAAGACACTCTAGGACTCTTATCTATACCTTAGGACCTCTTATGTTACCCATGACTCCTTAAGACAATCTAGGACCACTTATGTTACCCACAACCCCTTAAGATACTCTATGACTCTTATCTATACATTAGGACCTCTTATGTTACCCACAGCCCCTTAAGACACTCTAGGTCATATTAGGTCATATTAGGAAACAAGGTATTTCTAAGTTGTTTCTCTACTCAAAGACCTAACTAGACCACTAATTAGGACATCTTGTGTTACCCACGATACCTTAAAACACTCTAGGACCCTTATCTATAGCTTATGACATCTTATGTTACCCACGACTATGTATGTAAGTTTTAGATATATGTAAGTTCTAGGATTCTTATCTATATAGACCTTAGGACCTCTTATGTTACCCATGACCCCGTAAGACCTAATTAGTATATCTTAGGACCCTTAAGACCTAATAAGACCACTTGCATGACCTAAGAAGCCTATAATTTTATATATTTAGATATTCATTTCCATTTTACTTGCAGTTATAACATGTAATCAAGTACTTAATTATTAACACTTAGATTTCACATGTTATGTATCTAGATGGCCACTCAGGGTGCACCTTAGACTCTTGATATGCATACTATTTTTCATATTGCTGATATGGAGATAGCTCAACTTAGAGAGTCTATCTGTACATCTACAAGGGATGGTATATATAGAGATACATGTGGTACTATATTGACTAGTTTGGAGACTATGATTACTAGATTGAGGTCTCACACCTTAGGTAGTTGAGACCATTTTTTGAGAGTTGAGGGAGGAGGTCTCAGGTGATGTTTCCTTGGTGACGATTCAAAGCTTCGTCCCCAAGGAAACCATCAAATGAGAGGTTTTCCCACATTATGAGGCAAAAACGTGGTGAGGGCATATCAGGTCACATGGTATGTGATGCCTAAGATCACATGTATGATTTACCCTTGATTTCTTGCAACACATGGTCGTTATCCAAATAATGACTAGATTCCATTATATTTTGTAGAGCAATTGTACGCTAAGTTCTGTTTGGGACTTAGGGTCAACTATTTAGGTCTCCCATCATATTATGGTCAGGGTTGAGGTAGGGTTGCAGACTATGATTAGTATCATAGGTTTGATCAAGTTGTGTAGCCTCATAGATAGCTAGTTGGGGAGAGGACTTCGGTAGTGGCACCGACGATGGCTGCTACTACAGATAGAGACATCATTGCTTCTCAGAGGGGAGTTGTGGATAGTATAGGACAGATTGCTTTTGCAGCCACATCCACCACTTTAGATTTAGTAGGTAGATACATTTTTACTAGACTGAGTAGAGCCAGATCATCTTTTGAGGCTTCATTTAGTACTACTGTAGGTGTGAGTGAGGAGACATATAGAGCTGCAGGTCTTCTTGTACCTAAAGAGATATGAGCACTATCAAGTCATTAGAGTACTTTAGATATGGCCCTTTACTTTTTAGAGAATCTCCTATAGGCCTATTCTCATATTGTCGACATGCACATGATCCCAATAAATTCATTCAAGGATTTCATTGCACTTGTACGGGGTCTTGTAGTTCCACCGACATAGGACACACCATCTACTAGTTAGACACATCATAATGTAGAGCGTTGTGCACCCATAGATCACTCTATAGCTACAGAGCCAGGTATACAGATTGGAGATGTACACATCACCACTGGGGGCCTAGACACTTTTGATGAGCACTTGCATGGGTTGGGTCAGGTGGATGTTGGAACTGATGGCAGGTCATTTATGGATATGTTATTACATCCAGATGGTTTAGGTTCTACATTACTCCCCTCCCAGCTTGTGTCACCCCTACACTCCTCATTACTACAGAGGTTCGGGACCTTAGGTGGTGTGGGTGATACAGTTTTAGTTGATGATATGATGGTGCAATGTTTTGATGATCCTCCTGCTCCTGAGACCCAGGTACAAATAAAATTTTCTTTTCTTTTTTATTATGAGTTTTAGTGAACAATTAATTGTAAACATGTGTATTGATGTTTGTTCAATGTATAATATTTTGTAGGCACGGTTAGCAAAGCATGTTACCTCTAGTGTCAGCTCAAAGCATCTTCCACATGATGTGACACCTACTAGTGGTCAGGTTAGTTTTAGATATATGTATGTTTAAGCATGCATGTGTACATATGTATTTATCTATTTCAAGTACTTTACATAATATATATACTATGCACATGTAGATAACCAACTGTTGTACACTAAATTTGCAAGGGTCAGTCACCGCTTTATAGCCAGATGATGCTTTTCATAGGAGTGATTTAGAGATGTGACACCTAGTAGTGGTCAAGTAAATTTTAAAAATATGTAAGTTTAAACATGCATTTATAATATTTTAATTATTTTAGATTTTTATCATATATACATACATTTCTATTCGTAGGGATCAGTTGCTATCTCATAGCCAAAGGATGCTCATGGCAGTTGCTTAGAGGGTTTCTTTGTTTGCATGCACCTAGATGACTCCCTAGTTTAGGACATGTTGAACATATCTTTTATTTGAGACCCAGTTTATGATTTGAGACATATATTTGATTAGAGACATATGATTCGAGACATATATTTGATTAGAGACATGTATTTGATTAGAGACGTATATTTGATTAGATGATATGATTAGATAATATGATTTGATTTGATTTGATGATTTGATTAGATTATTTTATTTGATGATATATGATTTGATTTGATTAGATGGTTTTATTTTATTAGATGATATGATTTTATTTGATTTTAATAGATGATTTTATTTGGTGATATATAAATTTGATTAGATGATTTGATTACATGGTTTTATTCAATTAGATTATATGATTTGTTTAGATATGATAAGTAATATAACTAATTTCATCATTCTTTAGTGTCTTCAAGGGAGGTCTTAAGGGGATCTAGAATTAATATCATAAAAGAAAACTAGTTAATACATGTAACTAATGAATAATAACTATTCTAACTAATTCTAGAACTAGCACATGTCATAAGTAATATAACTAATTTCATCATTTTTAAGTGTCTTAAGGGGAGGTCTTAAGGGGATCTAGAATTAATATCATAAAAGATAACTAGTTAATACATGTAACTAATGGATAATAACTATTCTAACTAATTCTAGAACTAACACATGTCATAAGTAATATAACTAATTTCATCAAAGCATACATAAAATCTTTAACTAATATGAAATCTATAAAAATCATTGAATAATCAAAGTATACATATAAAATTCTATATATTAAAACCATTGAACCATCAAATAGGTTCATCATATATCAACAAATTATAGTCCATCATATGTTTAAATATATAAACAAAGTATAATGAAATTTAATCCAAAGATATCAAGTAGGTCCTAACACGAGAAATAAGTATACATATTATACTTTTTAGACCAACTCAAGTGGTTTGAACCTTTCATGGAGAACATGTAATATTCTCTAATGATCCTCACTATCTAGTCTCCACTTATGACGTCCACGTTGAGATTTAACTGTATGAAGACAAATGGATGTGGCAACTACTAGGTGACTATATTAAAACACCTTATTGTCTAGTTCATAATCAACAAAGTGAATACCATGTTGAATTACTTTGATTTGCTTGAAATATGTTCCCTCTAAAACAACTGGACCTGTAGGTAAACAATTTTAACAATATATAAATTTAAACAAACTCAATTTGAAATTTATTAAAAGGTTAAAATTTAAAACTTACTAATTGAGTTCAATATATTGATGTAAACCATATACAAACCTATGGGGAACTGTTAATATGATTTAGAACAATAGAGAGGGGGGGGGGAATCAGTTGTTCTCAGGTCTTGATGTATAAAACAACTTCAAAAAATTTACTTTAAATTAGATCAGGCAACCAAAACAAACTTGGTCACCACTGATTAAATAACAGAAACATATAACTCAACAATCCACTACCCAGCTATATCCAACTTGTAAAATACAGAAATGTTCAAACCAAAATATTCACACAAGTAATAAGAGTAGGATTTATAGTGGAAACCCAATATGGGATAAACCACTTTGTAACATGTTACTATTAGTTTCACTCTTCTGAAGTGAGCTCGCTTAAAAGCCAACCCTGTCAAAGGTTACAATACACACTGTCAAGTGTGACCCGGTTAAAATATTTCAATCACCCTATTAAAAGTGAGCCTGGTCAAAGGACTTACATACACTCCATTAGAATGCAACCTTGTTCAAAGGATTTAACATATGACTGTTAGGTCAACCTCTGCTAAAAGGATTTTGACTATTACAATGGTTAGAAAGTAGCAGTAGTATTGATCTGAAAACATACAACTCACTTTGCAAATATTATATCCAATTCTGTACACAAATGCTAGTTTACTGACTTTGAAACTTTTCCATCTCCATCTCTAATCGACTCGAAACTTTCCTTCAAGTAGTCACCACACTTTTCCTTCAGCCTTTTCGCTTATACAGTCAATAAAACATACTATTCTTCCAGCGTCTACTTCACCCATTCATACTCATACCTAATGCTTCAGCTTCCTTAATACTTTCCCTTGTTAGGTTAACTTTTCTTTTGCCGCTTAATCTCCTTCGTAGATCATAGGGTTAGGTCAGATTCATTGAATCTAGCCACTTCATGTTCTTCATTTCCTCTTCTAGAATCATCTCAAATCTCATAATAAAACATTTTACAAAACATTAAATGCTTCCATACAATTAATAAATAAAGTCAACACAGTTTACATAATCCAAGAATTCAAACAATGTCATCTCCAAAATGAATTCTCTTCAAATATAAAATTGCTGATGCTCGGTCAATACTGTGATCATCCACTCGATCTCCATGTAAAATGCTTGGTCACTACTAAAACTATTTCCTTGGAAAATATCGTCATCCTCGACAATTTACTGATACTCGGTCGACACTAGATTTTTACTTGGCATCCACTAACTCGGTCAACTCTATCATAACTCAGCTTAAACATGATTTCTTCACTTGTTGCTCAGTTAAGCCTATCAGTTTAGTCTTCAACTTTACTAAGATAAACAATACATTGTCTCATCATTAAACAACATAATTGTATGCAAATTAGATGTCTAATAACTAGAGATGATAAATTAACTATTGAAGCCAATAAATCAATCTAATGCAACATAATGAAGAATACAAAGTAACTATAAAATGATGAAACTAAATCGATTACCTTCACCTACCATGCAACTTGTCTCCATTGTCCTCCTAGCCTTGATTTCTTGAAGAGGTTGAGCTCTCAAATTTCCAAATGAAGCCTTTTCCCAAGATGCTACCAAAGTGGAGATTTTATGAAATGAATGCACAATAGCTTATGCAATCTAATGGATGGAAGTCAAATGAAATGATGATAATATGGATTGTTTTCTTTTATAATGATTGGATGCTTGATTGCTTGAAAATACCTCTTAGCTATTAGCCTACAAAGGGAAAATGTGGCTCCTTTTATAGAGTTTTGGAGGATCTTGGCCTAGGTGGCACAATCCTACGGTTGAGGATGAAAGGTGGAAGATCCTAAGGCTAGGATTGACTTGGTTGAAGGAGTTGAGAGAAATGAGGATGTAGTTGGAATGTGAGAGGAAGAATAGGGATGATTTTTCTCTCACATTGACATGGAGAAGGAGGTGGAAGGGAAAGACACATGTCAAGTGTCTCACAAAGACCAAAGAGAGAAAGAAAGAGAGACTTTTTCCTCATGAGGACTCTTTGTACAAGTGTCCCATGAGTCACCTTTGACCCCTAGAGGTGGCATGAAAAGCCCCTTAGGAATAGGGAATGTCTCTTGACTTGGTTCAAGGAAGGACATGTGGTCATGAGACCAAGTCCTATGAGGTCACATAGCCCTTAAGAATAGGACATGTGTGGGTGAGGATAATTGCTAATAAATAATTGCTAATAATTATTTATTTTAGCCAAGATGATGTGTCAAGTGAGTGGGTAGATGAGGTGTTCTAGGGGACTTAGTCATATTTAGGTGATTGTATATTTAATTAAATCACTTTAATAAGACTAATTAGAAGACTTAGGATCAAAGAATGAACTATAGTGAATTTAGTAAATAAATTGAATAATTTAATTAATAAATAGAGGAAATAAGTATTAATTAAATAATAAATATTTAATTAATTTATCAAGTCAATATCAATTAAATAATAAATATTTAATTAATTAATGAATTCATTTTTAAGTGTATACAATAATCAAGTACTCTTTGTAGTATCAAGATAACTCAACCTTTCTTTAGGTGCTATTGTTACCAACCCTTCTTTCCTTTGTCACCATAGATATAGTACTTTCCTAAGTAGCAACAGTCTTACCAGTTAAGGTTTGACATCAATGACAATACAACAATTGTTTCAATTGCAGTTTCCAACAGGAACAACATTCCATCACTTTCTTCAGGTTCAAGTAACTTCATCCTCTCTGCAGTACAACATAATAAATAATAACCAACTCCTACATTTCCACGCTCAGCAATCACTGCAAAGACATCTCCTGCATAGTAAATTTATATATACATGTGTAGATCTTAAAATAAATACTTAGTTCAATCTATCTATCTATACATGCAACTCAATATATAATATAATGTGAAATATATATACTTACCAATTTTGACCAATCCCAAGATATGATTGTAATCAGTAGAAATCAAAGGAACATCATCGAAGTTTTCATCTTCATCTCTATCAAATGTATCAATAACAACTAGTGGCACTAGATTTCATGCGCCTACATATCTACGATCTTGATTGATACATTTCTCATAATTGTCAGCAATGCAGTGACAACAAAAGCATGAGTAGTCCCTAGTGTTCAACATCCAATTGCGACAATTCATACTGATAAATGACTGCAAAGATCACATCTTTTCTATCCTATTACAACCATGCATATTTTTTCTATCCACACCTGAACAAATGCAAATATAATACATTTTATATAAATATAATTTAAATAAAAAATATCATAAAAATTTTAAACACTTTCAAATAATTTAAAAATGTGTGCATACCTTTTATCTCCCAAAAATTTATATATGGCACCACCTAAGTCAATCCTGATAATGTGTCATTCTCATTTGGTGTGAAATGTGTCTTGCACCATTCAACCACATCATGTGCATTTTTTATATGCACTCCCTTATAATTCATTTGATACTTTTTTATAGCACGTTTGATGCAAGCTCCGGCACCATCATGTTCACCTTGTCCATGTCCACTCTCAAAGAAACTCCAAACATGTGGTACATTTTCATTATGATGATATCTACATATTTCATAACATGGTCTCGATGATTTGAATTGTGTAGCACATCCATCTCACCAAACATAATGTTTATCAATTTTTATACCTCTTTGTTTCAAATTTGCAAAAAACATCTTGAGGCAGTGTTCCACATAATGAATGTCATGCTCTCTATCATCACTTGTATAAAAATGATATTCCTTCTTGATGACCCATTCTTCAAATGTGCTCTGAATATTATCCAAATCTAATTGTGTGTGTCAATAACAAACATGTACCATAATAGTAATTTTCTCTGAAAAATAGTATTTTGATTGAATTGCATTTTTATGAACAAAAGATTTGTAGACTATGATTTTGAACCTGTTACCTGTCTTGAAAGGCTGAAACATTCAAACATTAGACTAATCTAACATATTCATGAACTAAAAAATAGCATAAGACATGAAAACAAAACCAAAGCCACCTCAAGATTGTTGCTAAAAAAACAAGTGCTATAGAGCAAATGTTTGATTCGCTTCAATTAGAGGGATGTGGGTGTGCTCTCTAAGCACTTGGAGCATATTCTAATGCATACTAAGATTGATTTTAGACCAAATATAGGTGTGATATGATGCTATATGCTATGCTAAACAATGAAAGAAACTATATTAATCCATTATTGCTAAGCTATGATGTTCTTTAAGAAAGCTTGAAGATGATAAAAAGAAACTAACAATTAGTATTGCTTATGCTAAGTCTAGAGCTAAATGGACATGATAACAATGCATAAAATGAAAGGTGAATGGATATTTTGCTCTTGGAAATGAGGACTATTTATAGACTTTTGGGAGGATGAATGAGTGGCTAGGATCAAAATCCTTAAGAGAGGCCAAGATTCATTCAAAGGGGAGCACATGGATTGTGCTAGTTCAAGGCCACCTCCTTGTGACAAGTGTCACAAGGGCATTGGATTGAAAGATGGGAGGAATGTACACAATTTGGGAAATGTGCCTAAGGTCAAAGGGTGTAAGAAAAGGGTGAGGGGCTTCTTAAATGCATCATAAATGCATGTAAGAGGGATAAGGAGGCTTTAAATGCATCATAAATGCATGTAAGAGAAGCCTCTAGAAGTTTGTTGACTTTGGTTAAAGTTTAGGAGTTGGCTAATCTTGGTTAGGGAATGTGACAAGGTTAGGGAGGTGATTAAGATTAGGATTAGGATTAGGACTTTCTAGAAGAGTCTAGCACTTCCTTAGGATAAATAAAGATTTTTAGGAAATAGATAAAGATTTATTTATTTCCATGGGTTTAGGTTTGAGAAAATTTATTAAAATAAATTTAATAAACATAGGGATTAAATATTTAATCTTAATTAAATATTTTGAGTTGGGGTTAGGGTTAGAAAATGATGGGATTAGCCTTTAATTGTAATTAAAGAGGGTTTTAGAAGATTTTGGAAGAGGTTAGTGGTTTTAGGAAAAAAGGCCAACTTTTGGTCAAAAAATAAATTAATTATTTTTGGGGGGATTTTTGGTCAATTTATTAATTAAAATAATTAATAAATAGGGGATTAATGTTTAAATAAGATTTAAACATTTTTGGGAGGGATTTCTTAATTAAATATTTTTAATTAAGAAAAAGGGATTTAATGACATAAAAATAAATTAATTAATTAAATAATTAATTAATTAATAAATGATGATGTCATCAGAGATTTTTCAGAAAATAAAAATACTTTATTTTCTAAAGGATTTTTAGGTGTCTACATTTTGCCCCTCTTCGATGCGATGCCGCAAGTGGCATGGCTTCAAAGACAAGAAAATAAGATGCCCAAGGCTAGAATTTAGAGAAATAAGGGATTGTGCCCCCTCGAGAAAATAACGCAAGGAGTAAACATTGTGGAATTTTCTCGAAAGGAAACAGAGAAGGAACGACTGAGGAAGCAGGGGAGATAAATTACCAAGCTTCCAAGAGCAAAGATGGGTGAATGCAAGATGAGAGGGAATGCAAAATGCAGGATGCAGCTACATGAGGATGAAGAGTAATCTATATGATGCAGGATGCGGGGGAGATGGGGAAGCTCCAAGTGAAAATGTGGAGAGCACAACCTAGTTTAATATAGCAATGCTAGAGACCTGCCAAGGATACTGGGATCATGAGGCCTTGTCACCAGCGTTGCATAGGACTGACACTAAAAAGACACGCAGGGTTGCCCCAGCATCACGCATGAACCCAAGAGGAAGCATGGTGGAAACGATGCTAAAGAAACCACAAACACACAACTGACTCACAGGCAGAAGTAAAAGATCAAAAGACCTTGCCCCAGATTATCCTCATTCGCAGCACACCATGATATAAAGGATCGTGGTGACATTGAGCAGAGAATAATGAGAAGCTGTAAAAGATTAACAAGACCCAAAGGACAAAATCCAAGGTCAAAATGAAAACTCCAAAAAGACATCCTTTGCCAAGGAGAGAGATTTGATTTGACTGATTTGATGGGGGGAAGATTAGATCGGACAGGAGGAAGGATACATCCTCAAGGACCCGCTGATTGATGAGAGAATGAGTGGTGTTGTTCGCTGGCAAATGATGAAGTCAAAGAATAATCACGGTGATCAAGAATAGTTGACAATTGAGGTTGTTGAAGTACAAGGCTGGGTAGGACAAAGTGTGCTGATCAAAATGTTGCTGCAGGACTGACAAGGACTGATGTACAATGGACGGGAAAAGATATACAATGGATATGTACAAAAGCTCAGGATTGGGGATAGGAAGATCTTGCTATACAGGATATACAGGAAGGATTGCTCGACACAGGGGAGTGTACAAGATATACAAGAGTGGATACAAGACATGGTACAAGATATGTGCAAGAGGAATGGTGGTGTTGCAGAAGGTTGATGGCGGGGGGATGGTGGAGGGGGATGGGGATGGGAAAAAGGACTGAGATGGTGGGATGGGGGATGGGAGTTTGATAGATAATGGCTCGGTCCATCATGTATGGCGCCTGTTTGCCAGGTTTTCACCAACATACTTGTCCAAGGCACTTGAATTGCCAAGTTTTCACCATTGGAAGATTATTTTCTTGTCTTTTTTTTTTCTTTTTTTCTTTTTTTTTTTTTTTGATTTTTTGCTGCTTTTTTCCAATTTTTATGGATTTTCTGAATATGTAGGATCTGGTTCAGGCATAGAACCTCTTCATATGTATGATGTTGATTAGATCATTCAAAGGCTCTCCTTCTGGTGTAGATAGCTGATAAGCTCCGGAGCCAAAGCATGAGGTGACCACATAGGGGCCCAGCCAAGTAGGCTCAAACTTGCCTTTCTTTTCACAATTTGCTTGGACCTTTTGATTTTCTTTGAGAACCATGTCACTGACTTGGAACTGTCTAGGATGGACCTTCTTGTTATAACTCCTTTTGAGTCGATTCTGGTATGCAACCAGGTGATCATAGGCTTGCCATCTCTTTTCATCTAGCAGATCTAGCTGTGTGAGCCGGGCCACACGATAGTCTTCATCAATTGTATAGTTCTTCATGGAGACTCGCAATGATGGGAGCTCGACCTCGATCGGCAGAACAGCTTCAGCACCATATACAAAGGAATATGGGGTGGTGCCTGTGGGAGTGCGATAGGAAGTGCGGTAGGCCCAAAGGGCAGGATTGATTTGGAGGTGCCAGTCATGACCAGAATCATTGACAACCTTCTTGAGGATTTTCAAAAGAGTTTTGTTGGTTGCCTCAGCTTGGCCATTTCCTTGAGGGAAATATGGACTGGAAAAATGGTGATGGATGTGGAGTCTGGCACACAGATCATCCACATGCTGGTTTTCAAAAGGTGTGCCATGGTTTGTGAAAATGGTAGATGGTATGCCGAAGCGGCAGATGATGTGGTAAAGGATGAACTTGGATATTTGGATGCCAGTAGTTAGGGTGAGCGGAATCGCTTCAACCCATTTGGTAAAGTACTTTGTGGCTGTTATGATATACTTGTGTCCATCTTAAAAGAGGGGGGTGATCAAGCTAACGAGGTCAAGGCCCCAACATGAAAAAGGCCATGGTGGTGCAATAGGCTGTAGATCCTGTGCTGGTGCATGTATCAAATTGGCATGTTGTTGACATGGGAGACATTTCTTGACAAATTCACACGCATCATGTTCCATTGTTGGCCAATAATATCCAACTCTAAGCAACTGCCTTGCTAGAACCATGCCACTTGTGTGGGCACCGCAAATTCCAGCGTGAACTTCTTGTAAGGCCAGGATGGCCTCATTTGAATCTAAACATCTAGATAGGACATTATGATACCCGTGATGATATAGGGTGTTGGCTACAAGAGTGTAGTGGGAAGCTCTGTGAATAAGGTTTTGGCGTTGGTTATTGGTGAGATGGGGAGATATGATACCATTTTTTAGATATGCATGGATGTCATGGTACCATGGGGATTGAGGACCAACCAAGACACATACCATTTCTGCATCAGCGTTCTCATAAGCTGGCATATGTAGCTGCTCGACTAGGAATTCATACTGTGATGTGTCGCATGGGATTTCTAACAAGGATCCAATGGTTGCCATTGTGTCTGCTGCTTTGTTCTGAAGTCTTGGGATCTGTGTGAACTGTAGATGTAGGAAATGCTCTTGCAATTTGTCCACCAGCTCTTTGTAAGGTAGCAACTTGTCATCCTTTGTCTGATATTCATCTAGGACTTGTTTGATAATCAGCTATGAATCTCCAAATACTTGTAATTCTATGATATTCCACTGAATGGCTGTTCTGAGACCTAAGATGAGTGCCTCATATTCTGCAATGTTGTTGGTACATGGGAATCCCAATTTGAATGATTTTGGGATGTAGTCACCTTGAGTTGTGACGAATAGGATTCCTGCCCCTAATCCATGTGATGTGTAGGAGCCATCAAAGTATAGTTTCCACATGGGCTGCTCTTCAATCATGCATAAGTGTTCATCAGGGAATTCCATGATTAGTGGATAGGCATCCACCAGTGGTGCTTCTGCTAGTTGATCGGCAATGACTTGCCCTTTGATTGCTTTACGATCAATATACTAGATGTCAAACTCACTAAGTATCATGACCCATTTTGCCATACGGCCTGTGAGACTTGTCTTTGATAGTAGATATTTGAGGGGGTCCACCTTTGAAATGAGCTTGATTGTGTGACTGAGCATGTAATGTCTAAGCTTTTGAGTGGTAAAGACCACTGCAAGGCATGCTTTTTCCATAGGTGAATAATTAAGCTCATATCCGACAAGAGTGCGACTGATGTAATAGATGGCTCTCTCCTTGTTGTCATCATCATGCTGAGCTAAGAGTGCCCCCAGTGCTGTAGTGGTTGCTGAGATGTAGAGTATGAGAGGGCATCCTGGAATTGGTGGTACTAGGATTGGAGAATTGGCAAGATACTCCTTGAGCTTATCAAAGCTTCTTTGACATATGGGATCCCATTTGAAGCTTGTGTCTTTGCATAGGAGATGTGTAAAAGGTTGGCACTTGTCTGCTAACTGAGAAATGAACCGACGCACTGATTGAAGCTTTCCTTGTAGGCTTCTGAGTTGTTTGAGTGTTCTTGGTGGAGGCATCTCTGTTATTGCTTTGACCTTCTTGGGGTCTATCTCTATGCCTCGTCGCGATACTATGAAACCTAGGAGCTTTCCAGATGTAACACCAAAGACACATTTCTTTGGATTAAGCTTTAAGCCATAATGATTCAGATGATCAAACACATGCTCTAAGATGTTGAGGTGTTCATCCTTTGTTTTGGATTTTGCAAGGATATCATCTACATAGTCTTCAAGGATCTTGTGGATCATGTCATGGAAGATCGCTGTCATTGCTCACTGATATGTTGCTCCTGCATTCTTTAGCCCAAAGGGCATCATATTGTAGTAGAAGGTACCCCATGGAGTTGTGAATGTTGTTTTATGTTGATCTGCTTCTGCTATATGAATCTGGTTGTAGCCGGAAAAGCCATCCATGAGTGATAGCATTTCATGACCCGCTGTGAGGTCTACAAGAATGTCTATGTTTGGCAATGGGAAATCATCCTTAGGGCATGCCTTGTTCAAGTCCCTGAAATCAGTACAGATTCTGATGTCGCCAGAAGGCTTTGTGACTGGCACCATGTTAGAGATCCATTCTGAGTAGTCGATTGCTCTGATGATTTTTGCTTGAAGGAGCTTCTCAAGCTCTGCTTTAACTAGTAATGCTACCTTTGGATGCATTTTCCTTAGCTTCTTCTTCACTGGCTTGATGTATGGATCTACTGATAGATGATGAACAACAAGGTTTGGATCAAGCCCAGGCATGTGGGCGTATGACCATGCAAAGTTGATAACTGATTCCTTGAGCAAGGTGCTGAGAGCCATTTCTTCTCCTTCTGTTAGGTTGACTGCAATGTAGGTGATCCTTGGACATTCTTCTGTTCCCAAGTTGATTGGCTTGGTTTCCTCTATGATGATTGGCGACTGCTCTGGTCTATAATCTTGGATAGGGGGAAGAGGCAAGGCTTCATCTTCTAGCGCCTAAATTGCCAGGTTTTCGCTAGAAGATACACCCTTTGTTTTTACTATTTTGGAATCAGAATGTGCCCCAGAAGGGTTTTCACATAAAGACTCATGATGTTCTTTTGCTTTATCATTTTTGTGACTAAAGCTTGCCTCTTCCCCAAAATATCCTTTTGGGTGAAGCGTATAAACAGATGTCGATGTTGGATCCTGGTTGACTGTTGGATCTGATGCCCCCATGAATTCTAGGAGTGCTTGTGCGCTTTGGAACTCGTCGATGTGTGCGATGCTTGGTTGGTCCCAAGTTATGAGTTCAAGGTGTGTGAGGGGAAGGTCTATGAGGTTGATGGATAGTTGTTGGAGGATAGAAGTCCCCAGGAGGGTGTTGTCGGCAAAGATATCGTCGTAGGATGGGATGTCTTTCTCTTCAGGGATGTCTTCAATTTCCACGAGGTCATCCTGGCTATTCGAGAAGTTAACGCTAGTCATGTTGGTGCCCTCAGTTGTGGTATTGGGCTCTTGTTCGGGCAGGCGAGGGATATTAAAGCCAAGTCCTTAATGTTCAATATTTTGTGATGGTGTGGTAGGAAATAGATTTCCATCTTCTTGTGGTCCTAGACCACCGCCTTGATAGTTATATTGTTCTGTGACATTCTTGTATGGGATTGGATATTTCTCTTTGAAGTACTCAAGAAGTTGCATGTCACGGGATGGGGGATCTTTGTACAACCATCTGTTGATATCCGGCTCCATCTCTTTGCTGTTTATGTTGCCATGGGATTCAAAAGTCATAGATCCGATTTTCTTGATTTCATGATGCTCTTCAATAGGCTTGCTTTGGTGATCTGGGCGCCCTTGAGTATGTGGATCAAGCGGAAGGGCCCCTACGGAAAATGCATCATGTAGGTTATATTCACCACAACCCTGGTTATTGATCTTGACAGAAGAGAGGGTGGAGGTGAGAATGGTTTCTGGATCGCAATGGGATCAGGATGAGCTGGCAATAGAAGTACCAATGTCAGTTCCAGGACAATGAGTGGAGTGAGGGAATGATGCTTCCATCGCACGATAGTATGTGAAGGGTTGGGGGTCAGCATGGATGGTAACCTCAGTGCCTTGATGCAGAAATTTGATGCACTGATGGTAAGTAGATGGTACAACCTTAATGGAATGAATCCATGGTCGGCCTAGGAGGATATTAAATGGTAGGTCAAGATCAACAACATGGCAGATAGTATCTTGTGTTGTTGGGCCCAGCTGAATGGGCAAAGTAATGGTACCTTCTGAGGTACGCTCCAAGTTATCATAGGCTTTGATAGTGATCACTTCATGTGCTATATCGGCCTGGGTGAACCCAATCTGCTGAGTGAATTTTAAAGTACATAAGTTTAGAGCTGAGCCATTATCTATTAAGACCTGTTTGATGGCAAAGTCTCTGACCATGACGGCAATGCGGAGAGGAAGAGTATGGTCAGGAGCGACATCTGGTATATCAGATTCTTTGAAGGATAAGGCACATGCTGCTGATAGGTGTCCCACAAGAATTTCAAACTGAGTTGTGTTAATGTTCATGGGGACATGGCCTTCTTTTAGAGCTTTGTCCAGGATCTCCTGATGGATAGGTGATGTGCGGAGCAAATCCAAGATAGATATTTGGGCTAGCATGTTCCCAAGATGCTCTATGATATTGTATTGTGCACTTGGTGCATTATGTTGTGTTGTGTGTGCATTTGATGCTGGCCTGGTGTTAGACTGTGCTGTGGATGTAGTAGATGTTGGCCTTGGAGGAGCAGCTAATCTCGGAGGAGCACCGGCAACAGTTATCCTACTACTGTGGGTAGTTGCAGCACATTGTCGATCCGGCCCTTTGACGTGGATGGTATTGATGGTGGGCTCATCTTGGATGGGCTCAACTTGAGTTATGCATCCGACATACTTGTCATAGTTGATGTAGGCCGCTGTGTAATCTTCTTGCTTTCCTTTGCCATGATTTTGGGGCTGATTGGCGTTGGCTTGATTCTTCCCGGTATTGTGTTGAGGGAACACATTTTGATATATTTGTAAATTGGCATTTGGTGAGGCTTGAGCAGGTGTATCTACTTGAATCTCTTTTTGATCAATGAGATCTTGGATATAGTTCTTGAGTCTCATACACTTCAGGGTAGTGTGTCCTTTCACACGATGGTAATCACAATATTCATGTTCTTTATACCAATCAGACTTTGGTGCATTGTCATCCTTCTGTGGGATGGGCAGATATGTGATCATATTTGCCTTGGCTAGCCGATAAAAGATCTGATCCAGAGGCTCACCCAAAGGTGTGAAAGTCCTCTTTGGATTGTTCTGATTGTTGGGCTTGTTCTGCCTTGGGGCAACGTTAACTGCGTTAACAGGATTGCCTTGACGTACTGGCTGTTGCTGTTGGTATTGCTGCTGATACTGTTGCACAGGTGGTTGATGAGCTTGAGGAGGCTGCTGATAAATAGGTGCTTGATATGCAGGAGCTGGTGGTTGCTGATAGATGGGTGCTTGTGGCGGTTGGTATGCTTGAGCTAGTGTAGGACTAGCCACAATGAATTGTACATTCTTAGTGTCAGTGGCTCAATCTGTAACAACATTCTTGTTACGATTCCAGTAACGAGATTTATCATTGTTGGGTTTGTTCTTGGAATCATCCTTGAAGTGATGAATAGTGCCTTCATCTAGGAGAGCTTTCTCGATGCCTATGCCTTTGCTCTTGATGTCTTGGTATGTCTGGAGACAGTTCATTCGCATGTGATGAGATAGCTTTGGATGCAGGTTATCAATGAAGATCTTTGTTAGATGCTTCTCTGGTGGCTGATATGATAACCTGGTTGTAAGATTCTGCCATCTTTGCAAGTATTCTGCAAGGCTTTCTCCGTCTTTCTGCTTTGAGTTGCATAGGTCTAGCAAGGACAACTCATTCTCCACATTATGGGCATAGTGTGTGATGAACTTCTCAGAGAGTTCAGCAAAGGTTTTTATTGTCCCATGTGGTATTTTGTAAAACCACTCAACAGCAGTTCTTCCCAAGCTTTTGGGAAACAGGCGCAGGAGATAGTTATCACTGTAAGTCACTTCTTGGCATGCCATGTAGAACTCTTTGATATGGTTTACTGGATCTCCTTTCCCCCGATACTTGTCGAACTTGGGCATCTCAAAATGCTTGGTAAAAGGGATAGTTGCTATGGACCGATCGAAGGGATATGAGCACACCTCTTTGAACTTGTATGTTTTATTCTCTGTTCCACTTTGTAGCTCCTTTAGAGCATTTTTCATTACTTTCCACTCAGCATTGAGTGGCGAGGGAACTGGGACTTCTGCTTGTGATGGAAGTTGTGGAACTGGATATGGCGCTTGCTGTGGATAAATGGGTTGGAACTGATTTTGGGGCAATGGTTGCTGGGGATATTGCTGGTGTGGCATAAGGGGATATTGTGGTAAATGATATGGAACCGCTTGATGTTGTTGGGCTGCTTGCTGTTGTTGAACTGGCGGTTGTTGTGGGACTGCTTGCTGATATTGGACATTTGGAACTTGTTGTTGTAACTGATGGGTGGGAACTTGTTGTTGCTGGGGGATGATAGGGATTTGTTGCTGGGGCTGATAGCAAGGGACTTGCTGTTGTTGAGGAATGATGGGTGTTTGCTGAAAGGGGACATGTGGTTGCTGTGGGGGAGGCTGTTGGAATGATGCTGCTTGTGGGTATGATGGTGGTAGTTGCTGAGGTTGGCTTTGGGTTTGGCTGATATAAGTTGGGTGCATGCCTGCGTTACTTAGAGGTGGAACAGATGTGGGAAAGCTAGAAGCAAAGGGTGATGGGGTAAGATAGCTGGGGAAAGTTGGCTGTTGAGGTGGTGGAACTTGCTGGAACATATTTGGAATTTGGGACGAATAGCTTGAAGCCGGCGGTGGTTGGGGTAGTTGCTGCTGTGCTACTTGGGCGAAGGCGATTTGTTGACTTGCAACCATAGATGTAGGGGATTGAGATGGGATCCCCCATGCCTTCATTTCTTCTTGTGTAAGGCCCCATTGAGAGCTTGTGTTAGGATGCACTGCAGCGGATGATGGAATGGTAGGAGCAACAGGAGCTTGGGACACGAATGATGGTTGAGAGAAAGGAGCTTGTTGAGGTTGTGGTTGAGCGGATGCTTGTGAGGAGGAAAATGAAGGAAACACCCAAGAGAAAGATGAGGTTGGAATGGGAAGCAATTGCGCTAACCCCAAAGAAGAAGGTACGGGTGCTTGGGGGGTGAAGGGTGACGATGCTCTTTTGATGGTGAAAGGCGTTGCTTGACTTGCGGATGGTGGCGAAGCTTTTGGCGTAAAAGCTTGCGTGAGAGGTGGAAGCTGACTTTGGGTTAAGCGTTGGATTTGGGCTTGGGCAGCCATAGCAGATGATGAAGCAAAAGGGGTAGGAGATGGAGTGGATGGTGCTGCAGCTTGTGTTGCGGGACTGGCGAGGCTTTCTTGCAAGAAAAGGGGAATGGTGGAAAGCTCTTGGGGTGTTTGCATGATAGGATCGGGGAATGATTGGACAAACGAAGAATATGCTTGTGCTGGAACTTGGATAGTATTGATGGGGATGCGTGGATAGAGAGATGGTGGGATGGAGGTACTTTCTGGCAGATAGTGGGCAAACGTGCTTTGCTGATGTTGCGGTACAAGGGCATTGGTCGTTGGTGGGCTTTCTGGAGGATTTGCAAATGCTTGGATTGCCAACGGGGATGAAGGGATGTTTGGATCTTCACATGGGTTACTGGCTTGGATCTGGAGATTGTAGGTCATCATGGCGTTGGTGAAAAGGTTGGGATCAGATGAGGTTGTTGGTGGATAAGGATTCATGCTTCTTCTTTTCTGAGATGTGGTCTCAACAGGCATGGAGATGCAAGTGCTAAATGGATGCAAGATGTTTGGTTAAAAGATGTTGATGGATGCAAAGTTGATGAACTTCTAAAGATTATGACTTTCTAGAATGCAATGCAAGGATGGATGAACTGCTCGGATTTGGATCAAGGATGGTGGAAGATTGGTGGGAGATGGTGGCAAATTGGTAAAAAAGCTTGGTAATGATGGAGGATTGGTGGGATGCTCTGATTTGGGTCAAGATTGGGTGGAGGATTGGTGGGATGCTGGTGGAAGATTACTAAGTGTCAACAATGAGTTGTTATTTTTCCCTGATGGAGGATCAGTGATAGGACTTGGGCCAACCTAGGATAGACTGATGATCTTTGGTTAACTGGATGCTTATCAATACAAGCCAATCTCTTGCTTGAGATGATGAGGCTGTGCAAGGACAAGTTGGATTTCCTTTAGACAATGCTCTGTCAAAAAGGGGATGCTTTCTGATTTAGGATAAGGGATGGAAACAACTCAAAGGTTTTGAACACTAAGTGTTTGTGGATTTTGGATCTCTGGATTTTGGTACAAAAGATGGTGGGTTCTGATTTAGACGATGGATGCTAGATTTGGATGAAGGATATGGGATTCTGATGGTGGATTGCTGATGAAAAGATGGTGGAGGATAATGGAACAATGCTCTTTCTAAGAGGATGATGCAGATGCGACTGGGATGGATGATCTATGACGCTGCTAGGAGGATGATGGTGCATGCAACTAAGAAGCATTTCTAGGATGTAACTAAGGTTTGGTGATGATGCAAGGATGAAACTAGGATGAAGCTAGGATGACGGACTGCCGAGATAAGATTGTGAGATCTGAAGGTAGAATGGACATGTTATGAATCCAGCTAATCTTCTCTTTCAAGGTTGATGTAGCAACGGTTTACTCGGAAATGGTAGGCAAACTATTTGACTCTTGCATTATAGCCAATATTATCAAGCCTTTCTTGATATTTTTCTTCTGCTTGGGTTGCTTGGACAAAGGATTGATGGCTTTTAAGGTTCCTCTCTGCAACTTTCTTCTCTTGATAATCTTTGGATTTGGGCAACTTGGCTTTTGGATGTTTGATCAAATTGGGCATATCTTTAGAAAATTCTGATAGGTTTGAGAACAAAAGGCTCTTTGGATATCTGATTTCTGCAAGATTTTCTGAATATCAATTTTGTTGATTGGTTTGATTTTCTCAAGTGGCAAAGGATAAATTAAAAAGACTTTTGACAAAGCAATCTCCGCAAAGGGCAAAGCAACCTTGCGGGATACAAACAGGATGACTGACTCTGATAAAGCTTTGAAAGTGTATGTTTCAACAAGTGTTTTCAGGGAGTCTTTGACTGTCAAGCACTTCAAACAGATCTACCTAAGGAAGGTGAGTATCAAAATCGCTTGCCCACAGCTTGGTATCCCCCAAAAGGGAATACAAATGGTGAGTAATCTTGAGGCGACCCGGTAAACCCCTTGGAATCGGTCCTTGCACAAGGATTTTGATACTTTCGGATGTAGATAGGGTAGCCTCTATTTTATCAGGTTTTTAATAGTTCCGTGGAGTCTCCATACCCGGTTATGCTGACCGCCTGTGACTCACTTAAGAGCCTAGCCAACAACGCTAGGAGAGGAATATTTACCTTTCCCCAGACATTTGTATTTGGCACAAGACGCCCGGCGATTAGGAGATGTAAGTGAGTACTTTTTGCCTTCACTTTATTTATATACCGGCCGGGGGGGATACCGGTTTGAGGTCGTTCTCTGAGGAGGAAGTACTTTTCTCCCCAGATAGGCCTCGCTAAAAGTAGAACAAGTGAATTTGTCCGAGTCCAAATGTTCTACGTTGCTTACTTTAACAAAGATTTACAGAAAATGAAAGCTCCTAGATGCACATCAAGCAAGTTTGTTCATTTTTCCAATTTGATTAAGTTTGTCTCAACTTTGAAAAATGAAGACACACATGTTTAGATTTTTGATTTGTTCTTTTCCTCAAAAATGTAAATGATTTGAGCGTTTGCAAGTTCTTTCTTTGATCATTCAAGATTGAGATTGGCGTGTTGATTTAGAACTTTGAAGTGCTTTTTTTTTTTGTCCTTTAAGGCATTCAAGATTGAATTTGCATTTTTCTTGAATTGAAAAGGAGGGAATAGAGATGTTTGTTCTTTTTAGTGCATTCAAGATTTGGTTTGATTTTCAAATTGACAATGACACTTAGGACTTAGCTTCATTCCTTTAGTTTCATTCAAGATTTGGTTTGGTCCATTTTAGACTTAAAAACAAAGTTGCCTAGATTTAGTTTGATGCATGAATTTTAAAAGGCATTCAAGATTTTGCAATAAGAGACTTGTTCACATCAATAACAAAGCTTTAGGACTAATTTAGGAAAATTTTGAAACCTTTAGGAAAGTTTAGGAACCAAATTTGAAAAGTTTTAGCAAAGCTTTTTGATGATTTTGTTCCTAGTTTGCTTTGAGATTTTTAACAAAACTTTGAAGACATTGCAAATGAAGTTCTTTTTTAGCTCTCTTTGATGCTTTTTAATTTTGATTTAGGACCATTTAGGATGATTTTTTAGTTGATTAGGGACCACTTATCTTTCCAATGCAAACTTGATGTTCTTTTTATGCTCCCAAATCATAAAATGTTCCTACTTTGCATGAATGCATTTAAAACCTTGATGTTGCAAGGATGCAAATGTTTTGATTGATTTTTTTCTTGTTTGTTAGAATAAATTTTGCAAATTTTAGTTCTTAATGCATTTAAGAATGATTTGGGGGTTCATTTTAAGCACTAAAACAAGGTTTGTATGATTTTGCTTCCTTATGGATTTTTTTTGAAAAAAAATAGCCATGACCTTGCTAGAAGAAGAAGAAGTAGATGGAATAGAAGAATATAGACAAGAAGAGGAAGAAGAATTTGAAGAGCTCCATCCACCTATAAGCTTGAAAAATCTGAAAACACTCCAAAATCTATCAGAATGTTTGCAAAGAACCCGTGAAGTGGGTCCCACCGGGCGTGCCAGAATGTAGACTATGATTTTGAACCTGTTACCTGTCTTGAAAGGCTGAAACATTCAAACATTAGACTAATCTAACATGTTCATGAACTAAAAAATAGCATAAGACATGAAAACAAAACCAAAGCCACCTCAAGATTGTTGCTAAAAAAACAAGTGCTATAGAGCAAATGTTTGATTCGCTTCAATTAGAGGGATGTGGGTGTGCTCTCTAAGCACTTGGAGCATATTCTAATGCATACTAAGATTGATTTTAGACCAAATATAGGTGTGATATGATGCTATATGCTATGCTAAACAATGAAAGAAACTATATTAATCCATTATTGCTAAGCTATGATGTTCTTTAAGAAAGCTTGAAGATGATAAAAAGAAACTAACAATTAGTATTGCTTATGCTAAGTCTAGAGCTAAATGGACATGATAACAATGCATAAAATGAAAGGTGAATGGATATTTTGCTCTTGGAAATGAGGATTATTTATAGACTTTTGGGAGGATGAATGAGTGGCTAGGATCAAAATCCTTAAGAGAGGCCAAGATTCATTCAAAGGGGAGCACATGGATTGTGCTAGTTCAAGGCCACCTCCTTGTGACAAGTGTCACAAGGGCATTGGGTTGAAAGATGGGAGGAATGTGCACAATTTGGGAAATGTGCCTAAGGTCAAAGGGTGTAAGAAAGGGGTGAGGGGCTTCTTAAATGCATCATAAATGCATGTAAGAGGGATAAGGAGGCTTTAAATGCATCATAAATGCATGTAAGAGAAGCCTCTAGAAGTTTGTTGACTTTGGTTAAAGTTTAGGAGTTGGCTAATCTTGGTTAGGGAATGTGACAAGGTTAGGGAGGTGATTAGGATTAGGATTAGGATTAAGACTTTCTAGAAGAGTCTAGCACTTCCCTAGGATAAATAAGGATTTTTAGGAAATAGATAAAGATTTATTTATTTCCATGGGTTTAGGTTTGAGAAAATTTATTAAAATAAATTTAATAAACATAAGGATTAAATATTTAATCTTAATTAAATATTTTGAGTTGGGGTTAGGGTTAGAAAATGATGGGATTAGTCTTTAATCGTAATTAAAGAGGGTTTTAGAAGATTTTGGAAGAGGTTAGTGGTTTTAGGGAAAAAGGTCAACTTTTGGTCAAAAAATAAATTAATTATTTTTGGGGGGATTTTTGGTCAATTTATTAATTAAAATAATTAATAAATAGGGGATTAATGTTTAAATAAGATTTAAACATTTTTGGGAGGGATTTCTTAATTAAATATTTTTAATTAAGAAAAAGGGATTTAATGACATAAAAATAAATTAATTAATTAAATAAATAATTAATTAATAAATGATGATGTCATCAGGGATTTTTCAGAAAATAAAAATACTTTATTTTCTAAAGGATTTTTAGGTGTCTACAAGATTAATTTTTTGCAAAATCAACAACTGATACAATAGTTCCAAGTGGGAAATTGTCTCTCAATGTTTGAAATTATTGTGCTTGCCACTTTGCAAAAAAAACATGATGAATGTAGGGTTGAATCAATTTTTTAAATTTTTCCATAAATACTCCAACATTTATCTCCTCTTCAACATATTCTAATTTTTTGGATTCTTTCCCAAATTTTGTTTCATTCTTTACATATTTGTAACTCTTGCAATTTACCATCTTTGTTACATCAATATTTTCATTTTTGAAAGGAAAAAGAGACAAATTAGCACATGTTTGGCATATTCCTTTTATGCAATTTATTTTTCTAGCTACATCATCTCTTTTGTCACACAACATAGATGATATGAACTCACTCCATCTAGTAGGAGGAGACTTTTCAAAACCATAAGTGTCTTCTAAAAACTTTCAAAAAACTTGATAGTGGAGTTCAAATTCAATATGATAACAACAACAACAAGTTTCAAACACTTTGTTTGTCCTGATATAATATGGCTTCAATCTTTCGAACAATGTTTTCCCTATCTTTATATTAGGATTTGAACTACAAAATGACACATACATTTCATGTTGTGTTGTGTCCAACCAATGTTTCATATGATATTCATATTGATTAGTTGAAATTCTATGTCTAATTACATCTCTAGTGTTTGATGAAGGACGTGTATTATCATTCCAAAATGATATGACCAAATTTTTTGTTCCTTCATCAATCCTATTAGAACGAGTAGCTCTACACATGATTGCCTAATTGCCTTCCAAGGTGCTGTCATCCAAAAGTATTCTCCTATTAACATATCATGATATTGTTTTCCTATTAAAACCAAACTGAGATGAAACTTAAGATATCTGTCTTTTTCGTCACATAGTGTTACCTACAATGGATGTCAACATAAATTTTCTTGTAATGGATTTATCTATAGTTCGAGATCGCTTCCCTACCTAGTTCAAACCTTTCTTAAGATTTTCAATCATATCAGTTTGCATGTCAACAAATTTTCTCTTCTTTGATGATGTGTCTATACCCAATAATTTTAATGCCCCTTCCAACTTTTTGTTTATAAGTATAAGTGAAAGCAAGTGAGCTTGTTCAAGTGTTTCAAAATTATCAAATTTACCCAATATTTCTCTTGCTATCATATTCATTGATCTCTTCTTAGCAAGACTTAAGTGTTGAACATTAGCAAGTGATCTAAAATTGTCCACATTCATTGTAAGTAAATGATCTAAGTTTCTATAATTAATATTTTTCTTTACAGTTTGAGCTAAATTTAAAAGTTCATCCATACCATTAGGAGCACGTGATGTTGAACCTTCTCCAACATCAATTGTTTGAGCTTCCATAGGGAGTAATCCCGACCCTTCTTCAATGTGCAATTCTTCAACTTGACTTGACCGTCCTAATTCAGCTTGGCTTTCAGCTTCTTTAGTTTTATGATAATATGTCAATGCAGCTTCATGATTTCTTTGTTCAGTACCGGGTGACCTTTCTCTAGAAGATTTACTTTGTCTTCCCTTCTTGTTCCCCTTTTCTTTGAGCTCCAAAAAGTGTCTTCCACAAGATCGTCAACAAAAATTTTCTTCTTCAAAAAGTACTTTAATCTAATATTTTTCCTCTCCAAAATTATGCCTTTGAAAAAATAGAAATAGCAATCCTCCTTCAAAAAATGCCTTCAATAATATAAAATGTGAATTTATTAATTGCAATTCGATATAAAATAGAAACAATTTTTTTTACTTTTATACCATTGTAAAAATTTTTTACAAAATAATTTTACTACCTGACTTCGCTCATAGTAGATACTTCGTGCAAAGTACCCAAGAAAAAATTCCAACGGATGTCTTCTTGTGGCGATTTTCACTTGAGAGGCTTCATGCAAAGGGTCTTCACTTGAATTCCCTCAAGTGTCTTCGTGTGAAGGGGGTCTTTGCATGAAGACCCCAAAACTAAAATTTTGCCCTCAAAAAACAACTAAACTGCAAAAAAATGGTCTTCCGGGGCCTGAAACAAGGACTAAACAAGATGATTTTTTCAAAGAGATGATGTCAAATGATGCTATTTGGAACAAGCTTTCTAATGAATATAATTTTAATACATATTGAGTTCATTATCACTTTTAAATATTTTTTAAACTAAACATAGGTTGTTTGGTCATTCAACAACCTGTCTCTTCAAGACTTCAGGAAAAATAGTAAATGGTAAAAAAAAAATTATAAAAAATATGTAGGAAAACCATATTTGTGTTACCTTTCTATGAAAAAATAAAAATAAATTTTGATATACATAGATCAAGTTAGAATGATCCAAGTGACCTTATGTCTAAATTACAGTTACTGTCACTTTAAAAATTAATAAACTATGAAATATTGATCCAAAATGAATAAAACCAATTGCATCCTTTAGATATTGAAGTTAAAAATAGAATCTTGAAAGAATTACATCGTTATCATATTTTAAAAAAAGGTTATGCTGATCCAAGTGATAGTAACTCCCTAAAAAAATAGTTTTTTCACGCAAACCACTTTTAGAAGGAGAAGGAAAAATGAATTTAAATGAATTTTTTTTTAAAAAATATATCGAGAAAGTAGAAAGAAAATTCTAAAAGACTCTAGTTTACATCATCTTCAAATTCTTAATAGTTTTGCAGCAACAGATGTTTGAAAGTGAAGTTTTTTCTCAAAATGTTGAACTCTATGTCAAAGTTGGCCAAAAAGTGGAACTCACTATTGTGGGACCACCTAGTTACATTAGTGGATCCTCGTATGTATTAATTGAATCTAAGATATGTTAATGGATCTTGAGGTTCCGAAGGGGTCATATATATCTTAAAATGTTGTAATAGATGTATAATGGTACAATAATGTTAATGGGTCGTAGATGTGATAATTGGTCTAAGGGATCTTAGGTTACATTAATTGATACTAGTATGTCTTAAGGGTTCTTGTGGGAACCAATGGGTTTGTATATGTATTAACATCTAGCTAAGATAGATGAATGGGTGATAGGAAATTTTAAGATATAATAATGGGTCGTATGGGACCTAAGGGGTCCTATGTGTCTTAAGATGTCACAAACGATGCATAATGGTCCTAGAATGTCTTAAGGGGTTGTAGGCGTCATAATAGATCCTAAGAGATCATAGGCTACATTAATTCATCCTAATATGTCTTAAGGAGTCTTGAGGGAAACAATGAGTCCTTGTATGTATTAATGGAACCTAACATGTACATCAATGGGTCATAGGACATCCTAATATGTATTATAAGGTCTTGAGGGATCCTAAGTGTCTTAATATGTCGTAAGAGAGGGATAAGGGTCCTCAAAACTTACTACTACAATTTTTTAACATATTCTAACATACTACTAGATCATTTCCAAAAATTTAACTACAATTTTCTAAGATTTCTATAAACTAAAAATTATTTAAAACAAATAACTAACTAATATTTACTAACTTTACTAAAAATGCATGTACAGGTGAGAGAGAGAGATTCCTAATATTTACTAACTTTAAAATTGAAATTTAAAACAACTACTTTTAATAATTTCTATAAGATCTTAATGTTTTCTAACATTTTCTAACATTTCTACTATGGTTTCTAATGTTTTGTAAATATTTTCTAATAGTTTCTAACAAACTACTACAATTTTCAACCATTTTCTAACATATTCTAACATTTATGCTATGGTTTTTAATATTTTCTAATATTTTCTAACAATTATATTATGATTTTCTAACATTTATGCTATGATTTTTAATGTTTTCTAACATTTTCTAACAATTCTACTATGATTTTCTAACATATTCTAATATTTAACTACGATTTTCTAACATTTCTACAAATAAAAAATTATTTAAAACAATAACTAGCTAAAATAAGTATAAAACATATAATTTACAATAAAAAAAGAGAAAAATGCATGTACCTAGAGCTACTAACAATCTGAAGATGTCGAAAAAGCTTGGGAGGTGCTAATGTTGTATTGGACGTCACTGGTTCGTTCCAAGCCTTGGGGTCCACAAAGGCCAAATAGTAAAAATGAAAAATAAAAAAGAATTGCAAAAAATTTAAAAAGAATTTCGGACATAGGGGCTTCGTGCGAAGACCCCACTTCGCACAAAGTACCCTGTACAGGGTACTTCGCACGAAGTGGGGTCTTCACGCAAAGCACCCACATAGGGTACTTTGTGCGAAGTGGTCGACCTACTTCGCAAAAAGTGTTGACTTCGCATGAAGACTCCAAAAAAAATTTTTTTGCTTCGATGCCGATTTTCTTTGTCCTGAAAAGTGGCACATAGCTTTGTGGGATCACCCAAATTCTTCTCAAACAAATCAAAAAAATCTCCTTCAGATATGTCAAATATACTGCCTGATTCAGATCTAGAATTCTCAAATGGATCATCATTATATTCTTCATGATACTCAGTTTCACTGTACCAAATATCCATTTTCTTTCTTTGAATCGGTAACTTCTTCAATTCATCTCTGGCTTGCTTGTATTATTCAATGAAATTTGCATCTGTATCTTTTGATTCTCAATAGTCTTGTCCAACCTATATCTCTCCATCCTGAGATCTTTACCTCTTCAGTGGTTAAACTTCCTTACTAAGAGATTTAGCACTAATACCAATTGTTGGGATAGGAAAGCTATAGTATTGAGAGGGGAGGGTTGAATGAGTACCCTCTAAAACTTTCAATACTTAACAATATGCAATAGTAGTGCTTAAATAACCGACTGAGTCCATTGTTTGTAACATACATTTATATAACTTGTAAATGTAAAATGCATGTAAATAAAACAATAAATCATACATGAAATTGTTAACTCATGACTCAAGTATTTTTGTTACACAAAAACCCTTGTTAGAAGGTGAAAACTACAATGGGGATGACACCCACAAATTCTTCACTACTACAGTAAATAAAGTATGTCGATTAAGGTTACAATTGTTGATAACTTATGATGATTTTACCCTGTTAGGAGTAACAGAAGAACAACTAGATCTACCTTGTCAAAGGATTTTATCAACACAAATTGTGTGTGCACTCAATTAAGAGATTTACATAAGACGGTTTTAAAGTCTACTATGTTAAGATATTTAAAACCTGCTAGAATGGTCAAATTGATAACAGAAGAATATTTGTAAATGAAAAATTATGCTTTTCTCAAATAGATCTATGAAATAACAATAAAATATCACCTCAATGTGATGAATTCAACTTTTTGTCATGCTCGGTAGCCTTGTATGTTTCTGATAAAATAATATTGTCTCCAAATAACTTCTCTATAATATAAACCCTTGTTTGATTTTTGATGTCATGTGTATGGCTACTGCTTCATGGTCTCATATATCATGCATGCTTAAAAATGACATCTTTTAGAGTTATATATCAAAATGATTTGACCTAATTAGGGTTACCTCATCTTAGAAAACCTAAGATCAATGGTATACAAAACTAACCTAGATCTAATTGTTACATAGGAATCATAAAAAAATTAAGTGATTACATCCATATTAAATGTGTCTTGATCTTGGTAAACCACTTATAGATATGTGTAAACCATTTGCATAGCAATATGTGTCATTACTAATTATTATGTCATTTCCTGAATAACTCAGTAAACACTACATTACTATTTGGTGAATACCTAATGCTCAATGTGTAGAATGCTTTGTGATCACTACCTCAGTACTCAGTAATTCCTGACGCTTGGTAAACATGCTTGGTTAAACCTATATTCTTATAGCTCTATGTTCTGTCTTGTATTTTCTCAGCGTGAAGGCTTTGCAAGTTCAACCAACTAACTTGTTTAACTCCTTATTCCACCATTTACCAACTAAACTGATTTGATACTAATGACAATACTTGATGCTCAAATAGAGAAAATAGATATATGTGGGAAAACCTTGTGGGAAAAAACCCACCACTCCAAAACCAGACTCAATTGTATTATCAACAACAAAGTTACAAATACAATCTCTAGAGCCACAACTCTCCAAGAGTAATCAGCTTTGATATCTAAATCTAGAATAATTCTGATAGCATAACAATGCTCTTCAAATAATTATCTCTCACTCTCAATTCTCTACAACAATTCCTTGTACTTGTAGATTTTTCATACAAGAGGAAATATTTTCTAAAGCGTCTACATTCAAAGTATCTACAAATTATTTTAGAAACTTCCTTTATGCACAAATCTTGCCTTAACAACAAAGCAAAGAGAATAAATTAGAGAAAGAAGGGAAACAATCTATTTTCTTCTCCAAGTCCATCCTTGTGGAAGATTTCATCTTCATTTAGCATCTTTCTAAAAAGAATGACTAAAATAGTAAATCATGATAAGGTTGAGTCATGTTATCCCAACAATCTCCTACTTGATAAAGACCTTACAAGAGTTACTATATTACAGCATAGGCCCCAAGGCCCATAGAACCAACACACCATTTTAACTTTTTAGTGCTCACTGGCTTTGTCAATACATTCGCAACATTCTCCAAAGTAGCAACCTTTTCCAACTTCACCTTTTCATCTTCCACCATATCACGAACAAAATGATATTGTGCATCAATGTTCTTTGTTCTTGCATGGAAAGTAGGGTAAAAGAACAAAGTTGTGTCATAGTTTCTACGCATGTGTTTAGTGTAGCTACGCATTCATACAAGAAAAAAATTAGTGTTGCACAAGTATGAATTAAAAGTGCGCATACGTATTTGTTGCGTATTTGTTCAGATTTGTTGTACAAATGTGCAGGATAACTGCGCAAATGTGAAAACCTACATAAATGTTAAATAATGTTCTGCGTGCATGATTCAATGTTGCGCATGTGTTTTAGGTAGTATAATTTGGGCAAATGAGATAGTCAATTAGGTCAAACTTGATGTTGATAAGTCGATTTGATCTGTTGGTGATTGATTTTGATTGATTTGATCAAGATAGGAAACATTGTAGCATGTTCGCTAGTTAACTAGTCTTGAATGTAGGTAATTGATAGAATCATCTGTTGAAACACAAGACAAAAGCATGTTTGAAATTGATATGATAGGATAGATAGATTGATAGATCAGTTTATCAAAATCTGATAGCTTGATTTTGGTTGACTTGAATAGGAGGATATTACATATATTCTAATGTCACAGGAGAGATATCCCGTTACACAAAATCTAAGACCAACGCTATCAGAGATAGACAAACTATTGATTGGAGCGTCTGGGTTATACTATGTGATTTACATGCCTGAGATTAGGATGAACCTAAGTATGATGATTCTATTAGCAGAGAGATGGCACTCAGAGACAAGTACCTTCCATCTTTTGATAGGGGAGATGACAGTGACCTTAGAGGATTTATATCACATCCTCTAGCTTCCTATTATAGGAGAGTTAGTACAGTATGATCGGCACGATGGAGTGACAAAGTGCAGACCCATTTTTGGGGATGATGATATTGAGGATGGGGAGATTAGCTAGGAGGATATGGTCAATTTATATGACCCTCTTCTAGTGGTTCTAGCAGGGGTGATTGGAGGTTTTGTATGCCCTGATCGGAGATCTCATGGATTTGCAGTTGGATGGGGCCGCACATTATAGCGGATGATGGATGGGACCTAAATTGCCTAGGGTGTATGTTTATCAGCACACATGTATCATGATTTACATCAGGTGGTGTACCATAGAGGTGCATCTTTATCAGCAGGATTGACACTGCTCCATGTTTGGGCATGGGAGCATATTGCAGTTACTAGACTAGTAGCAATCAGATTGTGGGGTGCAAGACAACCCTACATACATTTATATTCCTCAGTTTTGTCTCAGGAAAAACTGGGCGATTTAGATTTTTGGTGCTATACTTTTGATACACTAGACACAGTGACTTGGAGACCCTACCTAGGGTGTGAGTCGTGAGATGATGAGCAGTAGCTAGGTTTTTGCTTTGAGTCACAATGGCTTATAGGGTGGATGCCCTTCATTATAGAGTGATAGCTAGTTAGTTGGGTCCTATGATAGTTTGGTAGGATATAGGGAATGTCATAGGGAGTGACAGAGTTCACTCACACGCATCAGGAGAGATGGGATTGGGGGCCCATGGCATCATTTGATGTTGCTCGGTAGGATTTTTTGGATATACCATTCTAGGCATGGTCGATGAGGTAGACAGTTGTAGACCCTGGGATGACTGCTGATTTAGAGTATTTTTTGAGAGATTTTCCTATACCATGCAGTATAGACCCAGCAGCTAGGCCTCTAGAGAGAGATCCTATAGATAGACGTCGAGGGAGGCTCAAAGGATGAGATCAGAGAGGATAGGGTAGAGGAGGCAGAGGTGATGGTGGAGGAGATGGTGGAGATGGAGGAGATGGTGGGAGAGGGGATAGAGCAGGACCTCAGATGAGAGGTGTGGGTGTGAGGTAGAGGGGACTGATACCACCTCTGGCTAGATAGGGATGAGACAGTCTCTAGCATAGCCAGCTGCAGGAGCTCCTCTACAGGTACCAATCACTTAGGTACAGATACTAGCTACTATAGTATAGGGACCAGCTGCATAGGTATAGGTGGGGTAGGATGAGGAAAATGTGTTATTAGCCTAGGGTAGTGCTATACAGGGTGGATAGATCCACAAGGACATACAGGATGAGTAGGATGCTGAGATGCTAGATGTGGGGGCATAGGATGAGTAGGTTGAGATGGACATCAGGGGATAGGATCCCTATTTATAGAGAGATGCCGCTGAGGAGGAGCCAGATATTAACACACTGCTAGACTGACTAGCAGTTACATAGGTACAGGTAGACCAAGTTCTAGATCTAGAGAGATGGATTGAGAGGCTAGAGAGCCAGATGGATGTTCTTAGACATGAGTAGGATGCAGCTATTGAGAGACTTAGGGAGTTTGAGATGCTATTGGATGAGCTGCAGAGGATAGAGGATCTAGGTCCCCATGGTGATAGCCTAAGAGCCATGATACGAGATGGGAAGGAGATATCCTACTGGCGAGAGACATACAGATAGGAAGTGCTAAGAGATCAGTGGATTGGGAGTTTTAGAGAGAGCTCCATAGCTGTGAGGATAGTGGTATATGAGAGACAGGCACCAGTTGGTAGTGGAGGTGTAGCATCACACCCTCCTAGAGCACCCATAAGGTCAGGAGATTAGGGAGGATCTTTAGGAGAAAGTGGTTCAACAGCACAAGGCCTCATTGCATCATGTAGACAGTGACAGACAAAGTTTGGAGGTAGTGGGTCATAGATTCTAGAGATCATTATATACACTCTTGGATCATGTTGTCATTGTATCATTGTATTTTATTGACTTGATATACATGGACTTTGGACACATTTTTATGGTTATATATCATTGGACATTTGGACAGTTTTATTTTTTTGATGGACTCTATATGATTGATTCTATATATGATGGTGCAGTTCTATCATGAGTTACTTTAATGTTTCTATATACATGTGCATACTGACATATGCAGGATGTGATGATTTACTTTAATATGCATGGTATGTATGGCTTAGAATGCAAAATGATTTATGTTCTATAATGCATAGTGGTTAAGAATCTAACATATGATGTTGATATACATGCATGTCCTAAATGATTTTACTAAATGCTATACTATGTGATTATCAATGCAATGATGTAAAAACAATGCAAATAATGTATAATGAATGGATACTAAATGAATGATATAATAGATGTAATGGATAATAAATGATGGTGTAAAAATGATAGCTAATGTAATAAATGATAATGTACCTAAGATGATTGAAGAAAATAATTGATAACATAATAAAAAGAATGAGATGAAATGATAGCTTATAATAAATGGTCAATCTGAATGCAAATGAACACCTAATGAAGATAATACATGTCATCTAAATGAGTAAGTGTAAAATGTTAAATGCAAAAAGTCTTAATATTTTTGGTTATCCAAATGTCCTCAACTGAAATAACAATGTTTTTGACACAAGAAGAATGGACTAGGAGAAACAGATGACCTAATGAGAAAGATAACCTACAAATCCCTATAAAAGGAGCACTGATATGCAATTCATGAAATGGTAAAATGCAATGCAAAATGAAATATGAAATGAGTATCTCCACAACTTCATGTAACCTTAGAACTTCATAATAACTAGAATTTGATTTTCATCATTGAGCTCGTTATGTTGCAAGAAAATGCAAACATCATGGAGGATGACTTGAGCACTTCTTGCATGGAGTTTAATATTGCAAACTTGACAAGCATCTAGGTATAATTGAACTGAGATGACCTAAGTTTCATTTGCATAACAGACAAGGAATATTCCCCCCCTCCATTGGGGAACAAATATCTGGAGTTGAGGTATGTGATGGTGTATCACCATAAATAGCATTGGTAGAACAACATGATTTGTATGTTGTCAATACTATTAAACTGATGAAGGCACTTACACACAGACACCCCAATTACTTGTTCCTTTGATTTCATTAGAAAATACCCCACAAATAGTAATCAAAGAAAATACCATGCCCCATCATGGCTATTCTAATCAATGACATATGGGAGTTTCAAACTCATGTCAAAGATATCCTGGAATAGCATAGGAAACATGATAACAATGAAATCCAAATATGAATGCATAATATACAACAAACCATTCTAACATGCCTACCATGAATATACATTTCTTTTGCAAAAACATAGATTTAAGATATGTTGATCATATCAAATGATGATGTACAGTTGAGATGTATAGATAAGCAGTCACGTTTTGAAAGATAGATCATAGATTCTAACTCAACATGAAGATACTATTGTGAAAGAACATTTAATTATGTTTGCTTGCCTAGTGAAAATACTCCATTCTATTCGCTAAGAGTCATGACTATCATAGATCCACTTCCCAAACTAGGTCAAGGACATGCCCCCAACTAGGTGATGGACTGACTTATTATGGATGAAGAAAGACAAAACAAGACTAGGATGAAGACCAAGACAAAAGATCAAGCTATGATGGGGTTTTATTATGGGTAAATACAATGGATGGTGCATGAACTAGCCATTTTATTATGATAGATACATGGTGGGGATGGTGACTGACTAGCCACTTTATTGTGGATATAGACAATGAATGGACACACTAGAAGAATCCTAATAGATAGAGGAGCTAACTTGTCACACATAGCACCTGTTTCCAGGTTTTCACCACATGCTTTTATTGCAAGTTTCTTTTGATTTTTGTGATTTTTTTTGTATTTTTTATTTATTTTTGTATTTACAGAATATATACATACTATATACATGCCCCTTGTATTAGGATTTCAAGGATAGAACTTCTTGAGATGTATGCTATTAAGAGGTTCATCCAAGGGATCTCTCTCAGGTGTTGACAACTGATAAGCCCCAGAACCATAGATTTTTGTAATCACAAAAGGACCTAACCAATTAGGTTTGAACTTTCCCTTCTTTTCACAGTGCTATTGATTCTTTGGATTTTCTCAAAGGACTAGGTCACCCAACTGAAAGTCTCTGATCTTTACCTTGCTATTATACTGACAGGATAGACATTGCTGATAGACTCTCGAATGATCATAAGCTCACTAATGGCGTTCATCAAGCAGTTCTAGTTCAGTCAGGTGTGCAACTCTATATTCTTCATCAAGAATCAAAACTTTAAGAGTGACATGAAGTGAAGGCAACTTGACCTCGAGGGGCAGGACTGCTTCTGATCCATAAAAAAGGGAATATGGGGTGGCTCTAGTGGGAGTATGAATGGAGGTGTGGTAAGCCCATAAGGCTGGATTTAGTTGGAGATGCCAGTCATGACCAGCGTCATTGACAATCTTTTGTAGGATTTTCACAATTGTTTTTTTGGACGCCTCAGCTTGGCCATTTCCTTGGGGATAGTATATGGTAGAAAAGTTATGGATGATATGAAATTTTGTACATAGGTCATCCATGTCCTGATTTTGGAACTGTTTGCCATGATCAGTGATAAGATACATAGGTATACCATATCTGTAAATGATATAGTTTAAAATAAACATGGATATTTGTTTCCTTGTGGCAGTAATCAATGGAATGGCCTTAATCCATTTAGTAGAATACTCTGTGGCTGTGAGAATCCATTTGTGGCCATTGGAAGATGGAGGGTTGATAGTGCCCATGAGGTTAAGTCCCCACTGACTGAATGGAAAAGTAGTAGTAAAAGGATGTAACTCTTGTGCTGGAGCATGAATAAGATTTCCATGTATCAGACATTTCTTGCATGCTTTAGCAAAATGAAAGGAGTCTATTTCCATGGTAGGCCAATAATAACCCATACGCATGAGTTTCTTAGCCAAAGAGGGACCACTTGAATGTGTCCCATAAATACCCTTATGTACATCACGTAAGGAAAGTTGAGCTTTGTCATGCTTGAGACATCGCAGGACAATACTGTCGAGACCTCGTCGATAAAGGGTGTTGGATAATAGGACATAGTGAGAGGCTTGATGGAGAAAAGTTCATTTTTGATTTCGGGATAAGTTAGGGAGTAGGATGTCATTTTTTAGATAGGAATAAATTTTTCCATAGATTGGGGAGTCATGTCCAATTAGATGACATATAATACTCGTATTAGGGTCATCATATGCGGGACAAGTCAGGGATTCCACCAAGAACTCAAAATGGGCCTTGGTATCTTTTGTATCAAACAAAGAAGCAATTATTGCCATGGCATCAATAGCCTTGTTGTCATGCGAAGGAATCTACTCAAAAGTGATGACAAAGAAATGCTTTTGGAAGTCATCAACCATACATTTATATGGTAATAACTTATCATCTTTAGTTTGATAATTATCATTAACCTGGTTTATGATCAACTGAGAATCCCTATAGATATTCAGTTCAGATACTTTCCATTGTAAAGCCATCTTTATCCCAATTAGCAAAGCTTCATATTCTGCTACATTATTGGTGCAGGGAAAGAGCAATTTGTAAGATTTCAGAATTGTGTATCCTTGCGACGTAACAAAGAGAATACTAGCTCCTAAACCTTGTTGAGTACATGATCCATCAAAGTATAATTTCCATGTTTGTGTGGACAAAGCCAAGATGTGTGCATCAGGAAACTCTATATGTATAGTTTGGTCATCCGTTAATGGAGCATCAACTAGCTAATCTTCTATCACTTGACCTTTGATAGCCTTCCTGTCTACATATTCAATATCAAATTCACTAAGTAGCATGACCCACTTAGCCAATCTACCTGTCAATGTTGTTTTGCTTAATAGATACTTTAAAGGATCAATCTTTGCAATGAGCTGGATTGAATGTGACAACATGTAATGTCACCACTTTTGTGAAGCAAAAACAACAACTAGAAATGCTCTTTCGATAGGGGAATAGTTTAGTTCATATCCCACTAGAGTGACACTGATATAGTAGATGGATTTTTCTTTTCCTTCATGATCTTACTAAGCTAGAAGAGCACCTAATGAGACTATCATAGCTGAAATGTAGAGCAAGAGGGGCTCGCCCAAAATTGGTGACATCAAAGTTGGAGGATTCACCAAATAGTGCTTGATTTTGTTGAAAGCTTGCTCACACTTATCATCCCATTGGAATAAGACATTTTTATGCAGCAAATGTTGAAAGGGATGACTGCGATCTGCTGGTTGAGAAACAAATCTTTAGATGGATTGGAGACGCCCTTGTAGAGATCTTAACTGATTGATGTTAGTGGGGGAAGCCATCTCCAAGATAGCTTTGACCTTTTCTGGATCTACTTCGATTCCTTTAGATGAGACAATGTACCCTAACAGTTTACCAAATGTGAGCCCGAATGCACATTTCTTTGCATTGAGTCGAATATAATACTTTTCCATCCAGGTGAATATTCTATCCAACACTCTCAAATGACCAGCTCTATCTTTAGATTTTGCTAGAATATCATCAAGATAATCTTCCATGAGGATATTCATCATATCATGAAAGATTATGGTCATGGCCCTTTGATAAGTTACTCTAGCATTTTTTAGGCCAAATGGCATCACATTCTAGCAGTATGTACCCCACAGACAAGTAAAAGTAGTTTTTTCCTGGTCTTCCAGTGCAATCTTGATCTGGTTATAGCCCAAAAAACCATCCATTAAGGATAACATCTCAAGCCCGGCTATCAGATCAACAATAATGTCAATATTGGGCAAAGGAAAGTCATCTTTTGGACAAGCTTTATTAAGATCTCAAAAATCAATACAAATCTGGATAGACTTGTTTGGTTTTGAGATGGGGATGATATTGGAAATCCACTCAGCATAATCAATGGCATGAATGAATCCAACATCTAAGAGCTTCTTCAATTCTGCTTTAACCATTAGTGCAATATGTGGGTGCATCTTGTGAAGCTTCTGTTTAACTAGTTTTACACCGGGTCTAATAGACAAATGATGCATAATAAGATTTGGGTCCAGCTCAGGCATATCAACATAGGACCAAGCAAAGTTGATTTGTCTCTCTTTGAAAATTTTTGCAAAAGCTTCTTTTTCTAATTCTGTCAAGGATGCTACTACTTTGAGGATGCGTGGAGACTCTTTTGTGCCAATGTTAAGAGGTACTATTGGTTCTATAAGAATGGTAGATTGCTTTTGATACAGATAATTGGGAAGAGTGTCAATCCTTCCATTGTCAGGCACCTCAGAGAGGTTTTCACCATCAGATGCATCATTTCTTTTTACTATTTTTGGATCTAATACTGCCACTGAGTGGTTTTCACCATTAGATCTATTGATTATTTTTATATTTTTATGACTAAAAGGATTGGCACTCTCTCCAAAATAAGCCATGTCATTGAGTTCTATCAAAAATCTTGACTTGTGGTCCCCTGGTGGTAAATGATCCTTGATTCCAAGATAGTCAATAATTGTGTCATCATTATGGAAGACATCAAGTTTGGGATGATTGGGAGAATCCCAATTGATAAGGTCAGGATGGACAAGGGGCATTGGATCATTTGGGTTGATTTCAAAGGTGGAGATGGTATGGATGGAAAAGCTGTCAAGATTTATGATGGTATCAGCAAGGTCTATTTCCATACTCTCATCTGAATCATCTGTCACAAGATAATGCTCACTTCCCTCATGATCAACAAGAGTAGTATTATGTGGGACCAATCCTAGTGAGTCAGTCCTTGAACTCTCTCCCTCATGGTAATTCTTACTATATTGATGGACAACATCAACTCCTATCTCCTCGGTACAATTAGATAATGAATCCCATTCATAATCATTAGAGTCAGAATCATCATTATCTTGAACTCTATCAATGATTCTTTGTGCTATCCTTTGTTTCTCTGGATCTACATACATACCATTCTTTCTGAATTGTAAGGTAGGAGCATTAGATATCTCATGAAAAGGTGTGATCTTTTCTTTTCCCTTTGGTTCCTTTGGTCCTTCCCCTTTATATCCTAATCATGTGGTATCTCTTTGATAATTGGGATTTTGCAAAATTGGCTTTATAACACCTTCCCTTTGTAACCCTATAGGTCCAACACCTTGGTATCCCATCTTTTGTAGAAACATATACCCTTTACCATAGATGTCAGGTGATATATACTCATGTTTGATATCCTCTTCATTTTTCTATGACTTAAGCAAATGATTAGCATTATGCTCAGCTACCTCTTTGGATATTATGTCCCCACTTATAAATTTGTCATAAACAAGTGTTGAAGAGGCTTCTGATTGTTGTTTAGTGATCAAAGATCTACCATATGATCTAGGAGATAAAGGTAACTCTATGATACAAAGACCTTGACCTAAAATGTACTCTCCCATACTTCTTTCTTTAATGTCTATCTTGATCCCATTTGAGTTAGAAGTTGATGCTACATTGCTAGGATCAATGGGTATAGTTGCAGAAGATCCAGTATGATTATAAGGAACCAAAGAATCAGAGGTCTTCACATTGCTACAATATTGAAAAGGATTAGAGTCTCCTTTGATAGTAATCTCCTGACCATTATGAGGGAATTTCAAACATTTGTGATAAGTTGATGGTACAGCTTGCATGGAATGAATCCATGGTCTTCCCAAAAGGATATTATAAGCAAGATCCATGTCAAGAAATTGACAAGATACATCTTTGACAATAGGACCAACTCTAATTGGAAGAACAACAAACCCCTTGGATGATCTCTCTTCTTCATCATAAGCCTTTATTGTGATTTTTTTTTGGGATCAACAACATTCTCAGAAAATCCCAATGCAAGGACTAATTGTAATGTGCAGGTATTCAAACCAACTCCCCCATATATTAGTACTCTTTTAATTTTGTGACTCTATACAAGGACTTCGATATGTAGGGGAGCATTATGAGGTTGGGTAATAGCTAGATCATCATTTTCAGTGAAGGATAGATAATGTGGGGTTGTTAAATGGCCCACCATAGCTTGAAATTGATCATGATCTAGAGTTGTGGGGACCTGGGTCTCTAAAAGATCTTTTTCAAGGATATCTTTGTGAGATGGGGATAGATGCAAAAGCTCTAAGATGGATATCTGGGCAGTTGTTTTCTTGAGTTGTTCCAAAAGATTGTATTGGTTGGAAGTATTTGGTATAGACTTTGGGACATAAATGGACTTGTTTTGGGAAGTGCTTGGTTTAGACTGGACTCCTTGGAGAGTGACTTTAGCTTGAGCACAAGTAGTAATATGGACTGGTTGACTCTCTAATTTATCCTTGATGGTAATGACATTGTCATAGTACTTAGAGGGATGACATTTAGAAATGTTACCAACATATCTATAGGGTGTGTTATTATAATTGGCTTGATTGTCACCCTTATTGTTGGAAGAGCCTCCTTTTTCATGCCCAGGAAGTGGATCTTTGAAGGTCGTATGTGATTCATTTGAGACATGTCCATCAACACCAATTTCACCACTTTTGATTAAGTCTTGGATCACATTTTTGAGCCTTTGGCATTCATTGGTTTTATGTCCTTTTCCTCTATGGAATTCACAATAATAATTTCCATTCCACCAAGAAGGCTTCACTCTAGGTTCATAATCTTTCATTTCAGGAAGCGTGATGAGTTTCTTTGTGATTAACTTCCATAATGTTGATTCGAGAGATTCCCCCAAAGGAGTAAAGTTTCTTCAAGGTGACATAAAAGGCAATCTTGGTTTAGATGAATCCTTGTTGGTAGTTTGATTTGATGATCGATTACTATAGGTAGCTTGAGTAGCGTTGGCCGTATTTGTGAGATTTAGAAGAGGTTTTGTTGGTTGAATATTATGATTATCAACAATTCCATCATTGACAATGTTTTTTTTTTAATTCCAGAATTTTGATTTGTCATTATTGGAATTATAATTGTTGGAATTAGAATTTGAGGATCAACATTGTCTTTGGAATAAATTTTTATCTCACCTTTTTGGACCATGGCTTCCTCACTCTTGATACCATTTTCTATGAGCTAATTGAAGTTTGGTGGACATTGCAATTGTAACCTATAACTCATTTCTGGTGTAAGGTTATGCACAAAAATATCCATCTTTTCTTGTTTAGGAATCATTTGTAGATATTTGGCAAACAATTGACATAATCTTTCCAAAAAAGTAAGGAAGGGTTCTCCATTCTTTTGATGTGCATTGCAAAGATCAAGCATAGTGACTTCATGTTTGATGTTATATGAAAAATGAGTCACAAATTTTTCAAGAAGCTCATTGAAAGATTTGATACCGGGGGGAAGTTTGGAGAACCATTCCATGGCTTGTCCTCCTAAACTTCGTGGAAATAGTCACATAAGATAAGTATCATTGTGAGCGACTTCAATACAAGCAGCACAAAACTCATGAATGCGGTCTTGTGGATTTGAATTCCCTTTGTATTTGTCAAATTTTGGTACCTCAAAATGAGGAGGGAATGGAATCATTGCTAAGTTCTTATCAAAAGGATAAGGACATATATCATCCAAAGAATACTTCTTTGTTGATGATCCAGCTTGGATGTCATGGATTTGTTGTTGAAGCATCTGGATTTGGTGTAGGACATGATCCATAGATAACATATTTCCTTGAGTATTTTGGGAAATATTATGTTGTTGAGTATGTTGAGAATCATTGGATTATTGATTGTTTTGAAAAACATTGGCTTCTTGATGACTATGAGAAGCATTGGATTGCTGATTGTTTTGAGAAGCATTGGATTGCTGATTGGTTTCCTTTGCTCCATGAGTATCTTGAGAACCTTTAGGGATTTCTTGATTTTTCATGTGAGATGGTTCTCTAAGATGGGAAATATCAAAATCACTTGGTAACTTAGCTCCTTGTTGACAAAGCATGAGGAAATACATTTCTTTATCCAAGCCTAATAGTCTTTCCATAACTTGAAAGAATTTAGGATCTTGTGTAGCATCTCTAAGTTCTTCATCAGTAGGTTTGTTATCAAATGTGAGAGGTGAAGTTTTCTTAGGAACCTCTTTGGACCAAGGATTTTCTTCATTGCTATTATTTCCTTCCATCTTGTTTAGGGATTCTAGATTAATGATTTGTTTGAGTTTTTGAGATCGAGTTTGAACCATAAAATTTTGAGAAAATTGATTTGTGAGATGAAAGATTTTTGATGAAAAGATATGGCAAGTGATTGGTAGAAAGGATATGATATGTATTGAAAATTGGTACCAAGAGACAATAATCTAAGTAAGTTTGATGGTTAAGGATGATATATCTTGATATGGTAAAACCTACAAAGATCAAAATCTGATAGATATGGTAATGTTTCAACACTAAATTGAGAATTTTAAAGATTAAAAGAAAATGGTTTGATGACTCTTGATAAAGGAATGATAAAAAGTGATGAAAATGGTCAAACTAAAGATTAGAGGTCTGTGTAACTCAACTATTTTTCCAGAATCTTACTAAGGATGAAAATGGGTATCTGAAAAAGTGATTTTGAAATTTCAAAAGCTTGTGGGAATGCTCTTTGTTGTAAATGTGCAGCAACAAATGTGCAGGATAGTTTGATATATGCATAGCAATGTGAAATAAATGTGCATAAATTCCTGACAGATGCGAACTGGCAAAATCAAGAGCACAGACAGTTTGAACAGATGCGCAACAAATTTGACCAAATGCGCAACACAATGTGATATATGCGCAATTTCTAAAAGTTTGATGAATTTCAACTTGATGATTTGGAATTTTTGAATTTTTTGATGTTTTCTAGTTTTTGGCAAAGTAAAAATGCATAAACACACACACACAAGATAGATATGATTTTGATATAATCTATTCTAATATGAAGGCACAAACACACTTACAATCCTAAGGTTGGCAAGGAAAATATCTACTAAATCCCCACTAGGATAATAAAATCCAGCCACACAAATCCACAGCAAACAGCCTAGGAACTTGGAGACACAGGCTCCTCCTTATAGTGCACTCACTTCTCAGGAACACCAAGTTCTAAATTCAATGGGTCATTACTTCTCAAAGAACTGCTATCTCTACTATGAACTGTGAGTAATGTGGGGTGTCTTCACGGGCTTGGGTGACCCCTTGAGCCAGCAAATAGAAGGTTTTTGGCCACTAAACAAAATTTTTTAGTAAGGACATCCATTCAGGTGGTTGTGATCAAGTCATTTTCCCAATTAAGGGAGCTCTACCAATCCTTTCAAAGTAAGGCTTTCACCTCTACTAAGTAGGACTTTAACACACCACTAGGGTACTGGAGGAGATTTTGGTTGCCACAATGAATTCACACCTATCTAATGTGAGACTAATCACACTAGCATTTTTTATATACCGGTTTGGAAGGGCTTGGCTTTAGCCTGTTACTAGTTGGGTCGTTCCTTGGGGTGAATACCTCTTTTCCCACCAAAGACCGCCCTTTAAAAATTATAACAGTTTCTCTTACACCCAAGGTCCATGAATGGCAAGGGAGAGGATATGTTGTTATAATTTTGTGATTATAGATATGCTATTAAGAAAAACACAATAGACACTCAAATCTATGGTAAAGAAGACACACAAAGTAAAAACATGTTGTATTTTAAGCCCAAATGAGATTATAGTTTATTTTGCAAGCCCCTTGGCAATCTGCAATCAAACTGTTAGAAATTTTCTTAGCAATGGGATCTTCAAAATTACGTCCTACAAAAATAGCCTAAATACTACTAGAACGAATAGAAACTTGTTAAAGATTAGCAAAAACTCAAACAACTTTGAAAAACTAAATGTAACTACTACATAAAACATATGCGTAGAAACAGTGAATAAATGCGCATAAATTATGGATAAAGGTGTAGAACGTCTGTATGTGTAGCAAAATGAAACTAATGCATAGTGGGATGAGGTTTATGCGTAGCTATTACAGATGCGTTGTAGTAAGAAATGGATGCGTGAAACAGTTGAACAAATGCGTAGAAATATGATAGAAAATGAAAATGCAGATAGAGAAAATAGTGACTGTGGCGTCAGAAAATGGATGCACAAAAAAAATGAACCGATGCATAGGAATCATGGATGAATGCACAAAAATAACCTGTAGAAAAACTTGCACACGGAAAACTAAAAATTGAAAGTGAAAAACCTAGTTGGGCCCTCCTTCTAGCACCAAAAATGTATGCAAATTAGATGTCTAATAACTAGAGATGATAAATTAACTATTGAATCCAATAAATCAATCTAATGCAACACAATGAAGAATACAAAGTAACTATAAAATGATGAAACTAAATCAATTACCTTCACCTACCATGCAACTTGTCTCCATTGTCCTCCTATCCTTGATTTCTTGAAGAGGTTGAGCTCTCAAATTTCCAAATGAAGCCTTTTCCCAAGATGCTACCAAAGTGTGGAGATTTTATGAAATGAATGCACAATAGCTTATGCAATCTAATGGATGGAATGCAAATGAAATGATGATATGAGGATTGATTTCTCTTAGAATGCTTGGATGCTTGATTTCTTGACTGCTTGAATGCTTGAAAATACCTCTTAGCTATTAGCCTACAAAGGGAAAATGTGTCTCCTTGACTGCTTGAAGTTTTGGAGGATCTTGGCATAGGTGGCACAATCCTACGGTTGAGAATGAAAGGTGGAAGATCCTAAGGCTAGGATTGACTTGGTTGAAGGAGTTGAGAGAAATGAGGATGTAGTTGGAATGTGAGAGGAAGAATAGGGATGATGTTCCTCTCACATTGACATGGAGGAGGAGAAGGTGGAAGGGAAAGACACATGTCAAGTGTCTCACAAAGACCAAAGAGAGAAACAGGGAGAGACTTTTTCCTCATGAGGACTCTTTGTACAAGTATCCCATGAGTCACCTTTGGCCCTTAGAGGTGGCTTGAAAAGCCCCTTAGGAATAGGGAATGTCTCTTGACTTGGTTCAAGGAAGGACATGTGGTCATGAGACCAAGTCCTATGAGGCCACATAGCCCTTAAGAATAGGACATGTGTGGGTGAGGATAATTACTAATAAATAATTAATAATAATTATTTATTTTAGCCAAGATGATGTGTCAAGTGAGTGGGTAGATGAGGTGGACTAGGAGACTTAGTCATATTTAGGTGATTGTATATTTAATTAAATCACTTTAATAAGACTAATTAGAAGACTTAGGATAGAAGAATGAATTCTAGTGAATTTAGTAAATAAATTGAATAATTTATTCAATAAATAGAGGAAATAACTATTAATTAAATAATAAATATTTAATTAATTCATCAAGTCAATATCAATTAAATAATAAATATTTAATTAATTAATGAAGCCATTTTTAAGTGTATACAATAATCAAGTACTCTTTGTAGTATCAAGATAACTCAACCTTTCCTTAGGTGCTATTGTTACCAACCCTTCTTTCCTTTGTCACCATAGATATAGTACTTTCCTAAGTAGCAACAGTCTTACTAGTTAAGCTTTGACATCAATGACAATACAACAATTGTTTCAATTGCAGTTTCCAACAGGAACAACATTCCATCACTTTCTTCAGGTTCAAGTAACTTCATCCTCTCTGCAATACAACGTAGTAAATAATAACCAACTCCTACATTTCCACGCTCAACAATCACTGCAAAGACATCTCCTACACAGTAAATTTATATATACATGTGTGAGATCTTAAAATAAATACTTAGTTCAATCTATCTATCTATACATGCAACTCAATGTACCATATAATGTGAAATATATATACTTACCAATTTTGACCAATCCCAAGATATGATCGTAATCAGTAGAAATCAAAGGAACATCATCAAAGTTTTCATCTTCATCTCTATCAAATGTATCAGTAACAACTAGTGGCACTAGATTCCATGCACCTACATATCCATGATCTTGATTGATACATTCCTCATAATTGTCAGCAATGCAGTGACAACTAAAGCATGAATAGTCCCTAGTGTTCAACATCCAATTGCGACAATTCATACTCACAAATGAATGCAAAGATCGCATCTTTTCTATCCTATTGCAATCATGCATAATTTTTCTATCCACACCTAAACAAATGCATATATAATACATTCTATATAAATATAATTTCAATAAAAAATATTATAAAAAATTTAAACACTTTCAAATAGTTTAAAAATGTGTGCATACCTTTTATCTCCCAAAAATTTATATATGGCACCGCCTGAGTCAATCCTAATGATGTGTCATTCTCATTTGGTGTGAAATGTGTCTTGCACCATTCAACCACATCGTGTGCATTTTTTATATGCACTCCTTTATAATTCATTTGATACTTTTTTATAGCATGTTTGATGCAAGCTCCGACACCATCATGTTCACCTTGTCCATGTCCACTTTCAAAGAAATACCAAACATGTGGTACATTTTCATTATGATGATATTTACATAGTGCATAAAATGGTCTCTATGATTTGAATTTTGCAACACATCCATATGACCAAACATAATGTTTATCAATTTTTATACCTCTTTCTTTCAAATTCGTAAAAAACATCTTGAAGCAGTGTTCCACATAATGAATGTCATGCTCTCTATCATCACTTATATAAAAATGATATTCCTTCTTGACGACCCATGCTTCAAATGTGCTCTGAATATTATCCAAATCTAATTGTGCATGTCAATAACAAACATGTACCATAATAGTAATTTTCTCTAAAAAATAGTATTTTGACTGAATTACCTTTTGATGAACAAAAGATTAATTTTTTGCAAAATCAACAACTGATACAATAGTTCCAAGTGGGAAATTGTCTCTCAATGTTTGAAATTGTTGTGCTTTCCACTTTGCAAAAAAACATGATGAATGTAGGGTTGAATCAATTTTTTAAATTTTTCCATAAATACTCCAACATTTATCTCCTCTTCAACATATTCTAATCTTTTGTATTCTTTCCCAAATTTTGTTTCATTCTTTACATATTTGTAACTCTTGCAATTTACCATCTTTGTTACATCAATATTTTCATTTTTGAAAGGAAAAAGAGACAAATCGGCACATGTATGGTATATTCCTTTTATGCAATTTATTTTTCTAGCTACATCATCTCTTTTGTCACATAAAATAGATGAGATGAACTCACTTCATCTAGTAGGAGGAGCCTTTTCAAAACCATAAGTGTCTTCTACAAACTTTCAAAAAACTTGATAGTGGAGATCAAATTCAATATGATAACGACAACAAGAAGTTTCAAACACTTTGTTTGTCCTGATATATTATAGCTTCAATCATTCAAACAATGTTTTCCCAATCTTTATATTACGATTTGAACTACAAAATGACACATACATTTCATGTTATGTTGTGTCCAACTAATGTTTTGTATGATATTCATATTGATTAGTTGAAATTCTATGTCTGATAACATCTCTAGTGTTTGATGAAGGACATGTATTTCATTCCAAAATGATGTGACCAATTTTTTTTTTCCTTCATCAATCCTATCATAATGAGGAGCTCTACACATGATTTCCTAATTGCCTTCCAAGGTGCTATCATCCAAAAGTATTCTCCCATTAACATATCATGATATTGTTTTCCTATTAAAACCAAACTGAGATGAAACTGAAGATATCTATCTTTTTTCGTCCCATAGTGTTACCTACAATGGATGTCAACATAAATTTTCTTGTAATGGACTTATCTATAGTTTGAGATCGCTTCCCTAGCTAGTTCAAACCTTTCTTAAGATTTTCAATCATATCAGTTTGCATGTCAACAACTTTTCTCTTCTTTGATGATTTGTCTATACCCAATAATTTTAATGCCCCTTCCAACTTTTTGTTTATAAGTATAAGTGAAAGCAAGTGAGCTTGTTCAAGTGTTTCAAAATTATCAAATTTACCCAATATTTCTCTTGCTATCATATTCATTGATCTCTACTTAGCAAGACTTAAGTGTTGAACATTAGCGAGTGATCTCAAATTGTCCACATCCATTGTAAGTAAATGATCTAAGTTTCTATAATTAATATTTTTCTTTACAGTTTGAGATAAATTTAAAAGTTCATCCATACTAGTAGGAGCATGTGATGTTGACCCTTTTCCAACATCAATTGTTTGAGCTTCCGTAGGGAGTAATCCTGACCCTTCTTCAATGTGCAATTCTTCGACTTGACTTGACCCTCCTACTTCAGCTTGTCTTTCAACTTCTTTAGTTTTATGATAATATGTCAATGCAGCTTCATGATTTCTTTGTTCAATACCAGGTGACCTATTTCTAGAAGATTTACTTTGTCTTCCCTTCTTGCTCCCCATTTCTTTGAGCTCCAAAAAGTGTCTTCCACAAGATTGTCAACAAAAATTTTCTTCTTCAAAAAGTACTTTAATCTAATATTTTTCCTCTCCAAAATTATGCCTTTGAAAAAATAGAAATATCAATCCTCCTTCAAAAAATGCCTTCAATAATAGAAAATGTGAATTTATTAATTGCTATTCGATATAAAATATAAATAATTTTTTTTACTTTTATACCATTCTAAACTTTTTTTACAAAGGAATTTTACTAGCCGACTTCGCTCATAGTAGATACTTCATGCAAAGTACCCAAGAAAAAATTCTAGCAGATGTCTTCTTGTGGGGATTTTCACTTGAGAGGCTTTGTGCAAAGGGTCTTTGCATGAATTCCCTCAAGTGTCTTCGTGCGAAGGGGGTCTTTGCATGAAGACACCAAAACTAAAATTTTGCCCTCAAAAAACAACTAAACTGTAGAAAAATGGTCTTTCGAGGCCTGAAACAAGGACTAAACAAGATAATTTTTTCAAACAGATGACGTCAAATGATACTATTTGGAACAAACTTTCTAATGAATATAATTTTAATACATATTGAGTTCATTATAACTTTTAAATATTACTTTAACTAAACATAGGTTGTCTGGTCATTCAACAACCTGTCTCTTCAAGACTTCAGGAAAAATAGTAAATGGTAAAAAAAAAATTATAAAAAATATGTAGTAAAAACATATTTGTGTTACCTTTCTATGAAAAAAATAAAAAATAAATTTTGATAGACATAGATCAAGTTAGAGTGATCCAAGTGACCTTATGTCTAAATTACAGTTACAATCATTTTAAAACTTAATAAACTATGAAATATTGATCCAAAATGAATAAAACCAATAGCATCCTTTAGATATCGAAGTTAAAAATATAATCTTGAAACAATTACATCGTTATCATATTTTAAAAAGAAGTTATGCTGATCCAAGTGATAGTAACTCCTTAAAAAAAATAGTTTTTTCACGCAAACCACTTTTAGAAGGAGAAGGGAAAATGAATTTAAATGATTTTTTTATTTTTTTTTTAAATATATATTTAGAAACTAGAAAGAAAATTCTAAAAGACTCTAGTTTACATCATCCCCAAATTCCTAATATTTTTGTGGCAACAAATGTTCGAAAGTGAAGTTTTTTCTCAGAATGTTGAACTTTATGTCAAAGTTGGCCAAAAAGTAGAACTCACTATTGTGGGACCACCCAGTTACATTAGTGGATCCTCGTATGTATTAATTGAATCTAAGATACATAAATGTGTCCTATGAAAACCTAAGATATGTTAATGGGCCTTGAGGATCTGAAGGGGTCATATATATCTTAAAATGTTGTAAGAGATGTATAATGGTACAATAATGTTAATGGGTCGTAGATGTGATAATTGGTCTAAGGGATCTTAAGTTACATTAATTGATACTAGTATGTCTTAAGAATTCTTGTGGGAAATGATGGGTTTGCATATGTATTAACATCTAGCTAAGATAGATGAATGGGTGCTAGCACATTTTAAGATATAATAATGGGTCGTATGGGTCCTAAGGGGTCCTATGTGTCTTAAGATGTCATAAGCGATGCATAATGGTCCTAGAATGTCTTAAGGGGTTGTAAGCGTCATAATAGGTCCTAAGATATCATAGGTTACATTAATTCATCCTAATATGTGTTAAGGAGTCTTGAGGGAAACAATGAGTCCTTTTATGTATTAATGGAACCAGACATGTACATCAATGGGTCATAGGACATCCTAATATGTATTATAAGGTCTTGAGGGATCCTAAGTATCTTAATATGTCGTAAGAGATGGATAAGGGTCCTAGAAACTTACTACTACAATTTTTTAACATATTCAAACATACTACTAGATCATTTTCAAAAATTTAACTACAATTTTTTAAGATTTCTATAAACTAAAAATTATTTAAAACAAATAACTAACTAATATTTACTAACTTTACTAAAAATGCATGTACAGGTGAGAGAGAGAGATTCCTAATATTTACTATGTACAGGTGAGAAAGAGAGATTCCTAATATTTACTAACTTTAAAATTGAAATTTAAAACAACTATTTTTAATAATTTCTATAAGATCTTAATGTTTTCTAACATTTTCTAACATTTCTACTATGGTTTCTAATGTTTTGTAAATATTTTCTAACAGTTGCTAACAAACTACTATGATTTTCTACCATTTTCTAACATATTATAACATTTATACTACGGTTTTTAATATTTTCTAACATTTTCTAACAATTATATTATGATTTTCTAACATTTATGCTATTATTTTTAATGTTTTCTAACATTTTCTAACATATTCTAATATTTAACTACGATTTTCTAACATTTCTACAAATAAAAAATTATTTAAAATAATAACTAGCTAAAATAAATATAAAAAATATAATTTACAATAAAAAAATGAGAAAAATGCATGTACCTGGTGCTACTAACAATCTGAAGATGTCAAAAAAGCTCTGGAGGTGTTGATGTTGTACTGGACGTCACTGGTTCGCTCCAAGCCTTGGGGTCCGCAAAATCCGAATAGTAAAAATGATAAATAAAAAAGAATTGCAAAAAATTTAAAAAGAATTCCGGACATAGGGGCTTCATGCGAAGACCCCACTTCACACAAGGTACCCTGCACAGGGTACTTCGCACGAAGTGGGGTCTTCACGCAAAGCCCCCACATAGGGTATTTCATGTGAAGTGATCGACCCACTTCGCACAAAGTGTTGACTTCACACGAAGACTCTAAAATTTCTTTTTTTGCTTCGACGCCGATTTTCTTCATCCTGATAAGTGGGACATAGCTTTGTGGGATCCCCCATATTCTTCTCAAACAAATCAGAAAAAATCCTTCAGATAAGTCAGATATACTTCCTGATCTAGATATAGAATTCTCAAATGGATCATCATTATATTCTTCATGATACTCAGTTTCGCTGTACCGAATATCCATTTTCTTTCTTTGAATTAGTAACTTCTTCAATTCATATCTAGCTTCCTTGTATTGTTCAATGAAGATTTGCATCTGTATCTTTTAATTCTCAATAGTCTTGTCCAACCTATATCTCTCCATCCTGAGATCTTTACCTCTTCAGTGGTTAAACTTCCTTACTAAGAGATTTAGCACTAATACCAATTGTTGGGATAGGAAAGCTATAGTATTGAGAGGGGAGGGCTGAATGAGTACCCTCTAAAACTTTCAATACTTAACAATATGCAATAGTAGTGCTTAAATAACCGACTGAGTCCATTGTTTGTAACATACATTTATATAACTTGTAAATGTAAAATGCATGTAAATAAAACAATAAATCATACATGAAATTGTTAACTCATGACTCAAGTATTTTTGTTACACAAAAACCCTTGTTAGAAGGTGAAAATTGCAATGGGGATGACACCCATAAATTCTTCACTACTACAGTAAATAAAGTATGTCGATTAAGGCTACAATTGTTGATAACTTATGATGATTTTACCCTGTTAGGAGTAACATAAGAACAACTAGATCTACCTTGTCAAAGGATTTTATCAACACAAATTGTGTGTGCACTCAATTAAGAGATTTACATAAGACGGTTTTAAAGTCTACTATGTTAAGATATTTAAAACCTGCTAGAATGGTCAAATTGATAACAGAAGAATATCTGTAAATGAAAAATTATGCTTTTCTGAAATAGATCTATGAAATAACAATAAAATATCACCTCAATGTGATGAATTCAACTTTTTGTCCTGCTCAATAGCCTTGTATGTTTTTGATAAACTGATATTGTCTCCAAATAACTTCTCTATCATATAAACCCTTGTCTGATTTCTGATGTCCTATGTACGGCTACTGCTTCATGGTCTCATATATCATGCATGCTTAAAAATGACATCTTTTATAGTTATATATCAAAATGATTTGACCTAATTAGGGTTACCTCATCTTAGAAAACCTAAGATCAATGGTATACAAAACTAACCTAGATCTAATTGTTACATAGGAATCATAAAAAAATTAAATGATTACATCCATATTAAATGTGTCTTGATCTTGGTAAACCATTTATAGATATGTGTAAACCATTTGCATAGCAATATGTGTCATTACTAATTATTATGTCAATTCCTGAATATCTCAGTAAACACTACATTCACTATTTGGTGAATACCTGATGCTCGATGTGTAGAATGCTTTTTGATTACTAGCTCAGTACTCGATAATTCCTGATGCTCAGTAAACATGCTTGGTTAAACCTGTATTCTTATAGCTTTATGTTCTATCTTGTATTTTCTCAGTGTGAAGGCTTTGCAAGTTCAACGGACTGACTTGTTTAACTCCTTATTCCACCATTTACCAACTGAACTCATTTGATACTAATGACAATATTTGATGCTCAAATAGAGATAACAAATATATGTGGGAAAACCTTGTGGGAAAAAACCCACCACTCCAAAACTAGACTCAATTGTATTATCAACAACAAAGTTACAAATACAATCTCTGGAGCCACAACTCTCCAAGAGTAATCAGCTTTGATATCTAAATCTAGAATAATTCCGACAACATAACAATGCTCTTCAAATAATTATCTCTCACTCTCAATTCTCTACAACAATTCCTTGTACTTATAGAGTTTTCATACAAGAGGAAATATTTTCTAAAGCATCTACATTCAAAGCATCTACAAATTATTTTAGAAACTTCCTTTATGCACAAATCTTGCCTTAAAACAAAGCAAAGAGAATAAATTAGAGAAAGAAGGGAAACAATCTATTTTCTTCTCCAAGTCCATCCTTGTGGAAGATTTCATCTTCATTTAGCATCTTTCTAAAAAGAATGACTAAAACAGTAAATCATGATAAGGTTGAGTCATCTTATCCCAACAATTTCCTACTTGACGAAGACCTTACAGGAGTTACTGTATTACAGCATAGGCCCCAAGGCCCATAGAACCAACACACCATTTGAATTTTTAGTGCTCACTGGCTTTGTCAATACATTCGCAACATTCTCAAAGTAGCAACCTTTTCCAACTTCACCTTTTCATCTTCCACCATATCACGAACAAAATGATACTATGCATCAATGTTCTTTGTTCTCACATGGAAAGTGGGGTAAAAGTACAAAGTTGTGTCACACTTTTATAAAGGAAAAGGTCAACAACACAAATTTTTTTAACTTTAATGACATAAAAATGGCATTTATGTTTAGAATTTGGAGATGATGTAAACTAATGAAATGTGTAAAAGTGGATGAAGTTTATGCCTATAATTTTTTTTTAAAAAATTGAACAAGAATTCAGATAGTTTTTTTAATTTTTGAAGTCCATATTTTACTTGCTCAAAAATGAGGGTCTTGTCCCAACCAAAAAAGTATATGCAAATAATCTTTTTTCTTCTTTTGATTTCAAAATATGTTATAGATGAAATGTATAGCTAGCGTAGAAAAGAAGAAAAATTAGTTTTCAGTGTATATTTTCTCCGTTATAAATACTCAAAGTTGAACATACCTAAAATTGACAATTTTCATCTCCCACCAAATTTCCCCTATCAAATCTACACCATTCAGAAAAAATAAATTTACACATTCTTGAAAAGAACTCTCTCCTCTAGTGTTAAATATAAAATTTCAATTTTTTGATAAGCTTTACTATTTATTTTCTATGTTTGAAGCAGCTTGTTCTTGAATGTTAAAATACCTACTTGCAGTATTTTCAAATTATAATATATTAGATCTAATTAAAATACTATAAAAATTATATGATGATTATCTTGACTCTATGCTCTAAAAAAAAGTATTTTTATATTTCTAAAAAAATATCATTAAAAAGAGTAGGAGTTATTGAAACATCACTTTTTTGAAATAATTTTATTTCTTTAGTAAATTGTATAAAACATGCATTTAATAGAGATTTCCAATTGAAAAAGTTGAAGCACTTATCTAACTTATCTAGATTGAATCTAGCTAGACCATATATTTGACAAAAAATAATTTTAGTTAGAAATACTCAAATTCAGCTGTATTGATAAGTTAGCCTGAAATGTGACATAACTTTGTGCTTTTACCTCATAGCATTCTTTTCTAAACAGATAGCACTGTAGTTGTCACAACAAATAGTAATATGTCCTGCATCAAAACTAATATCAAAATACAATCTCTTTAAAAGCCAAATGGCCTCTTTGGAAGCATGGTTAGCTACCATGTACTCTGCTTCCTTAGTGGAAAAAGAAGCTACAACCTATCGCTTGCTCATCCAACTAATTGCACCACCAAACATCATGAAAATATATCTACTAGTGGATCTTCTTGTGTCAATATCACCTACCCAATCTAAATCTATATATCCATGAATGTAAATAGAATGTTGAGATACAGTAGGATTACCATGAAAATAAAGCAATACTCAAATGTGCCACTCAAATATCTGAACACTCTCTTAACTACATCTCAATGCACTCTTCCAGGATTAGCCATTTACTGACTAAGGACTCCCACTACTTGGGCAATGTCTTACCTTGTATAGACTATAGCATACATAAAGATGCCAACAACATAGTTTGCATAAGGTACTCAAGACAAGGCCTCCAACTCTGAAGGGGATTTTGGATAATCCTCCTTGGAAATCTCTACCTGTGACATATAAATTTCCTCATTCAAATTACCATGAAGGAATGCTATCTTCACATCCATTTCTCAAATTCAAAATCATAAGTATCTGCAAGTGATAACAAGAATCGAATGGATGTCAGTTTAGCTACAGGAGATAATATTTCACCATAATCAATTCCCTCCACCCGTGAATACTCCTTTACGACCAACCGTACCTTATACTTCTCAACATTGTCATCTAGGCCCAATTTTTTTTTGAACACCCATTTACATCCAACAAGTTTCTGTCCTTCAGGAAAAGGTACCAAATCTCATGTAGCATTCTTCTTCAATGCTGCCATCTCTTCATTCATTGATTCCATCTAGGAATCTTCATCATTCATGCTCATAGCCTCTCTAACAGTCCTAGGATCATTAGTGTTAGCTATCAAAGAAAATATACAACTGAAATCCAACAAAGAATATCCAAAGCTCTCAAGTGAATAACCAAATTTATCAGGTCGTTATCTATCATGAGTAGACCTCCTCAAAGTTCAAGGTTAGGGTTCTTTCTCTTCTTCATAAATTTTAGAGTTTCTTAGGCTCTCCTCATTATCAAGTACATCAAGAGCTTGTAATTATTCTTCCTTATAGGTAGTAGGAATATGAACTACTTCCTTTTTCTACTTCTCTTCCTTCTCTAGCTGCAAATCAACTATGGAAGGTTTCAACTCATGAAATATCACACTTTTATTGTAGAGCACCTTTGTTGTAACTGGATCCCAAAGCTTGTAACCTTTCCCACCAACACCATAGCCAATGAAGATACACTCAACTACCTTGTTCTCCAACTTTGATCTTTCCTCACTTGGCACATGAGCATATGTGTCACAACCAAAGACTCTAATATGTCTCAATGAGGGCTTCTTGCTAGACCACACCTCCATGAGTGTCTTCTCAACAAGTGCTGAAGGAGGAGACCTGTTAATTAAATAACATGCAATGGCTATAGCTTCAGCCCAAAACTTTTTTTCAAGGCCAACACCACTCAACATACTCCTAGCCCTCTCCATCAATGTTCTATTCATCCTCTCTACAACTCCATTTTGTTGTAGAGTGTATGGATTTGTGTTATGTCTCTCAATTCCATGATCTTTTTAAAACCTTTCAAATTTTGCTCAACAAAACTCACCACCATTATCAATCCTCAAACACTTCATTCTTTCTAATAGTCTGATTTTCAACCAAGGATTTAAATTCCTTAAACTGACTTAAAAATTCAGATTTACTTCTGAGGAAATATACAAATGTCCTTCTACTATAATCATCTATGCATGAGATGAAATACAAAGATCTAGATATCAAAGGAATATTAACCAGACCAAACACATCTGAATGAATAGAATCCAAAACCTTGGAAGACTTATGAAAACTGGAATAAAAGGAAACACAGTGTTGTTTACAATAAATACAATGTTCATAGAAGTCAAACTCCATATTACAATCATCAAGGCCTTCAACAAGGCTCTTATTTTTCAAAGCTTGAAGACCCTTCTCATCAATGTGACCAAGTCTTTGGTGCCATAACATTGTCTTCTCAGCAAGGAGCTTCATCTCCAAAGTTTTAGCACCCTTAGGTACCTAGAAAGCACAACCATCAGATGTAGAAACAATGGTCTTCTTCTTTTCTTAATCTCTTGGTGAGGATGAAGAATATAAAATCCTTTTCTTGGACTTCACAGAAGCACTATTGCACTGAATCGTGCATGCATCTAGCCTATACAAGGTTCCCATCCTAACTCACTTAGAAAGCACCATAGAGCCTCTTGTCATCTTGCATCCATCACTTAAGAAAATAACCTGGACACCCATGTCACCAAGCTTGCTGACTGAAAGTAAGTTTCTTGCCAAACTAGGGATATGTAGTACACCATTGATCCCCTTCACTCTACCATCTGGGAATCTAATCTTGACTCTACCACATCTAACAATATTTAGGTGAGTTATCACCCAAATACACCTTTCCAACATCAAACTCTTCATACTTTAAAAACCAATATCTGTGAGATGTCATGTGAAAAGAAGCACTTGAATCTATCAACCACACATCTTCTAATACATGTGTTGCCAAGGCTACAACAAAAGCATCTACATCATCTAGAGAAGATTTATTAGTGTCAGAATCATAGAAATCCTTTTTACCTTTCTTTTTCTTCTCCTCTTTGTAGTCTTTTCGAAGATGACCAAGTTTGTCACAATTCCAACATTTTTCCTTGGAATTTTTACCAAGAGACTTAGATCTCCTAGGAGACTTGGGTCTTCCCTTCTTGTCATTTTTCTTCCTTTTCTCCATTGTTCTACCATGAGCACCTAGGGCCTCCTTAGCTATTTTATAAGATTTTCTTCACATCTCTTCAAATAACAATGAACCAATCACATCCTCCAATTTGAAAGTGTTTGTTGTGCTTCCAATAGCCATAACAAGGTGATCCCATGAGTATAGAAAAGAACATAATAGTTCGCATACATTTATCTTGATCATCAATCTTATCACCAATAGAATTCAACTGAGCAATTAGCATATTAAATACATTCAAGTAATCAACAATAGAACATCATTCCTACATTGTCAAAGAATACAATTTCTTTCTCAAAAATAACTTATTTACCAAGGATTTCCATTGATAAATATCACCAACTTCTTCCAAAGAACAACTATAGTCTTATCTTCATGAACATTCAAGAGTACAGAATCAACCAAACAGAATCTTATTAGACCCTTGGCTTTTTTATCCATCTTATCCCAATCTTCCTACAATGTAGTTTGAAGTTTTGTTGAAGAAATTACAGCCCATAGATCTCTATCTACAAGCATGTCCTCCATTTTAAGTTTCCTCAGCTCAAAATTGTTTCCATTAAACTTAATCATCTCTACTTTAATGGATGTGCTTGTCATATCTAACCTCCAATAAGATTATGAAAAATAAATCCTTTGCAAAACTCCCACTGAAGCTAGATTAGCACAAAAATCCCATCTACCCAACAACAATAATAAAGTTGGTCAAGCTCTGATACCAATTGAAAGGAGGCCAAAGTGCAGAAACAATTCTAAATGCTAATTCTAACAAGAGAGGTTATGCTAAAATTTATCTCACAAAACCTTAGACTATTGCAAGTTAAATAAACATATACAAAAAATGGATTATACACATAAACACATAACACCAAATATACGTGGGAAACCATTGTGGGAAAAAACCCACCACTCCAAAGCTAGACTCAATTGTATTATCAAAAACAAAGTTACAATACAATCTCTAGAGCCACAACTCTCCAAGAGTAATCAGTTGTGATATCTAAATCCACAATAATCCCAACAGCATAATAACGCTCCTCAAACAATTCTCTCTCTCAATTCTCTACAACAATGTCTTGTACTTATAGAGTTTTTATATAAGAGGAAATAGTTTCTAAAGCATCTACATTCAAAGCATCTACAAATTATTTTAGAAACTTCCTTTATGCACAACTCTTGCCTTAAAAATAAATCAAAGAGAATAAATCAAAGAAATAAAAGAAATAGTTTTTTTCCTCTCCAAGTCCATCCTTGTGGAAGATTTCATCTTCATTTAGCACCTTTCTAAAAAGAATAAATAAAATAGTAAATTATGATAAGGCTGAATCACCTTATCCCAACATAATGTTGGTTATCCATAATGCACTCTAATTTTTGGAAGGCATTGAAGCTTCTTCAAAATGATAATACTTTAAAACAAAACTTAGCAGCAACCAATATGCACATACAAGGTACTGGTCAAACATATAGGCCAGATAGATAGTTACACTTACCACTTCAATTTCAAATATCCTAAATAAAGGATCACATCAAAATAAAGAGCATGACAAGTAAAACAAAAATCCAAAGGTGGACAAAGTTTATTAAGTAATGTTGAATGACAAAAATCCAAAGATGGACAAACTCTATTAAGTAATGTTGAATGACAAAAATCAAAAGATGGACAAACTTTATTAAGTAATGTTGAGCGGTAGCACATTTTCATCACAGAAAATTTTCTTTAAACATATGTGACACTAAAAGATGTTTGATAGTATTAGAGAAAATTTTCAGGGCATAGCCTCATGCCGAATATAAGAGTTTACCACGGTGTCTAATGCGGAGAACTTCCTGACAATATTTTCTGCAAAAAGGATATTCCCAAGAGTATCCTCCACATCCATTTCATATTTACACTCTGGCACAACTGTTCTGATCTCACAACAAATATCCACCAACAATAATAGCTTCCTTATAAAATTACTTGGAATACCATCGGTCCAATCTCATGACAAAGGATCAAATTGCACGAGATTAATGCCTTTCAATTCCATCAAATTATTGCTAAAAGATTCATGGAAGGTGTCCTAGATTTTGATTGTGAAAAGAAAAACAACCCTGAAGGATTTTAACTTTTAACCAATGTATCTTGATACCTTAAATCAGTTGTTATAGCAATTGTTGATAAGTGAAAAATTATTTTCAATCTTTCTTAATTTGAAATGGCATTTCTCTTGCCACGATAACAAATCCCCTAGTACCTAAATATTATATCATTTGCCTCCACCAGTCGGAACAATTTTGTGTGCACAATTATTTTGTTCAAAATGTTTTGGTAACTAGAATCCTGGGTGTCCAAATATCTTACCCTTTAAACAATAGCAACAAACAGGTATTATGTCAAGTGGGCATGAGGGATGGGTAAGGTTGCATATCTCAGTGAAAGTGGACAAAGGTAAATGGAAAAATTTGGTGGCTGGCTTGACGTGACCTGAAAACCTGCCTTTGCATTTACATTTATCTAGAATTTTAAAATTTTAGCCCATTTATATGAATTTTTGAAAAGAAAATGTTGATTCAAAAGCTTTCAATCATCAAGAATAACAACTAAGTAGCAATTACTCTATTTGAATTGCAAATCCATTCTCACTGGGCCAAACTAGAAATCTAGCTTTTGAGTCTCCATAATGCTTCTGGAAGCATTTATCTAATGTACAATGTTATCAACTATATTTTGTAAATATTTATATGAAGTGCAAATGACACCCATCAAACAGTCTATCACAAACATCAAGACACTAGGTGCACAACCAAGCCAATAGACTAAACTTGAGGACTATGGGATTTCTAGAGGGTTAAGATGTATGGAAAAATCATGAATCTGTGAAGAGAGATGACCATTGTTCAAATCCTTACAATATGATACAATGACCTCTAGCTTAAACATTAACTAAATGTGGACCATTCAGATATGGGTAAGCAAAGGTTGTGGACTATTGAAAATAGGATACACTCATACTGTGATATCTAATTCCACCCAACAATCTTAGCTTAAAACCCAAGCAAATAAATAATAAAAGATTATGAGACCGTGAGAAAAAAAGCATAGAATGGTGACTCAAGTAAGGGCATAACAAAGACTACTCCATCAAGTAAGGGCATACATTTGTAGGATTTGGACTTGATCGCTATGGAGCAACTAATGAATCGATGACTTTGAATAAAAGCAAAGACCATACGAGAACTAAATGACCTACCAAGCATAAGATAAATAATTAAGTTGATAGGCTTTATGTGGGAGCTTTGCTCCTGGAAATAATTTTTTTCTTCTAGAAAGTTGTCAGCCCCTCTTCCTGAATAATTTTGTTTTTCCGGCAATGGAAAGCACTTCACATTTTTATAGCAACTTACCTTATTTATTTTTTAAAATTCTTGAACTTCTTTAAATTACTCGTGTGATTGAGACATTAACATCTCTCACCAATTTAGAATGAGATTGATTTTTCAATTTTTGTTACTTAGATTAAGAGATTTTTTCAAGGATTAACTTACTTTTAATTTTTTAGAATTTTTTAACATAGTTTATTTTAAGGATTAACTGTACTTTTTATTTTTTATGTATGTATTTATTAAGTTTTTTTATATGTATTTTTCAAGAATCAACAATTATATAGTCAACTGTATATAAACATCATGGAATTTCTTAACATTTACCTACAACAAATTTGCTTTCTACAAGAAAACCAGATTAAAAATTAATGTAAAAACATATTCATTTTAAACTTTCCTATTTTAAATTGAAAAATAAAACCTATCAGCTCATCATTGCATGCACAAAAACATGCGATTACTAGTATTTACACAATTGTAAGTTATAGATATGGCTCCTCTAGAAGATGTCAGACTTGTCATTATAGGGCTCTTACCCTTTGCATGCCTCCTGCAACTGCTCATTATTCCTGCCAAAGATATTCTGTACAGCCAGGCTTTGAACTCCTGCCACTGAGAAGAAAAAAGAAGCCTTTGAGACCTGAGCCTTCCAAGCTCAGAAACGAATTCAAACCATAACGTAAGACCATGCCCAAAATGACACCAACAATGAATTATCCAAACGGTGCCTTCTGCATATGGACACTAAATTTTTAGAATTCAACCCTATTATTTGTTGTCTTCAAATGAGTTTTTCTAGAATACCGTTACATATGTGTATTTTTCACAAAAAAAAAATTCACGCCTGTATTCTAATTATTGCAGTTGACTCCGTGTGCCGTTTCAACGAATCAACATACAGAAACTTCTTGGGTATTATCATTGGCCATTTCCTTTATTAAAACTATACTATCACTTGAGGAAATCTGAGCTTTAAATCTGTCTCAAATAAGACAGGAGGGCAAATTAGTAATTATATAGAAGGGCAACTTGAAACTGGTGGATGAATACATACAGTTGCATATTCAGACAGGTAAAGTCATTGGTTTTATATCAGGATAGGTTTTATGAGGGTAGTATGGTGGAAAATAAATCATTCAAATTAGAGGAGTATATGTCACTCTGTTCTAGCATCAGAACAGGAAATAGGAAGTTCAGGTATGATTTCTAGCAAGTTCACGAAAATTTTAATATGGCACCAAAATTTATGTTAGCAAAGTCAGGCAGTTAGGATTTCTGAACACCTGTAATGTAGCTCCAAAGAGGTGTTGAAAGGTGAGCAACACCCAAATCAAATATGGATCGATCGTAAAGAAACAAATGATTTAATAATAATAGAGCACCTCAATAATAAATGAGAGGTCTAAATTCAACTGCTAACTGATCTGCTGAAGACTTAACATAATAAAATAGATACTAATCATAGACAACACAACATGGCATGAATGCACATCAATGAGTAAATCAATTATTTGAACACACAAATTATGAATTGTATCTTTGACATACACACCCACAGAGGCTGTAGACATAATAATCAAATACAACCGACTCTTAGAAAGTGCAAACTAACGATAAATCAGCTCAACCAAATTTGCAGACCAAAACAATTAACAATTTTTAGGTGGATTCATACCTGGTACATTAACAAGGTGTCAATAAACTTAAATTTTGATCTTCCTTACTATGTTAGCTTTGATATTGCTGTTACAACCATGCGCAATATGCAGGATCAGATGCCGGGCAGAAATAGAAGAAACACACCATTTGAAAACCATAAATCATCGTCCATTAAACAATGTACAATAGTGCACATGAATAATTTGTTTTTGATAACCAACTTTCATCGACCATTAAATGTTGTAGTCAAACTATAAACTATAATATCAAGAAAATGGGGGGTTACATCTGGAAGATTACGAATGCATAGTCAGTGTAAGAAGATCAACAACTGTGACTATATGTCTAGTACTAACCATAGAACAAAACAATTAATACAATAGTTCGGGATGATCTATGCCGTCTGAAATGAAATTGCAGTAACCTGATCTCCTGCTAATGAGGTTTTAATGCACTGAGTCCCTTCATCCTGACTCCAATTTAATTTCCATCCCAGATTTTCTGTCACACCCTTCACTTTCCCTGCAACGCCTGCAATTCTCAAAATGCTTTCTTCATCACACATAGCTGCATGTTTCTTGCAATCCTCCATTATCACACCAACTGCTCTTACTGTGCAAGACCCTATCACATCTGCCAACATTTCTTTCAATTTTTTGAGGATTTCCTCTACATCAGTAAGCTGATCATTTATATGCACTCCTAGCTTGGATAATGTGTAACCTGCCACTATTTCACTCCATTTCCTTAACTCGTATTGATCAGCTGTTTGCTTCCCTTTCTCAAAAAGTTTCTCCATGCCTTCTCTTGCTGCTGTAGGGCTCCTCTCAATATCTTTGCTGACTGGGAGACTGTATTCAAGCCACTTATGTTCTTTTTCCAGGCGTTGAAAAATATTATTTGCTGCTTCACAGAGCTCAACAGCTTCACCATCAAAAAGTTCAACTACCTCCACGATATCCCACGCTTGAGAGCAAGCTTTTATAACTGATTCCACCATGGAATTAGTATCACTAAATGAGGATACTTCAATGATGGCAGCGATTATTGAGATCGCTACCATCTTCCAAGAAGACTTCCGCACGTTTAACTTTCTTTCAACAGTCAACTCCCTTTCTATATCCACTATGATATGAGGACCAATATGGAGCCTCCCACAACTTTCATTAGAAAAATCTTCCGTAGAATAGTCCCTTAGCAAGCATATTAAATCCTCGTATTTTTTCCCCTCGTCCTCTCTTTTCTCCATCTGTTTCTTTATTTCCTGTATAGATTTTCTGTTGGCAATCCATATTCCAGCACGATTTTCACCCTCCATGGCTACCAATGCCCTAAAATATTTGTCAAAGTCAGACCCCTTCCCCAACAGGATTTCTCGGTGGCTCTTACTTCTAGACAGATTGCAGAATTCATCATATGCTGAACCTATAAGCAGCTTGGCCGGATATTTGTTGGAGAAAAACATTTGTGCAAAAAACCAACAAATTTTACTTATAAAGATGGAGAACATCAGAATGTAATGAAGCAGATAAAGCAGTTTATGAAATCTTAGATTTCTGCACAGCTTGATCATAAGTTTTCCGAGGGACCTATCACCACTTATTTCATGGGTATTGAAGTTATCTATAAAGTCAAGCAAATGACTCTTCCAAAAACTTTCTATCTGGAAAAACTCTCTTAGACTGGACAATTTCCATTCCAGTGTTTTTGAATAGAACACCACTGCTGTGATACATCTCCAGTATATGATAATGGATCCCATTGCAATCACCACACAACGAAGCACGAACCAAATGTCCGGAAAAGTGTCCACAAATTCATTTAACACAAAGTGCAAGGTTTCAAAAATCAAAATTCCATTGCAAATGGTAATAAGGAAAGCTATGGATGAGGTTAGAATCGATCTTGCCATTATATATTGAGGATCGGCAGTGCGAGCTACAATTAATGACTGGCACACTCTTTCTTCAACCTCTTCCCATACAAACTGGGTACTTAAGTCTTGAGCGAAAACTATGGTGGGTATTTTATGAGCCCAAGCTTTACAAATACTACCACTAGCGAGAGCAGCAGAGACTAAAAGCAAAACCAAAATTGCTAGCGATACTAACATTGTAAGGTTGCACACAAGTGCATGCCAAAATTCACCATAATTTTTGTACAAAAGCTTACTAATTCGAAATGTTTCATATGAAATATGGAAAAGAGATAGAGAGGAGCTTATTATGAGAGCAGCCATGTCTCTCCACAAAGTAGCGGAGAGAGGGCGTGCTACTCCAGGCAACAAACAACCCATTAACACAAACATAGAGACTCTCCCACATAAAACTGACGCCCAATTACTGTAAAAATTTAAGAGAGAGTAGCGTGTGATCCGATCTTCCTGGGTGTCGTAATCAACATAGGCATAATCATTGTCAGCTTGTTGCTGTTCATCTTTGTTAAATACATCACCAGGAAAATTGAATGATTTATTAAGGAGAGGTAGGAATTGAAGAACAAGTGCACCTACAACCAAAGAGCCTGCTGGAATCCAATGCCTTCTTTTCTTGAAGGCGCTCCATGCAGCTTCGCCAATGAAAATGATTGGAAGGCATCCAAACGATATGGTAGCTAAACTAAAGAGGACAAAGACAAAACAATTAGAATACGAAAAACTAGAAGAATGATGGGAACAAGTATCCTCACCACCGAAGAAACCAAGGGCTGTTATCCCCATAATGAAGGCAAAGTGTTGCAAGGTCCAATGCAATAAACACAATGTTCTTTTGATCGAGGGAATGTGCAGGCTTCGAGAAAGCAAATAAAAAGATAAGACGGACACTGATCCGGTCTCTGCACTCTATAGATAATAATAGTTTTTGATAAATTTTATAGTAAATTCGTAAACTCTTTTGGGCTGAAGCTTCTTGAATTGACTCAACTAATTGCCGTGAGGTGGACGAAATCGGGAACAGCGAGTTCTTTACAGACTATTCTACATTTGCACCTTGAAACTGCTGGGAAATAAACCCAACTACCAACATTTCTAGACTTCTGTTTTCTCCGTGGTATTAGGTAGATATCAAATCTATTTACATTTGTGTTCTTTCTTTTGTCCACCTCTTTTATTATATTTTATTTTTGTTTAGAAAATTATTTTGTTTAAAAGTGAGTAGATTTAATCTATGAAATAAATTGCAGGTTATTTTTCAAGTTGATTATGTGAGTATTTTTGCATCAATTCATTAGAACGATAAAGAGCATAAAGAAATGCATACTAATATCTTATCTCTTTATGCTCTCTAGGTATCATTCTAATGAGGGATCACATAAATATTGATTTGTCTAAAAGTTACTTTTTTTAACAAAATTACAATATATGATAATTTTTATTTTGTGGTATACAATTTTCTTTAAATAATAATGTTGAGATTAACTAGACACAAATGTTCAATTTTGTGAGGTTACCTATCTAATAAGAAAACAAAACTTATAAATTTAGTGGTCAAATAGAAGTTTGAATCTAGATGAAAAGATCAACAAGAATAAGTTTTAATTAAAGCAACAAACTTTTAACAACAATATTAATTATATAAATTAAATATCAACTAATACAAACTGTTTCAAAATTAGATTGTGTAAAAAAAATAATTCTATTATTATTTATGATTACACTTTGTGATCAATTATTAAGATGATAAAATAAAGAGCTACACATGAACTAAAGAACCAAGAAAGACGACAAGAATGAAACAAACTTGATTAACTAATTATTTTATTTAAAAGAACTTAAACATATGAACTCTTCAACCGTTACACCCTTACCACACGTCAGTTAACATATCAGCAATGTCTAGGGGCACAGAGGAAATGTCTACGGATAGTAGATATCTTTCAATTTTGCATCTCGAGAAGACTATGACTTCCGGAGGAGCGCATTAAAAGCGAAAATTACACTTATGGAAAATGGTGTTCCGTACAGACATGTTAGAGGACTTTTCTATTGAGTTGCGTATTCCCTCTGCATTCATATCATGTACTATACTCCACCTAAACAAGCTGGTTTGCAGCTGTCAAACTGTGCATATGAAAATCTTAAATTTCAGTAGTAGTTAGTACCACTACCACTTCACCGCACCCATAAATTATTATCTAGCCATGACAGCCAATTTCCATTGCTCATAGTTATGGTTGCTTGAACACCTGGTCGTCCATTTTTCTAGAATTAGTATTTAATTGTTTTTATGGAAATTTGGTGAGAACACAGATAATTATTTATTAGTTTATTTATATTTATTTTTCATAATATATATATTAAATACGTCGATATATATTTTCTTCCAGACATCTATCATACCTTTGTGTGATTATGATTGAAGGTAGGTACCTCAAAAAGAATATATATCAGTGTATTTAATATATATATATATATATATATATATATATATATATATATTCTGAAAAATAAATATAGATAAGCTAGTAGCAGTACATGGAAGACATGCAACAAGTGAGGAAAGGTTCGAAGGCTTCAATTTTTTATTTCATATTGAATTATATCCATGACTTGTGACTTATTAAGAGAATACAATTTCACTTTAATTGAAAAGCTTTTGCTTTTAATTTGAAACATTATCCAAACATTTACATTTATTAAGAGTTATCATATGATATTTGCTTTAATATTTTAGAACATATTTTGTAAAGATTTTTTATTTTTCAAACAAAAATTAAAAACTTATTATAGTTCAGATATACTAAATCTATAATTGTTGAATTTATTTGAGAACATAGTCTACCAAAGACCACTTTTATTAACATCAACAGAAATTACAATTGTCAACATAAACCATAATAAAATATTAGAGTTGAAGCCACATAAATTAAAACTACATATATGATACTTTATATTAACAATATGTATGGCTTTGATTCAAATATGTTAAAAAATGGTCTGAAACCATTACAACATAAATTATAAACAAAGCATTGAAGAGCTAACCACATAATCTTCATCAAAATTTAAAAGTTTATAAACGGTTCATATAACACTTATTTAAAAGTTTCAAAATGACAACATCAAAACTACATGAAGAACACTTCATTGTAATGGTGTAAATACATTACATATTCTTCATCGATTAGAATGGTATTACGACCTTTATTTTGCATATGATCAGAATATACTTCTTCCATAAAACCTGGAAAAGCAACCACTTTTGTATATGTCTATCCTTAACCTTGTGTGCAACATCCTTCATTTGTAGTATTTCAACTTGAATTTGAAATCTATTTAGAAATGCATGAAAGTGGGTATAGAATTTTGGTTATTACATAAGATTCACTATGTAGTGTTAATATATTGTTTACAGATTCTTGTAGTCTCACATTGAAACTAAATTTACAGTCGTGAACTGAACATATTTTGCTTAGCCTATTATCAAATGACCCCATTGTTTTTGCATAATAGTTGGTTTAAACCACTATCCTCTACCATGGCTCTGAAGCTTGAATAACACTTCTTTCATTTTCATCAATAGTGGATTTATCCATTGTGTCATGCAGTGAATGATATCTTTTTATAACTTAAGATTAAGATCAATAGAAATATTATTTTTCAACGTTTGTTTTTTAAAATTAGGGACATATAGTGTTAAAATAAATCATAACATTAGAGTATTGCATAAGTTTGTAATTTCGTATAAATAGTCTTCGCATTCTTGAAATGACATCTTCTTGTGAGTTTTGTCTGACAACTCTTTGTCATTCAAATAATCATTTTTTACTATTAGTTATGGTATTCACGAGGTGCCAATTTGTCAAGAATGCGACTGGTAATAATCTATGGGACTGACTTAGGTTTCTTAGAGCAAATATTTCCAATGGCCAACCACAACAAGCCACACCTTTATATACATTACAAGTTCAAAAACAAAAGTTTTGGGTAATAGGTTTCACGTCACATGTTGAACACGTTGGAAGTAGGGGTAATTTATTTTATTACACTTTTAATTGTTTTTTGATTGTATAGTGTGCCAATTTTATTTCTCACATTATCGCATTTATTTTATTATAAGCTTAATTATTATATCTACCAAGTGATTATGTGACTACAATCAAACATTTAGCTTTCAAATCTTAATAATTTGCATTTTACAATAGTTTATTTCTCACATTATCAAATTCATTTTATTATAGTTTTTATTTTTTACTTTGCATTGTATATATGCAAATTTTATTTCTCACATTATCAAATTTATCTATTATAGTTTTAATTGTTTACTTTGATTGTATAATGTGGAGAGTTTGTTTCTCACATTATCACATTTATTTTATTATAGGTTTAATTGTTTAATGTGTACTGTATAGTTTTATTATAATATTCTTGTGGACACATTTGTGTAATTTTATAATAGAAATTCTGGAAGTGCACCCCATTTAAGTAGTGAAAGATAGAAAAGTTAAAACAATCGCCATCCCACTGTTAATGGTCGTCCACACATGGAGAGCCCTTCTGGAAGTTAGAAGACAAAATGCTAAGCGAATCTCACCCCCAAATCATCACGCCCCTCTTTCAATTGTCATCATCCAATTTACCCAGTCGCACAATGAGCATTTGGTCGTTGCACGTAATTAATCGACAGTCAAAGTCAAGCAGAGAGGCATCTTTCTAGATATTTTTATTTATTATGTAAAAGGAATGGTCCATAATTTACCCAATTTGAGTTACATATGGAATAATAATATTATGGTAACATTTACTTCTCAAGAATGTCGGATTATTGAAAATTTTGGAAGAGTTATTGCAGCATGCATAAGGATAGAAAGTAATGTATATAATTTTAAAGGTATTTTAAATAGTGTAGAATATGGTGAAACTTTTCTTGTAGGGTTAGTTGTAAATACTAAACCTAAAGATGAAAATGAGGAATATGACAATCAGATATATTATGAAGGTGAGGTGATATTTGATTTGAAATAAATATAGGTGCATATAAATGGTACATTCACTTGGGCCAATAAGAATGCAACTTTTAGCAATATTGTAGAGAAGTTACAAAAAATTTAATGAGAGGAGATGTCAATACCTTTGATTATACCTTTGAAGCCTCTATTCATGCTTTAAATGGGTCAGACCACTTCCCTATTTGTTTATAAATTAAAACGGATAAAATTCCCTATAGAAACCCCTTCAAAAATGAAAGTTTGTGGTATAAATATCCTGATTTTTTTTTACTTAATAGAGTCTCGGTGGGCAAAAACAAAACTAGAAGGTTCGAAGATGTTCAATTTTGTAGTAAAACTAAAACTTCTAAAAGAGATACCTTGAAGGAACATTAATCAATCTAAATGTAATTTACTCCTACACATTTTTTGGAGCAAGTAGTGCCTTACCAAAGTAGGGTATTTTTCCTAGGATGCTCTCCAAAGGAGGATTCTAACTTTAGAAATATTTCAGTAGTTAGGGCTTTCTCGTCTTTCTAGATGTTTCATGTGTAAAAGCAATAAAGAATATGTTGATCACCTACTCCTTGGTTTTCAATTTTCTCAAGTTTTTTGGAGGTGATCCTATGGAAAATTGGAATGGTTGAAACTCTAGCTAAGGATATCCTAACTCTATTCAAATTTTGGCCATGCATCAAAAGAATTTCTATCTATGGCTACAATTGGACCTTGGGACATTCTATTAGTATCTGGGAGATAGGGAAGGCTCATAGTAATAAAATGATCTTCTTGGACAAAGAAATGTCTTCCTCCTCTCTTTAAAATAAGGGTGAGACCTTTATTATGGAGACTATGAACTCAAGAATTGTGAATATGGGTTATAAACGCCTACATTTTTTATAATGGGATGTCAAACTTAAGATTAGGCATGTGTGAATCAAATTTCCTAATCAGGTTGGCATAAGTGGTCAGTCAACATAGGAGAGATGAACAAATGTGATAAGGGATACTTCAGTACAAAAGGATGGTAGAAATTAAACTTTGATAGGGTTGTGATAGGGAAACCATGGGTTTCTGGAGCATAACTAGGCCTTGAGAGGGATTCTCAGGGAAATACTATTCTTGACATTTATAGATCTTTACTTATTGGCTTGAACAATGAGGCAGATCTCATGACAGTTGTTGTTGTGGGTTTATAGTTGTGTACAGATAGATTCACTAAAAAGGCAAAAATTGAAAGTGATTTAGCCACCATAGTAAATGTATTAAGAAAAGGTGACACATCTAATCAACATCTAAAGGTTATCTTGGAAATGGAAATGGAGTTTATGTCGAAGATCTTTAAATGGTCACTATCAAACATATTTATAATGAGGGGAATAAAGAAGATGACATTCTTTCCAACTTGGGAGCAAATAGAATGGATAATATGGCTTGGCATTTTCATGCATGAGGATAGGAGGAGTGTAGTATAATTCTCACCTTTCAAGGACAATCTAGCTATCATCTAATAGAATAGGAAGTACTCCTATGAGCCTATGACATCACCTCCTTTTAAACCCTCTTTAGGGAAATAGTTTTTACCTTTTTAAATATATGATGATACATGAAGCATGTAATTGAGGATACATAACAACTTTGTCTTTTCCTTAGTACATCATAGTTATGAAAGATATGATGTTTTGTATTATTTTGGCTCTAAAATGATGATGCCTCAACTATTTATTGTCTCTCTGAGAATTTATTTGTAACCTCTCCTTTCTAGTTTTCTTCATGTGGATTTCTTGTTTCTTCTTTTGTTTTATATTTCTATTTAGTCCTTGATTATGGAGTATCTGATTAGAATGACTTGTCAAAAAAGATAAATGTTTTTTTTGAGCTTCATCTTAGACACAAGATTACATACTATTTGCAAGGATGGGGGGTTATTCACAATGTAGGCAATTATCATGGTTCTTAGGAGACATTATTTCTTAGTCAAGTCTTTAAGAATATTTCTTGGGTGGAGACACAGATATGAACTAATGGTCAAAATCCCATGGCCAAGGGACCTTCATAAGCTCTTTCAACCAAACTCAAATGTGGCTAACCTCATTGATGAGGAGTTGGCAAAGCATCGAAGGTGGGTTGAAGTGAGCAAGAGCTTCCTATGAAAGTGAACCTTGATAATCATAGAACCAAGTTTCAAATGGATCAATAAATTTGCAAAGTCATCACCTCTGAGGCCTTTTATGAGGAATGAAGGTTTATTTTTTGATAATATTTTTAAATTTTGATGATCTATATTTTTGCAGTGGATTAAAGTTTAGTTTATCATCCAAGAAGGGGCTATTATTTTTATTTTTGTGTAGGTGACTGTGTGAATACTTCCTAAAGGTTGGACAAATTATTTTTATGTTTTGGTTTACTAACCCATGATCTTACAATTTTGTTTCATGTAGAATGGGGTTAGTTAGGAGGGAACCTTTTGGGGTTCCTTTGGGGATTTGATATATCAATGTATATGGTTTTTTAAGCACTCAGAGTAGTGCCTTATTAGAATGTATCTAGGGTGCTTTATGCATTAAGAAATTCCCATACTTTTGTGTCCTCTAATACAATGCTCACACCCTATGGTTGTGTTTCATGGATTAAAAGAAAAAATTAATTCCAACCAAAGGTAGGATACTTATACATCCATTTCATTCCAATTTTTAATTAATCTATCCAATATATGCACAGAATTTAAATCATCTTTTCTTTCTTACCATTAAAACATGTGGTTTATTTTATTTTTATTTTTTTGAATGATTTAAAATATCTTTTATCTTTTACCATTGGTTAGAACAAGAAAAAAAATTATTTTTCACAATAAAACTTAATTCATTGATCTGAGAAAATATGTAAGATGCATTTTAGGAAAGTACAAGTTACCTGCATGCATCATTAAGGGTCCGTTTGTTTTCGAGAATTGGGATGGAATTGTCATTGTAAAATCTTGGAATTGACATATCCCATGTTTATTTTCAAAAAATTAAAATTGAATAGGGAATTGTTAATTCTCATTTACCCCCAACACCATCATTTAATCTTTCATCTAAAAAGGTGGAATTTGAAAATGAATTCCAATTCTACTTAAATGGGATTGAATTCAATATTGTTGACAATGATGTGAACAAAGCATGAGATGAAAGATGAAGCCCTACAAAACGTGACACTAAATTCAATCTTCCATCTCTCTCACTTATATACACACACTCACTCTATCTCTTATTTATACTCCACACACTTGTCTCCTTGAATCTACCCCACATACACATTATATAAATATATTCTCTCTTTCTCTCACTCTTCCTCTCTCTCTCTCTATCTTCATCTCTACTTTCATCTACTCCTTACATTAGTACATGTGCAACATGTTCATAATGTATACATCGATCATATGAAACTCAAGGTGTTGAGGGATGTGACATCTTATAATCAAATCCTTTCAACATTACTTCCAAGCATTTTCTTATCTCTTAGAATCTAAGATTCTTTCTATTTTAGTCTTGTTGCATTGAGCTTATTTTGCAGATGTACAACTGTGCCTTCCAACTATGCCTTAGGTGAATCCCACAAGCACCTATTTTCAATCATTTTTCCTTTCAATTCCTTTCTTCGTCATCAAACTGTTCCAAATTATTTTTCAATTTTTTATTTTTTATTTTTTATTTTTTATTTTTGATCGATAAAGGCCGAAGCCAGGTTTCTATATTTATATATAATAATGAAAATAACATTCAAGATTTTATAAGATCTATAGCATTGTAGAGTAAACTTATCAAATGGTGCACCAGATATAGAGCAACAAAGCTCAGCACCAATACACAAATTATACCAAAACTTAGCTAAACCAGTCATAGATAAATGGTGCACCAGATATACAGCAACAAAGCTCAACACCAATACAAAAATTATACAAAAAGTTATCTAATCTAGTCATAGACAAAGCCAGAAGTTAAATGAAACTGTCATACATAGCTATTTTAATGAAAAGGAAACGGGAACCTGAGAGCACACAAACACCATTGCTAGTCCGATGGTGAAGTGATGTCCTGCTCTATGTTTTCTGAGGCATTTTCCTCCTCCTCCTGGGAAGCAGAAGAGTTTCCTTGGTCCATGTTTACTGCTGCATCATCTTCATCTTCATTATTTTCCTCGTCCTCTTCCTCGTTAGCCTCAACCTCATCACCATGATTGGAATCCGCTTGATCGTCAGCTCCTGAAGCCTCTCCGGAATCCTCCTCCTCTTCTTCTTCTGCATCTTCCTCCTCCTCCTCTTCTTCAATTTTTTATTTTCATCTCTCAAACGGATGCAGAATTAGAAAATGAACTTATGCCTGAAATCAATACAAGAAAACATTAAGCTTTAGCTAGCCAAAAAAAAGTTAAAATAGTCCAATGATGACTCTAAAGAATTGAATGCAAAACTTATCAAAGAAAAGTTGAAAGAGATGAAAAGAAACATTTCGAAGGATAATTGAAAGAGTTTGATGATGAAGATAAGAAATGGAAGGAAAGTTTATTGAAGACGGGATTTTGTAGAATTCATTTAAGGCGGAGTTAGAAGGTAAAATCTAATCTGCAAGAAAAGATAAAGATAAAATTAAGTGTCTGTTTATAATTCATGTGAAGATGGAATACAAAACACATACCCAAAATGTAATACTGCAAAACTGCTGCTATGAACCAACTTTCTTTACAGAAAATAGATCTTCAAAGGATGGCACTTTATAGTAATTCTGCAAGTTGCGGTCCTTTACCAAGATGGTTAAACAAATAAATATTTTTCAACAGTTAGAACAAGGTATGTGTCAACCTGATTTGTTACTAAGGTTAAAAGATTCTTCAAAAGCAAGAGATAATTATAGTCATCCTCATGCCAAAACAAAAAATAAATTTAATCACACTTGCTTATTATCATTAGCTTTTAAGAGGACATTTTTAAATTTTTTCAGACCTAAAAGAAATTACATTCAAATTTCTCAGCAAAGAGAGCACTAAGAAGCCTGGTCCCTATCCACTACTTATGAATATTACGCTGGGAGTTGACAGGTGAAATTCCATACAGTACCCATGCAAATTTTTGACAGGTGAAGATTCATAAATTTCACTAGAAGAAAATGTTTTTCTGCCTCACCAAACAATTCTATAGATGAGGATTCTGTAGTGTTCTTTCCAGTAGCTTCTGAATGGATTTAAGGATGGTTTTGTACAATCTAATAAGGTTCTATGGCGAAATAGATCACATAATTGTTGAAACCTGCACAATTATCTATAGATTCCTCCCAAAGGCCAAGTGACAACTATAATCAAAATTGAAATGAACATTTGGTCTACCAATCTTCCTCAGCTAGCCAAATTAAGCCCCTCAATAAGTGGCATGATAATTTTCACAGCATCACACCATACCCATTTTTATCATCACATGATTATAATTTATGTTGAAAACCAAAGTGAACTTCAAGTCAATAAAGACTACATGAAAAATAGTATAGGAAATAAAACAACTTCTCCACCATCATAGAACGAAAGTATGACACAACATATAATAGAGCATCAAATTGAAATCTATACACGTAGCCATGTTCAATCCTGTTGTAAACCTTTTATGTTCAAATTCATATGAAACTCATAATGTATACATCGATCATATGAAACTCAGGGTGTTGAGGGATGTGACATCTTATAATCAAATCCTTTCAACATTGCTTCCAAGCATTTTCTTATCTCTTAGAGTAATCTAAGATTTTTTCTATTTCAGTCTTGTTGCATTGAGCTTATTTTGTAGCTGTACAACTGTGCCTTCCAACTATGCCTTAGGTGAATCCCACAAGCACCTATTTTCAATCATTTTTCCTTTCAATTCCTTTCTTCGTCATCAAACTGTTCCAAATTATTTTTCAATTTTTTATTTTTTATTTTTTATTTTTTATCGATAAAGGCCGAAGCCAGGTTTCTATATTTATATATAATAATGAAAATAACATTCAAGATTTTATAAGATCTGTAGCATTGTAGAGTAAACTTATCAAATGGTGCACCAGATATAGAGCAACAAAGCTCAGCACCAATACACAAATTATACCAAAACTTAGCTAAACCAGTCATAGACAAATGGTGCACCAGATATAGAGTAACAGAGCTCAGCACCAATACAAAAAATTATACAAAAAGTTATCTAATCTAGTCATAGAAAAAGCCAGAAGTTAAATGAAACTGCCATACATAGCTATTTTAATGAAAAGGAAACGGGAACCTGAGAGCACACAAACACCATTTCTAGTCCGATGGTGAAGTGGTGTCCTACTCTGTGTTTTCTGAGGCATTTTCCTCCTCCTCCTGGGAAGCAAAAGAGTTTCCTTGGTCCATGTTTACTGCTGCATCATCTTCATCTTCATTGTTTTCCTCATCCTCTTCCCCGTTAGCCTCAACCTCATCACCATGATTGGAATCCGCTTGATCGTCAACTCCTGAAGCCTCTCTGGAATCCTCCTCCTCTTCTTCTTCTGCATCTTCCTCCTCCTTCTCTTCTTCAATTTTTTATTTTCATCTCTCAAAAGGATGCAGAATTAGAAAATGAACTTATGCCTGAAATCAATACAAGAAAACATTGAGCTTTAGCTAGCCAAAAAAAAGTTAAAATAGTCCAATGATGACTCTAAAGAATTGAATGCAAAACTTATCGAAGAAAAGTTGAAAGAGATGAAAAGAAACATTTCGAAGGATAATTGAAAGAGTTTGATGATGAAGATAAGAAATGGAAGGAAAGTTTATTGAAGATGGGATTTTTTAAAATTCATTTAAGGCGGAGTTAGAAGGTAAAATCTAATCTGCAAGAAAAGATAAAGATAAAATTAAGTGTTTATTTATAATTCATGTGAAGATGGAATACAAAACACATACCCAAAATGTAATACTGCAAAACTGCTGCTATGAACCAACTTTCTTTACAGAAAATAGATCTTCAAAGGATGGCACTTTATAGTAATTCTGCAAGTTGTGGTCCTTTACCAAGATGGTTAAACAAATAAATATTTTTCAACAGTTAGAACAAGGTATGTGTCAACCTGATTTGTTACTAAGGTTAAAAGATTCTTCAAAAGCAAGAGATAATTATAGTCATCCTCATGCCAAAACAAAAAATAAATTCAATCACACTTGCTTATTATCATTAGCTTTTAAGAGGACATTTTTAAATTTTTTCAGACCTAAAAGAAATTACATTCAAATTTCTCAGCAAAGAGAGCACTAAGAAGCCTGGTCCCTATCCACTACTTATGAATATTACGCTGGGAGTTGACAGGTGAAATTCCATATAGTACCCATGCAAATTTTTGACAGGTGAAGATTCATAAATTTCACTAGCAGAAAATGTTTTTCTGCCTCACCAAACAATTCTATAGACGAGGATTCTATACTGTTCTTTCCAGTAGGTTCTGAATGGATTTAAGGATGGTTTTGTACAATCTAATAAGGTTCTATGGTGAAATAGATCACATAATTGTTGAAACCTGCACAATTATCTATAGATTCCTCCCAAAGGCCAGGTGACAACTATAATCAAAATTGAAATGAACATTTGGTCTACCAATCTTCCTCAGCTAGCCAAATTAAGCCCCTTAATAAGTGGCATGATATTTTTCACAGCATCACACCATACCCATTTTTATCATCACATGATTATAATTTATGTTGAAAACCAAAGTGAACTTCAAGTCAATAAAGACTACATGAAAAATAGTATAGGAAATAAAACAACTTCTCCACCATCATAGAACGAAAGTATGACACAACATATAATAGAGCATCAAATTGAAATCTATACACATAGCCATGTTCAATCCTATTGTAAACATTTTATGTTCAAATTCATATGAAACTCATAATGTATACATCGATCATATGAAACTCAGGGTGTTGAGGGATGTGACATCTTATAATCAAATCCTTTCAACATTGCTTCCAAGCATTTTCTTATCTCTTAGAGTAATCTAAGATTCTTTCTATTTCAGTCTTGTTGCATTGAGCTTATTTTGCAGCTGTACAACTGTGCCTTCCAACTATGCCTTAGGTGAATCCCACAAGCACCTATTTTCAATCATTTTTCCTTTCAATTCCTTTCTTCGTCATCAAACTGTTCCAAATTATTTTTCAATTTTTTATTTTTTATTTTTTATTTTTTATCGATAAAGACCGAAGCCAGGTTTCTATATTTATATATAATAATGAAAATAACATTCAAGATTTTATAAGATCTGTAGCATTGTAGAGTAAACTTATCAAATGGTGCACCAGATATAGAGCAACAAAGCTCAGCACCAATACACAAATTATACCAAAACTTAGCTAAACCAGTCATAGACAAATGGTGCACCAGATATAGAGCAACAGAGCTCAGCACCAATACAAAAAATTATACAAAAAGTTATCTAATCTAGTCATAGAAAAAGCCAGAAGTTAACTGAAACCGCCATACGTAGCTATTTTAATGAAAAGGAAACGGGAACCTGAGAGCACACAAACACCATTTCTAGTCCGATGGTGAAGTGGTGTCCTGCTCTGTGTTTTCTGAGGCATTTTCCTCCTTCTCCTGGGAAGCAGAAGAGTTTCCTTGGTCCATGTTTACTGCTACATCATCTTCATCTTCATTGTTTCCTCATCCTCTTCCCCGTTAGCCTCAACCTCATCACCATGATTAGAATCCGCTTGATCATCAGCTCCTGAAGCCTCTCCGGAATCCTCCTCCTCTTCTTCTTTTGCATCTTTCTCCTCCTCCTCTTCTTCAATTTTTTATTTTCATCTCTCAAAAGGATGCAGAATTAGAAAATGAACTTATGCCTGAAATCAATACAAGAAAACATTGAGCTTTAGCTAGCCAAAAAAAAGTTAAAATACTCCAATGATGACTCTAAAGAATTGAATGCAAAACTTATCAAAGAAAAGTTGAAAGATATGAAAAGAAACATTTCGAAGGATAATTGAAAGAGTTTGATGATGAAGATAAGAAATGGAAGGAAATTTTATTGAAGACGGGATTTTGTAGAATTCATTTAAGGCGGAGTTAGAAGGTAAAATCTAATTTGCAAGAAAAGATAAAGATAAAATTAAGTGTTTGTTTATAATTCATGTGAAGATGGAATACAAAACACATACCCAAAATGTAATACTGCAAAACTGCTGCTATGAACCAACTTTCTCTACAGAAAATAGATCTTCAAAGGATGGCACTTTATAGTAATTCTGCAAGTTGTGGTCCTTTACCAAGATGGTTAAACAAATAAATATTTTTCAACAGTTAGAACAAGGTATGTGTCAACCTGATTTGTTACTAAGGTTAAAAGATTCTTCAAAAGCAAGAGATAATTATAGTCATCCTCATGCCAAAACAAAAAATAAATTTAATCACACTTGCTTATTATCATTAGCTTTTAAGAGGACATTTTTAAATTTTTTCAGACCTAAAAGAAATTACATTCAAATTTCTCAGCAAAGAGAGCACTAAGAAGCCTGGTCCCTATCCACTACTTATGAATATTACGCTGGGAGTTGACAGGTGAAATTCCATATAGTACCCATGCAAATTTTTGACAGGTGAAGATTCATAAATTTCACTAGCAGAAAATGTTTTTCTGCCTCACCAAACAATTCTATAGACGAGGATTCTATACTGTTCTTTCCAGTAGCTTCTGAATGGATTTAAGGATGGTTTTGTACAATCTAATAAGGTTCTATGGTGAAATAGATCACATAATTGTTGAAACCTGCACAATTATCTATAGATTCCTCCCAAAGGCCAGGTGACAACTATAATCAAAATTGAAATGAACATTTGGTCTACCAATCTTCCTCAGCTAGCCAAATTAAGCCCCTTAATAAGTGGCATGATATTTTTCATAGCATCACACCATACCCATTTTTATCATCACATGATTATAATTTATGTTGAAAACCAAAGTGAACTTCAAGTCAATAAAGACTACATGAAAAATAGTATAGGAAATAAAACAACTTCTCCACCATCATAGAACGAAAGTATGACACAACATATAATAGAGCATCAAATTGAAATCTATACACGTAGCCATGTTCAATCCTATTGTAAACATTTTATGTTCAAATTCATATGAAACTCATAATGTATACATCGATCATATGAAACTCAGGGTGTTGAGGGATGTGACATCTTATAATCAAATCCTTTCAACATTGCTTCCAAGCATTTTCTTATCTCTTAGAGTAATCTAAGATTCTTTCTATTTCAGTCTTGTTGCATTGAGCTTATTTTGCAGCTGTACAACTGTGCCTTCCAACTATGCCTTAGGTGAATCCCACAAGCACCTATTTTCAATCATTTTTCCTTTCAATTCCTTTCTTCATCATCAAACTGTTCCAAATTATTTTTCAATTTTTTATTTTTTATTTTTTATTTTTTATCGATAAAGGCCGAAGCCAGGTTTCTATATTTATATATAATAATGAAAATAACATTCGAGATTTTATAAGATCTGTAGCATTGTAAAGTAAACTTATCAAATGGTGCACCAGATATAGAGAAACAAAGCTCAGCACCAATACACAAATTATACCAAAACTTAGCTAAACCAGTCATAGACAAATGGTGCACCAGATATAGAGCAACAGAGCTTAGCACCAATACAAAAATTATACAAAAAGTTATCTAATCTAGTCAAGACAAAGCCAGAAGTTAAATGAAACTACCATACATAGATATTTTAATGAAAAGGAAACGGGAACCTGAGAGCACACAAACACCATTGCTAGTCCGATGGTGAAGTGGTGTCCTGCTCTGTGTTTTCTGAGGCATTTTCCTCCTCCTCCTGGGAAGCAAAAGAGTTTCCTTGGTCCATGTTTACTGCTGCATCATCTTCATCTTCATTGTTTTCCTCATCCTCTTCCCCGTTAGCCTCAGCCTCATCACCATGATTGGAATCCGCTTGATCGTCAGCTCCTGAAGCCTCTCCGGAATCCTCCTCCTCTTCTTCTTCTGCATCTTCCTCCTCCTCCTCTTCTTCAATTTTTTATTTTCATCTCTCAAAAGGATGCAGAATTAGAAAATGAACTTATGCCTGAAATCAATACAAGAAAACATTGAGCTTTAGCTAGCCAAAAAAAAGTTAAAATAGTCCTATGATGACTCTAAAGAATTGAATGCAAAACTTATCGAAGAAAATTTGAAAGAGATGAAAAGAAACATTTCGAAGGATAATTGAAAGAGTTTGATGATGAAGATAAGAAATGGAAGGAAAGTTTATTAAAGACGGGATTTTGTAGAATTCATTTAAGGCGGAGTTAGAAGGTAAAATCTAATCTGCAAGAAAAGATAAAGATAAAATTAAGTGTTTGTTTATAATTCATGTGAAGATGGAATACAAAACACATACCCAAAATGTAATACTGCAAAACTGCTGCTATGAACCAACTTTCTTTATAGAAAATAGATCTTCAAAGGATGGCACTTTATAGTAATTCTGCAAGTTGTGGTCCTTTACCAAGATGGTTAAACAAATAAATATTTTTCAACAGTTAGAACAAGGTATGTGTCAACCTGATTTGTTACTAAGGTTAAAAGATTCTTCAAAAGTAAGAGATAATTATAGTCATCCTCATGCCAAAACAAAAAATAAATTTAATCACACTTGCTTATTATCATTAGCTTTTAAGAGGACATTTTTAAATTTTTTCAGACCTAAAAGAAATTACATTCAAATTTCTCAGCAAAGAGAGCACTAAGAAGCCTGGTCCCTATCCACTACTTATGAATATTATGCTGGGAGTTGACAGGTGAAATTCCATACAGTACCCATGCAAATTTTTGACAAGTGAAGATTCATAAATTTCACTAGCAGAAAATGTTTTTCTGCCTCACCAAACAATTCTATAGATGAGGATTCTGTAGTGTTCTTTCCAGTAGCTTCTAAATGGATTTAAGGATGGTTTTGTAAAATCTAATAAGGTTCTATGGGGAAATAGATCACATAGTTGTTGAAACCTGCATAATTATCTATAGATTCATCCCAAAGGCCAGGTGACAACTATAATTAAAATCGAAATGAACATTTGGTCTACCAATCTTCCTCAGCTAGCCAAATTAAGCCCCTCATTAGGTGGCATGATATTTTTCACAGCATCACACCATACCCATTTTTATCATCACATGATTATAATTTATGTTGAAAACCAAAGTGAACTTCAAGTCAATAACGACTACATTAAAAATAGTATAGGAAATAAAACAACTTCTCCACCATCATAGAACAAAAGTATGACACAACATATAATAGAGCATCAAATTGAAATCTAAACATGTAGCCATGTTCAATCCTGTTGTAAACCTTTTATGTTCAAATTCAAAATTTTAAGGTTCTCTCAAAAACATTTCGGTAAATAGATCATCTTAGGTGTTAAATTGTGATCAAATTTCTAATAGAGGAATTTTAAAATTTTCTGACTTGTTTCTTATATAATGAAACTATGATGATACTTAGATTAGAATTATATTCTAACTATGTTTATCCTAATGGAATTGTCTATGTGATGATAATGCAGATCTAAGAGAAAATAATGAACTCCAAATACAATGATGATATATTTCAAGTTTTCTTAAGAAGAGTTGATATGAATCTCTACTTGTGACTTGTGACTTGTAATAACACTTGTAGATTTCTGTGTGTTCCAAGTTATTCTTTCAATGAGTGTATATATAACATAATGGGACATGTCCCTACATAAAAAAAAGTTCATGTAGATACATGTCTCTTGTTAATGGTTTAATCATTTATTAGTTACCGATAATACATATGATTGAATCTGATTGATAATGATCGAACCATAACTTAATAACAACGATAAGATAGTCGATATAATGATCGACTCTTATAGTATCCATTGGAAATGATACTATATGACATTGGATAATGATTATCGGTTGTGATAATCACAGTCAATGTTGACTATGATGATCACAGTCAATATCGACTATGATGATCACAGTCGATAATGATTGACACTTCTATTATATATTTAATAGAAATGACATATGATGGTCAATGGTGTTGTTAGCTATGATAACCATAGTCAACATCAACTGTGATCATCACAATCGATAACATCATCGACTGTGTAACTATCATTTCCTTGTATTTGTCGATTACTGTTATCATTCATTGATATTAATTTGATTCACATAATCAACATTATAGTTGATATCAGAAATGAAATCTTGTTTAATGTATTATCATCACTATAATGTGTATGAAAATTATTTGTTATATATATATATATATATATATATATATATATATATATATATATATATATAATGTCATCTTGATAATTGTAATCAATATTAATAACGCTCTATGATAATAAGAAAGATGTCAAATGTTTAAGGTTCATAGACCATTTAAATATTTGATTTCATTGATTAGAATCATCTGATCAAAGCTACAATGATTAACACTCCCTCTTAGCTAGGGAGGATGATTTCTATCCATGTAATATAGTGAACTAATATATTTTGATTGCCTCAATAAAATATTAAGGGTTATGGTTTACATAGATATCAAAAATGACATCCACCATAACAGATGTTCCCTGGTGATATCATCAAGAGCATGGACTACTCAAGAATATCAACCATGTGATATTCCCCATACTCATATCTTTCCTGGTATGTCCACGAGCATCATATCTCATGAGGCCTACTAGAAAATATATCATTTCATGGCATACCCACAAATGTTATGTCTCATAACAGGGTGAACCCACAATAGTGGGTTACACTTTTTTGCCTGAACGGATACTAAACTCTACATTTTTAGAAAAAACTTTCTTATTTGGATGCATATTGTCGTTAAACTGTTTGAAATTAGAAGATAAAGTAAAATTAGAGTCTTTTAGGTTTTTCTGTCTAGATATATTTTTAAATTTATTTTTGAATTGATTTGAATGGTTTTTTATTTCTCCCACAAAAATTGGTATGTTTCTGAAAAATGTCATTTTCAAAGAGTTACATTATTTTCATAAAGCATAGCTTTTTTTATAAAATAGATGGGTATGTGCAAGATCATGAGGGGCCAAAAAGTGGCGATGTGAAAAATAATCACTTTTCACTCATCCAAAAGTGCATGAAAATGCTTGTTGACTTTTGAGTAGGCCTGGGTGTCAGTACACCTGGGCAAACTTAACACCAAAGCACAGGCCTAGTCAAGTACCCGATACCTGTGGCATAAATCCAAAACCTGCGAGCCCTTTTCCTCATTTCTTTTCACGGTTTTGCTTGGGAAAACGGCTTGATATATCAGATACACAATATATTTTCAGGTATCTGATTTTGGCAACAACAAATTTGACTCCCAATGTATTTGGTAAGTAAATTTTTTGTTTATTTTGATTATTTTATTTAATTTTCATTCCAAATGTCTTTTTTTTTGGTTGAAATAAGGTTTTGCATTTATATTTGTAATAATATATAAAATTAGATTGAAATTTAGAATTATTTTTTATTTAATCAGGCATGGCTGACAACAATGAAGAAAATAACCTTCCCGCACCAAATAACAATCCCAAAAACAATCCCCCATGTCAAAACCCTCATTCTTTTGAAGATTTGATACAAGATACTTTGAACACAATATGAGGTTTCCAAAACACATATCAAAATATACCTACATTAGGTCCCATGCTTGCCACACTAAATACAATTGTTGAAAATATTGACACACTCACGTAGCAACATAATGTTGCTCTTCATTGGTGATGAGAGCCAATTATGTTCCATTTTTTATACCATATTTCATCCTATTTCATGCACCTTCACACCCATTCCTATATTCCATTTCCATTACAAATCCTATTATTTTACCATTTTATGTTGCATATGATTAGATATATATAAGTGGTATTTAATATAGTTTTTTGATAAAATATGAAAATTAATTATTGGTTGTATTTACTAATAAGCATTGCTATTTCATTTTTGGAGAACAATATACAACATGTGCTATGGAGAAGGAGAAAACAAAATTCCTACATCCAGTGAATATACTTGGCAACAAATAATTCCAACCACTAATTATTTTGTTTTGCTAAATATTAGCTATTTGGTTGTAACAACAAATAATTTATTTTTGTACTCATATGACATAAAATAGTATAAATTATTTGTTTTTGCAACTAATAACATTATGTTGTACGTAGGCCAAAAGAATGGCTAATTTTATGGCACAACAAATTCCTATATTTGTGCCTTGTCTTATTCCAACCCACAAGCCACAAATAATTCCAAAAGAAGTGGCAAGAGAATAGAATCATGTGCTACAAAATAGGGCTGGAAAAATAGGAGAAAATGCTATTAAATAGGGCTACAAAAATAAATCATTGGTGGAGAAAAGTATTGGAGAAATAATGCTACAAACCAATATCCGTGAATAGAATATTGTTTAGAATTTGTTATATGCCCTTTCATTATATAAAGGCAATATCAAGGGGAGAAGCATATAGAATTTTGTAACAAAGAATTGTATCAGGTTATTGACGAATACAATATTATTTTGCATGATCAAGACAACAATGTAAAAAGGCTTTCATCTCACCTACAAACTATGGAGCAAGGGCCCACTCCGTGGTGAAGCATGGTGATATTTATTTATTTTAATTGTTAATATTTGTGTTTTTTTTATCTATATAATTATTTGATGTAATTTTAAAACTATGATAGTTGTGTGATTTTGTTTTATCAAGATAGTTCTAATTTATTTTAATAAATGTATGATTTTGATTAGTTTGATTTTATTTAAGATAGTTCTAATTCACTTTACTCATTGTCACATTTACAGTCCATTAAATTAGTTTGATAAAATATATATAGTTTGAGTTTGGTTTGAATTTTTTTATTATTACAGTTTGGTTTTAATATTATAAATTTTGTGAGAAGTTTTGTTTTATTTTAATAAATTATTTTTTTCTTGAAATTTGGTTGTGTGTAGCTCCAGCAGTTAGGAAGTGACAGTTTCTATCTCTAGAATTATTTTCTTTGTTGTAGGTTTCCTTCCTTGTGTTCTAGGTGCATCCATAATCGCTCAGCTCACAACTTGCACCCCTTGATGGCATATTGCTCGAACACCTTTCGCAAGCTTACGCTCTTAGATTGACATGAATAGACCAAGCTAAATTCCATCATAAACTATTAATTTTGTCTTAGTATTTGCCCCAATGTTGGCCTATCAATTGGAGTGATGATATGCACGCCCAATTTGATGACGAGCTTGACCATGATGGGATTGCAGCCCTTAATATAAGTAAGGAAGATATAGCCACCCTTTTTGTCAATCCTAAAACTGGAATACTAGTTGACCCCAAAAAACCCAAATTATCAATAAAATGGTGCACAAATGAAGCAATGCGCACAAACTTTTGGGATCGCTGGTGGATGGTTTTTGATAAAACACCCCATAGCAATTTGGAGGTCCCATTTTATTTCATAAAAAATTGTATGCTGAGTTTGTGCTTGGTCACCATGTTGATTATTGGAGTATGAGGCCCAACATAGGCATAGGCAGAGGAGATCCTCAGACTAGGCCATTTGCCCAGCACAAAAAGGCCACTACCTTTGTCCCCCCCACTGATGTCGTACCCCCTCCTCAAGTGCAGCATCTTGATATCATTGTAGAGGCTGCCTCACAAACTATTAGGGCCATTCATTTACTGAGTGATCAGTCGATCATGTAGACCAGGTCAGTGTTGCCTCCTTGTGTGGATGATGCTAGCGCATCGACATCTCATCAGAGTTCACATGTATGTGAGCCCCATATTTGCATTATATGCAAGAATATGTGCTTCAGACCGCTTACTGATGCTGATACATATCAGTATGTTATTGATGAGGATGATAGAGGAGACACAGCTACAAAGGTTGCAACACCTCATGGAGCATCTACATCTCATGAGAGTGCTCAGGAGGTGTACGCAGAGCCATTGACTCCTGTTGATAAGGTAAGAGTAAACATTATAAATAAATTTGTCACATGACTTATTTAATTTAAAAATAATTTATTTATTTAGATTAGTTTAAATGATTTCATGCACTTATGTATATATATTTTTTCCATTTATGTTCAGTCGATGACACAGGAGGAGGTGAGACAGGTGGATGAGTCCACACTTTTGGCCATTTCATTTGGCCTTGATGACTATATGGTATATTATAAATTATGTACCCATAGTTATTTTTTATATCATTTGGTGTACATGCTTAAATCTCTATCAATTAGAGCAATAAAATTCATACATTTATTTATATATTGTCATCTTATTGTGTTCTTACAGGCTACAACCGATGTTAGTGGGGGGCACAAGGGGGTTCCTTCATCAGGTGTCGACAAAGGAAAGGTAGTTAATTGTTTAAGATTAATTATGCATGCATATGTATGCCACTTGTGTGTAGTAATAAATATTTTACTTGCACTTTATTGTATAGGGTGTGGCTATTGATAATGTCCCGACAATAGTTCAGTAGCGTAGGGTTACAGGCATCTCGATTCGGAGTGATAGCCTGATTGCACATAGACTTTTACATATTGTTATTTGTATTTTGTAACCAAGGTTGCTATGATGAAGTACATTTATATATAATTGACAATCTTTTTACTCTCATAGGTTACTCCGAGTGTGAGGGAGGGCCCACGAGAATCTTTTGTATCTTTGTTGACCCAACCCACTATTCCAGAGGAGGGATCACCAGATGTAAGTTTTAATTTTAGTTCAATCAATTTGTAATTTTATTATGCTATCATCCTATTTTGTAGATTTATTACTCTATGTTGCACCACTCTACTAATCTCATTATTGCAAATATATATTTATAGGTCACAGTTGGTATTGTTGGTATGGTCCCTTCGCTACCCAGGACTTATGCTAGGACACCTGATCCTGGTAGGTGACCGAGAGACCAAGTATAGATATTTGTATTTAGTTATAATTTTAATTAAATTAGCGTTTGAATTATGAACTATATGTGTGTGTGTGTGTGTGTGTACAAATCATATAAAGCAAGAAATCTAACTTGGGTTTGAACTCATTTTTTATGCAAGATTAATCAAAGCCCAACACTTCTTCAAAGAGGCTACATTTTGATGATCCCCCTAGGGCATAGGATGTAGTTTTAGTTTTGTGGTCATTTAGAGATGCCACTTGGCACATTTTGAGATGGCATATATGCCACATTGTACACCTTAAAACATTGATCTTGTAGACATTTTGAAATGGCATGTGCCATATTTGTATATGGAGATACTTTTGATACATTTGATACTTTGTATATATAGAACATGTTCATTTATATGTTATATTTGCATCATCTTTTGTATTTACATATTTATTATTCATGTTTATGGAATTGAATGGTGAAGTTATATCTTGACTATGATTATCATTATGATTTAAATTATATCTTGTTGAAGTTACATTTGTTTTTCTTTACTCTAGAATAACCTGTTCATGGAGCTTATTATGTTTGAGGTTTAACTTCTATAGATTTCCTATGTTCTTATGTTTCATACCATTATATACACTCACTTGAGCCACTTAGTACTACATTGTTTCAATACTATGTATATACTCACTGTGTATATAACTCATCATATTGGGGTCACTTGAGCCGTGAAAGATCGCTACCCAATTGTGCTTAGTACACCTTGGGGTCACTTGGATCGAGCGTTCCAGTGATTTCATGGGTGAAATGAGGTTGTCACTGGTGTTTACCCGGCCAACCGGAGTCGATGGAGCAGACAGTTCGATGCAATGTTGAATAGTTTGAAAGATATGCTGCTAAGCCACTTTCAACTGACCCTCACTACAAGTTTTGGCATCGACTGAGATCACCTTTCCAAATGAAAATGAAATCAAATCACCCAAAACTGATAGAGCTTATTGTAGACCTTAGAAAGATGATCCTGTAGCCCCTTATGATTTGTCGATACCTCTCATGAGGTCTGAGATATGAGCCATGGAAGATTGCTACCCAATCGTGCTTAGTGCACCTTAGGGTCACTTGGGTCGAGCATGGTCGCAAGCATTCCAGTGAATTCGTGGGTGGAGCAGAGTTGTCACTGGCATTTACCCGGCCAACTAGAGCTAATGGAGTAGATGATTTGATGCCAGGTTAGACAGTTTGAAAGATACGCTGCTGAGTCACTTTCAACTGACCCTCACTGCAAGTTTTGGCATCGACTGAGATCATCTTGCCAAATGCAAACGAAGTTGAATCATCTAGAACTAAGAGAGGTTATTTTAGACCTCTAAAACATGATCCTATAGCACCTAATGGTTTTTCAATACCTCTCATGAGGTCTGAGATATGAGCCATGAAAGATCGATGCCCAATCATGCTTAGTGCACCTTGGGGTCACTTGGGTCAAGCATGGTCGTGAGCGTTCCGGTGACTCCTTGGGTGGAATGAGGTTGTCACTAGCGTTTACCCAGCCAACCAAAGTTGATGAAGTAGACGGTTCAATGCGAGGTCAAATGGTTTGAAAGATACATTGTTGAGCCGCTTTCAATTAACCCTCACTGCAAGTTTTGGCATCGACTAAGATCGCCTTGCCAAATGCAAATGAAGTTGAATCACCCAAAAATGAGAGAGGTTATTATAGACCTTGGAAATAAAATCCTGTAGCACATGATGGTTTTTTGACACCTCTCATGAGCTCCAAGATATGAGCCATAGAAGATCATTAGCCAATCGTGCTTAGTGCACCTTGGGGTCAATTGGGTCAAGCATGGTCTCGAGCGTTTTGGTGACTCTGTGGGTGGAATAGGGTTGTCACTAGCATTTACCTAGCCAACCAGAGCCAATGGAGTAGATGGTTCAATGCGAGATCAGACAGTTTGAAAGATATGTTGTTGAACCACTTTCAACTAACCCTCACTACAAGTTTTGGCATCGACTGAGATCATCTTGCCAAATGCAAAAAAAGTTGAATCACCCAAAACTGAGAGAGGTTATTGTAGACCTCAGAAACACAATCTCATAGCCCTTGATATTTTTTTGATACCTCTCACAAGGTCCAAGATACAAGCCACGGAAGATTGCTGCCCAATGGTGCTTAGCTCACCTTGGGGTCACTAGGGTTGAGCATGGTCACAAGCGTTCCGGTGACTCCGTGGGTGGAATGGGGTTGTCACTGGCATTTACCTGGCCAACCAGAGCTGATGGAGTAGATGGTTTGATGCCAGGTTGGACGGTTTGAAAGATACGTTCCTGAGCCGCTTTCAACTGACCCTCACTACAAGTTTTGGCATTGACTGAGATTGCCTTGCCAAATGCAAACAAAGTCAAATCGCCCAAAATTGAGAGAGGTTATTGTAGACCTTGGAAACACAATCTCATAGCACCTAACATTTTTTTGATACCTCTCACGAGCTCTGAGATACGAGCCCCAGAAGATCACTTCCCAATCGTGCTTAGTGCACCTTGGGGTCACTTGGGTCAAGCGTGGTCGTGAGCGTTCCAGTGACTTCGTGGGTGGAATGGGGTTGTCATTGGTGTTTACCTGGCCAACCAGAGCCAATGGAGTAGATGGTTTGATGCCAGGTCAAATGGTTTGAAAGATACGCTACTGAGCCACTTTTAACTAACCCTCACTGCAAGTTTTCGCATCGACTGAGATCACCTTTCCAAATACAAACAAAGTTGAATCACCCAAAAGTGAGAGAGGTTATTGTAGACATCAGAAACATGATCTCGTAGAACCTAACAGTTTGTTGATACCTCTCATGAGCTCCGAGATACAAGCCCCGGAAGATCACTGCCCAATTGTGCTTAGTGCACCTTGGGGTCACTTGGGTTGAGTATGGTCGCAAGCATTTTGGTGACTCCATGGGTGCAACAAGGTTGTCACTGGCATTTACTTGGGAAAATGGAGCTGATGGAGTAGATGGTTTGATGCAATGTCGGACACTTTGAAACATACGCTGCTGAGCTGCTTTCAACTAACCCTCACAAGTTTTGGCATTGATTGAGATCGCCTTGTCAAATGCAAACAAAGTTGAATCACCCAAAACTGAGAGAGGTTATTGTAGACCTCAAAAACATGATCCTATATCACCTGATAGTTTTTTGATACCTCTAACGAGCTCTGAGATACAAACCCTGGAAGATCACTGCCCAATCATGCTTAGTGCACCTTGGGGTCACTTGGGTCGAGTGTGGTCGTGAGCATTCCCATGACTCCGTGGGAAGAATAGGGTTGTCACTAGCATTTACCTGGCCAATCAGAGCTAATGGAATAGACAGTTTGATGCCAGGTCAGATGGTTTGAAAGATACGCTGTTGAGCCGCTTTCAACGGACCCTCACTGCAAGTTTTGGCATCGACTAAGATCATCTTGCCAAATGTAAATGAAGTTGAATCACCCAAAACTGAGAGAGGTTATTGTAGACCTTTGAACCATGATCCCGTAGCACCTAATAGTTTGTTGATACCTCTCACAAGGTCTGAGATATGAGCCATGAAAGATTTTTGCCTAATCGTACTTAGTGCACCTTGGGGTCACTTGGGTCAAGCGTGGTCGCGAGCGTTCCAGTGACTTCGTGGGTAGAACAGGGTTGTCACTAGCATTTACCTGGCCAACTAGAGCTGATGGAGTAGATGGTTCAATGCCATGTCAAATGGTTTGAAAGATACACTGCTGAGCTGCTTTAAACTAACCCTCACTGCAAGTTTTGGCATCAACTAAGATCATCTTGCCAAATGCAAATGAAGTTGAATCGCCCAAAATTGAGAGAGGTTATTATAGATCTCTGAAACATGATCCCATAGCATGTGATAGTTTGTTGATACCTATCATGAACTTTGAGATACAAGCCCCAGGAGATCGCTGCCCAATCGTGCTCAATGCACCTTGGGGTCACTTGGGTCGAGCATGGTTGCGAGCATTCCAGTGACTCCGTGAGTGGAATGGGGTTGTCACTGGTGTTTACCTAGACAACTAGAGCTGATGGAGTAGATGGTTTGATGCTAGGTCAGATGGTTTGAAAGATACGCTGCTGAGCCGCTTTCAACTGACCCTCACTACAAGTTTTGGCATCGACTGAGATCATCTTGCCAAATGCAAATGAAGTTGAATCTTCCAAAACTAAGAGAGGTTATTGTAGACCTCTGAAACATGATCCTGTAGTACCTAACTATTTTTCAATACCTCTCATAAGGTCTGAGATACAAGCCACAGAAGATTGCTGCCCAATCGTGCTTAGTGCACCTTGGGGTCACTTGGGTCAAGCGTAGTCGCGAGTGTTTCGATGACTCCGTGGGTAGAATGGGGTTGTCACTAGAATTTTCCTAGCCAACTAGAGTTGATGGAGTAGATGGTTTGATGCAATGTCAAATGGTTTGAAAGATACGCTGCTGAGCCACTTTCAACTGACCCTCACTGCAAGTTTTGGCATCAACTAAGATCGTCTTTCCAAATGCAAATGAAGTTGAATCACCCAGAACTGAGAGAGGTTATTGTAGACCTCAGAAACATGATCCTGTAGCACTTGATGGTTTTTTGATACCTCTCACAAGCTCTGAGATACGAGCCCCAGAAGATCACTGCCCAATCGTGCTTAGTGCACCTTGGGGTCACTTGGGTCGAGAATGGTCGCGAGTGTTCATGTGACTCCGTCAGTGGAATGAGGTTGTCATTGGCATTTACCCAACCAACCGGAGTTGATGGAGCAGACGGTTCAATGCCAAGTCAGACGGTTTGAAAGATACACTGCTGAGCCGCTTTCAACTGACTGTTAGTGGTATGTTTGAAATTTGAACTGTGAAACTAATCATGATTAAGCTTGTGAAATTTGAACTGTGAAGCTTATTATGTTTGAGGTTTAACTTTTATAGATTCTTTGAAATGATAAAACATAATATCCTTAAAGCATTATAAACAACAATCAAACATGTAAGAATTCAAACCATGCAAATGACATAAGTAAATGACATGTAAGATCCCTTCTTGGCACTATTGGCCACCCATACATGATTTTGGTCATAAGTCCTTATCAAGAGTTTTAGGACATTTAACTTTTAAATCAAATTGATTGTTAAAAATTGCCATTATAGGCTTCAAAAGATCTCAATTAACCATTAAGGATCCTTTTGTCCTTCTATCTCTGATTGGATCCATGGTGACCATAGGCGTCTTCATAGGTGCTCCTGCACAAGTTACAATCCACATACAAAACCAAGTTTATTGACTCAAAATAGAATCTATGAAAGGTGAAATTAATGTATTGAAATTAAGCTTAACGAACTTAGAAAATAATGCACTAAGTTAACTTATTACCTAGTCAAGTGTTCCTGAAGGGTCATCTCTTTACTTCAGGGTCTCCAATAGTGCTTCATGATCAACAGTACTAATAGTCCAAAGTTCTTTTTTCTTTGGTCTTCCTTGATGCTTTGAAAACTTGACATTTGTTGCTATAACAAGGTGTGAATACATGAGAATAGTTTTGTGCTTCTCATAGTCTTCAAATGCAGGAATTCCATTCTTTCTAATCATGTATGTTTGCAGCCATGTTCCTGCAACAACAACTGAACTAGTAGGATATGTGAACCCATCACCATCTGTCATCGATTGTACAAGCTTTTGTTTACCTTTTACACAACATGCTAACCAATAATATGACCTCTCATCATTCCCCTATGGTGCAACCAATGCAAAAACATTTCCTAGCTTCAGAAGATCTGAAAGATGGTCATAGTCAACTGAAGTGTCCATGTCATCATCTCTTATAGAGAGTGTCAAAGACAAAGGAGTTAGATATTAAGGAACCCATGTACCCACCCACTCACTTGACTCGCAATGATCCCAATCATACTGAAAACACATCGGGCAAAAACAAACCAACTCTCATGTCCAAATGGTCCATGTACTACTATTGGAGCTTCAGAATGAATGCATTTTTGAAGAGTCTTTCACTGTTTGACAATCCAATCTATCTCCTATAGTTCCCTCTTCAACCAACCAAAAGAATCTACGCATTGTAGAATCAAGAGTCCCCCCTGTGACAATGCTAAATTACACCAATCAACAATAGAATGAGCATCAAGAAGTACAACACCTAAAATCCTCAATTGCTCCTTAACTAGAGCTCTCTTCACACACACACCTGCTCTGTCATGCTCCCATTTCCCATGCCCTAACTCAAAAAAACTCCAAATATGAGGTACACCTCTCTCCACGTGCATTCTAGCCAACCAATAAAACATTCTAGCATTTTTAAATTGACCAGTGCAATTATCCGGCCAAATGAGATGCCTATCCATAGCAATACCATTTTCCTACAAGAAGTCAAAATAGTTCTGGAAACAATGTTGAACAAACTAATGAGAGTGAGACCTGTCATCGCTCATATAAAAATGGTACTCTCTAATTATCTTTCGCTCATCTTTTGTGCTATCAGGGGAATGTCTATATGTGATGTGTACAAAAATAGCAACCTGAATGGAATTGTAATATTGAGCTTGAGTCTCATTTTGGGGCTGCAATGTATAGTTCTCCACAAAGTCTACAACGGATATAATAGTTCCAATGGGAAAAGTGTCCTTACATGTCCTAAATTGTTGATCCAACCATTGAGACCTGTGACTATGCCTTGCATACTTGTAAAAAAGATTTTTCTTGAAATCTGAGATAAAATCAGCAACATTGTATTCTTTTGCAACTAACTCACATCTAGAGCCTTCACCTCCACTCTTCAATGTATATTTCACCATTTCATATACCTTTTTTTGGATGAGTTTCTTTCCAAAATTGTGTTCCAAACTCTCATGAAAACATGTTCTAAACTTGGACAAGTCATCACATTCTGAGCACTTGGCATTTAAGCAATCTTTTTTATAAAATAAACAACCATCATCTCTATGACATAAAAATTGATCTAGCAAGTGTCTTGATGATTTGAGAAGACCACTTGCACCACCAATCGTCTAGCATTTCATTAGTATACAAAGTAGAATGAATGGACCATGATAATTCATGATGAATTGAAAACTCAACATGATATTTGCAACAACATGTATTCTGAATCTTAAGGGGTACGCAATAAAATGACTTCACGGATTCAAAAGACCTTTGTGATATTTTCAATGTTGGATGTGTCTCACAAATTTTTTTAATCAACATTGTTTGACTTACCTCCACATAATGTTTAGGATGTGGAGTGCGGTCTTGATTGCCAACTCTCAACTTGAAGACATCCTTGATATTTGGTGACACTCTTGAGTTAGCATCCCAAAATTGTTGAATTTCATCCTTGACAACATCTGTTAGCTTCTTATCAAAACGTGGAAGTCTCCCACCATAAGCCCTTGTATCAATTTGAAGCAGATCATCAAGTCTTTCTCTTCTTGCAAGTGCTCTACCCAAAGTTTTATGGTCTATATTGAAGTCAACACAAGTTTGTCTCATCAAATGAGCCTTTCTCAACTGATGACTTACTAAGGAGGTTGTAATAATCCTCCGAGCAACTCTCTTGTCTTTTTTCTCTGCTAGTCTTCCCAATGCTATTGAGAGAATTGAAAAGTTTCTTCACAACAATGGCATTTCTCTCCATTTTCTTGTTCACATGAATCTTCAATTTCACAACCACAGGTCTCATCTTTTGCATCTTTAACAACTGCACAAAAATTTGACATTGCTCAACCAATGTCTTGTTTCCAAAAAATTGATCATAAAGTCTTGAAGCCCACAACCTAACGGTTCTATGTGACCTCTTTCCTTCCCAATTATTCATAATGTTCTCCTTAATTTTAACTAACCATTTAGGTCTTCTTGAAAGCCCTGAATTTGAAGTTTGATTATCTTTATTGCAAGGGACTTCCTAGGGGTCCTAACGTGTGATAAGGCTTACTAGGACCCTTAGGACCCCTTAAGACAAACTTGAGCATTCAAATGTGTCAAAAGGGGTCATGGGGACTTCCTAGGGGTCCTAACGCATGATAAGGCTTACTAAGACCCCTAGGGAGTCCCCATGACCCCTTTTGACACATTGGAATGCTCAAGTGTGTCTTACCCTTTTGATACATTGGAATGCTCAAGTGTGTCTCAAGGGGTCCTAAGGCCCCTAAAGACACACTTGAGCATTCCAATCTATCAAAAGGGGTCATCCATGACCCCTTTTGACACATTTGAATGCTCAAGTGTGTCCGAAGGGGTCCTAGGACCACTTAAGACATAATTGAGCTTTCAAATATGTCAAAAGGGGTCATCCATGACCCCTTTTGACACATTTGAATGCTCAAGTGTGTCCGAAGGGGTCCTAGGACCCCTTAAGACACACTTGAGTGTTCAAATGTTTCAAAAGGGTCATGGGGACTTCCTAGGGGTTATAACACGTGATAAGGCATACTAGGACCCCTTCGGACACACTTGAGTGTTCAAATGTTTCAATAGGGTCATGGGGACTTCCTAGGGGTTATAACACATGATAAGGCGTACTAGGACCCCTAGGGAGTCCCCATGACCCCTTTCAACGCATTTAAACACTCAAGTGTGTCCGAAGGGGTCATGGGGAATCCCCAGGGGTCCTAGTACACCTTATCACATGTTAGGACCTATGGGAAGTACCCATGACCCCTTTTGACACATTTAAATGCTCAAGTGTGGACCCCTTAAGACACACTTGAGCATTCAAATGTGTCAAAAGGGGTCACGGGTACTTCCTAGGGGTCCTAACACATGATAAGGTATACTAGGACCCCTAGGGAGTCCCCATGACCCCTTTTGACACATTGTAACACTCAAGTGTGTCTTAAGGGGTTCTAGGACCCCTTCAAACACACTTGAGCATTGAAATGTGTCAAAAGGGGTCATGTGGACTTCCTAGGGGTCCTAGTATGCCTTATCATGCGTTAGGACCCCTAGGAAGTCCCCATGACCCCTTTTGACACATTTGAACACTCAAGTGTGTCGTAAGGGGTCCTAGGACCCCTTACGACACACTTGAGTGTTCAAATGTGTCAAAAGGGGTCATGGGGACTTCCTAGTGGTCCTAGTACACCTTATCACACATTAGGACCCCTAGGAAGTCCCCATGACCCCTTTTGACACATTTGAATGCTCAAGTGTGTTCTAAGACCTCCTAGGACCCCTTAAGACACACTTGAGCATTCAAATGTGTCAAAAGGGTTCATGGGGACTTCCTAGGGGTCCTAACACATGATAAGGCATACTAGGACCCCTAGGAAGTCCCCATGACCCCTTTTGATACATTTTAACACTCAAGTGTGTCTGAAGGGGTCCTAGGACCCCTTAAGACACACTTGAGCATTCCAATGTGTCAAAAGGGGTCATGGGGACTTCCTAGGGGTCCTAACACATGATAAGGCGTACTAGGACCCCTAGGGAGTCCCCATGACCCCTTTTGACACATTTCAATGCTCAAGTGTGTCTGAAGGGGTCCTAGGACCCCTTAAGACATAGTTGAGCATTCCAATGTGTCAAAAGGAGTCATGGGGACTTCTTAGGGGTCTTATTGCGTGATAAGGCATACTAGGACCCCTAGGGAGTCCCATGACCCCTTTTGACACATTTCAATGCTCAAGTGTGTCCAAAGGGCTCCTAGGACCCCTTAAGACACACTTGAGCATTCCAATGTGTCAAAAGAGGTCATGGGGACTTCCTAGGGGTCGTAACGTGTGCTAAGGCATACTAGAACCCCTAGGGAGTTTCAACACTCAAGTGTTTCTGAAGGGGTCCTAGGACCCCTTAAGACACACTTGAGCATTCCAATGTGTCAAAAGGGGTCATGGGGACTTCCTAGGGGTCCTAACATGTGATAAGGCATACGAGGACCCCTAGGGAGTCCCCATGACCACTTTTGACACATTTCAATGCTCAAGTGTGTCCGAAGGGGGACCCCTTCGGACACACTTGAGCATTGAAATGTGTCAAAAGGGGTCATGGGGACTCCCTAGGGGTCCTCGTACGCCTTATCACATGTTAGGACCCCTAGGAAGTCCCCATGATCAGCTACTTTATCTTCCTCAAATAGTTTGATTCTATTTCTTTGAGCTATGCTTTGCTAAAATGCACAGGCAATTGAGTCCAGAATACTAGAAAGAATTCTTTAAGAGTCCAATCTAGATTCTTTAATGCTTCTAGTGAATCCAAATTTAGTTCTTATAAAGATGAGATGTTAGTGACTGACTTCTTGCTAATACTACTCTTCCACCAGATCCAGATTTCAACCCTTTTGTGGATCTACAAGCTCAATCGCGAGCCCACAAGATTGGCCAAGAGAAAAATGTGATTGTATATCAACTAATTACAAAATGTTCAGTTGAGGAGAAAATATTGCAATGATCAAGAAGAAAATTGGCTATGGAAAATCTAGTTATGAATTCTGTTAAGAATGAAACTATTAAGGAATTACATGATATATTACTCAACGGTGCAAGGAATATTCTTGATGAACATGGGATTGTAGTTACATCTATTAAATATACAAAGGAAGATATAGAATATCTTCTTAATAGAGAGATTTTAAAGTGAGAGAAAAGGACATTTTAGAAGAAAATGGTTATTTTGGTGCCATCCAAGGTATGCCAATTACTCAAGATGAAGAGTAAAAGCCCACAGTTAATGGGAAAGAGTGGGAAGAGATTCTTGGACTCATGATAGAAGTTACAGATAAGGAGGAAAAGCTAGGAAGGGGAAAGTGACAAAGGAAAGAAGATATGAGTGTGAGCCTATATCAGATGATGATGATGAGTACTCACCATCTGCTAGTAGCTCAAGTAGTGACAAAGCTCTTCAGTGCACATGTACACTGTCACAAAAAATTCAGATAGAGAAGTAACAAGTGCTATGGAATTATCCACAGAGCAATGTGAAATGAAGCCTCAAATTGGTTCATTAGCAGGCAAAGAATTTGGTCATGCACTTCATTCTAGCACTAAAAATATTTCTATTAGAAATGCCTATTCGTCAATGGCCTTGCATTTACGGGACTTGGGAAACCAAGTTACTCATGTTGGGCAATATCCCTCAAATGTAAGTTCATTGCCACCTTTGGCAAGGCAGTCTCACTCCTCATTTTACAACAAAGAGCAGCCATCTATGGTCCAAGGTTTTAATTTAGTTGACAAATGGAGAGCTTCTCAAGGTACTGATCTCTTTCATAGAGAAGTTCTTGATTCATCTCAAGGTTCTCATTTAGGTGACCAACTCCTTCGAGGTCCACAAATAGACCCATTGATTTCCCAAATTGGTAAAAGGGTAGATTCAATTTTGGAAAGAGTATCCCAATTGAAGAGAAATGGAAATTCTAGTGAGCATAAAGTTATTGTAGATCGAATGGGTGTATCTTCTCCACTAACAAATATAACTACATTTCCAGAGACTTGAGTTTAAATGGAGACTGTTTGTTCCCAAACATGCCCCAATCAAGCAAATGAACGAGATGTTGCTTGAGTAAAGAAGATAGTGGTTTATTAAAGCATCTGCATTATCCCACTTGCTATCAGTTACTACATTTTGAGCGGCTTCCCAGCTGCTTCTATGCGGGATTTCTATAATAGATAATTTCCTCATGCAAGTACATGTCAATTTTTGTAAACATTTTCTTAGGGGTCCAAACATGGGATAAGGTGTACTAGGATCCCTAGGAAGTCCCCATGACCCCTTTTGACACATTTGAATGCTCAAGTGTGTCCGAAGGGGTTTTAGGACCCCTTATGACACATTTGAGTGTTCCAATGTGTCAAAAGGGGTCATGGGGACTTCCTAGGGGTCCTAACGTCAGATAAGGTGTACTAGGACCCCTAGGAAGTCCCCATGACCCCTTTTGACACATTTGAATGCTCAAGTGTGTCCAAAGGCATCATAGGACCCCTTAGGACACAATTGAGGGTACCAATTTGTCCAAAGGGGTCATGGGGACTTCCTAAGGGTCCTAACATGCGATAAGGTGTACTAGGACCCCTAGGAAGTCCCCATGACCCCTTTTGACACATTTGAATGCTCAAGTTTGTCCGAAGGGGTTGTAGGATCCCTTAGAACACAGTTGAGCATTCCAAAATGTCAAAAGGGGTCATGGGGACTTCCTAGGGGTCCTAATGCATGATAAGGCATACTAGGACCCCTAGGAAGTCCCCATGACCCCTTTTGACACATTTAAACACTCAAGTGTGTTCGAAGGCATCGTAGGACCCCTTAGGACACACTTGAGCATTCCAATGTGTCAAAAGGGGTCATGAGGACTTCCTAGGGGTCCTAACGCATGATAAGGTGTACTAGGACCCCTAGGACACACTTGAGGATTCCAAGTGTGAACTATTCTTCAAAGCCTCCATTTCTGCATAGCTAGGGTTTACGGTGCCTGTAAAAGGCACAACTATGCTTGTGTAGGGACTCATGCTTATGCTTAGAATCATATTATTTTAATTCATTCCCTAACATTTAATACAAAGATTTAACCAGCTGCCTTTAAAGAGCTAGAAGAAATGAAAAATAAAAATTAGGCCAAAAATACATACCGCATTTCTGTATGTAGTACCGTCAGCTTCAACAATCCAGTCGACTTCCTCTGCTAAGGCATGAAGAACTTAATTAATGTCTGCTCTGAGAGGAAGATTATAATTTCCATATTATATAATATTTAATATATATAATATATAATCTAATATATAGTTTTTAATATTAATATATATTAAATAATATTTAATGTAAAATGTATATTATATAATATTTAATATATCTAATATATAGTTTTTAATATATAATATATCATATGAAGGATGGAGAAATGGGAGGGAGAAAGTGGAGGGAAGGGAAAGTGAAATTCAAAATTCTACTGTCATATTCGAGTACCCGAAAATATCATGTACTCGATTAGGCTCAATATTTTTTTGTGCACCAAACCTACATGGTCAACTATTGAAATGTCTCAAATACGTGTTTTTCCCCTATTTCTCTGAGTTCCAGACTTCGACAATGTAGCTGACAACTTTTTTTCCACCCGAATTTGATAAAATGAAAAGGGTATCTTAAGGAGATTATCAACTTTCTATCAATATAATTGCTGTCAAATTTTGAATTCGGTAAGTAATTATTAGTTATTTTCTAATTGAGCTACCTCTAAAGTGCTGATTTATATACTGATTGAAAAATGACTATAACTTTCAGACGATATAACATTTTTGAAATCCAAAAAATGTGTCACATTTGCTTTGCCTACTATAAAGAAATTTTTTTTTGAATTTTGTAAAGTTTTGAATGAGTTAAGGTGGTCAGACACAGGAGTTTTTTATTCTGAAAATGTTGTAGCAGAAAATTCATAATTAATTATTTTTTTGGAATAAAATTACAAAAAAATATGCGTCACATCCGAGCATGAGTCTACTACTTATATATTAAATCTTATAAAAAAATATTATCATTTGATCATGATTAAGGTGGTCAGACATACACCTACTTCTTATTTTTCCTGAAATTTTTGTACTCCTGTATTGAAATCTATACTTTTCACCAATTACATTAATTTTTTTATAGAAAAGGCCTAGTATTTTAGAAACTACATTCAATTTCCTACAAATTCTATTCTTACAACTTTTTGGTATTAGGTTGATAACTAGTTCAAATTTTCACGCCAAGTTGACTAACCCTGATTTGCTGATTTTTCATTACCACTTAAGGGCATAGTTTGGCCCCTCATGATCTTGCACATACCCATATATCAATGTGATTCTTTGAAATTAGTTTTGTAACATCCATACGGAGGGAATGCAATTGGTTTGATGACATTATCATGATTATTTCATATTTTATTAATGTTTGAAGTTGACTAAACTGTAATTTTGACATACCTTGACTACATAGCTTATAACTTGTTGTGTATTTGTCCAATTTCATTTTTATTTTTTTGATACAAAGAGAGCTTAAATACCTAGGGTATAGATTTTTTTTAGTTTTTTGTTTCTCTCATTTACTATTTTTCCATAAGCGTCAAACATAGAGGTAGACATATAGTGAAATATCTATGTTTAGTAAAACTAAAAATATAAAGTCATAATAAACTTAATATATATTTTAACATTATAATTATTGGAAAGATTTTTCTTAGTAGTACCTTACTACATAGATAAGTTTGTCAAATAGATTCATTTGATCTCCCAAAAGATAAAGTCAAAGTGATTTTTGGTCAGCATTTTAATAGGTACGAAGGAGACTCCATTGTAGGTATGAATGAAGAGTATAGATATTATATCAATATTTTTTTTATCTAAGAGGATTTGAGCTAACCATTTCTAATTAATTCTTTCAAATGCAACCTCTCAAGGCTTAAATAATCATATTTTATTAAAAATGTGTTATTTCAACAAAAAATAAGTGTCTAAAAAACTAGGCCCTTAAGTGGCAATAAAAATTCAGAAAATCAAGTTTAGGGAAGTTGACATAAAAATTTGAAAAAGTTATAAATATTATATCAAAAAGATGTAAGAAGAGAATCTATAGAAAATTGAATGTAGTTTCTAATATACTAGGCCTTTTTTGAAAACCAATTATTCTATATGTTGAAAATTTCAAATTTCAATGTAGTAGTACAAAAATTTCAAGAAAAAATAAGAAGTAGGTGTATGTTGGACCACCTTAAAAAAAATCAAATGATAATATTTTTTTACAAGACTCTAGATATAAGTAGTAGACTCATGTCTGAATTTGACACATATTTTTTTGTAATTTATTTCCAAATAAATAATTAATTATGATTTTTCTTCTACAACTTTTCTAGAATACAAAAAATCTTGTGTCTAACCATGTTAACTTAGTCTAAACTTTATCAAATTAAATACTTTTTTTATTTTTCTTGTAGTGGGAAAATCATAGAATGTGACACATGTTTTGGATTTCAAAAATGTTATACAGTTTGAAAGTTATAGCTATTTTTCAATAATTCTATCAATCGGGACTAGAAAGATAACAAGTAGGTGTATGTCTAACCACATTAAAAAAATTAAATGATAATATTTTTTTTATAAGCTTCTAGATAAAAGTAGTAGACTCGTCTAGATGCGATATATATTTTTTTGTATTTTTTTTCCAAGTAAATAATTTATTATGATTTTTCTGCTACAAATTTTCCTGAATATAAAAATTCTCGTGTCTGACCACCTTAACTTAGTCTAAACTTCATTTGAGTCCTTAGAGAATATTATCTATTGTATTTATTTTTTGCTTACATTGTTTTACTTCATCTATTTGGTTATCTACCAAAATGGGGACTTAACTAAGGCAATTTTCCTTGAACAACCACCCAACCCTTTTACCTTCTCTCTTGTATGCAAGTTTTTCATGGATTCATGAGCTTCGATAGGATCACATTATCAATTGACATAATTATGTTTCATTCCTTCCTTATCTTTATTTACATTGCATATAACTTGTTTCTCATCTCATTTTTTTGTTTATTTCTCTTTTGCATTTGTAGTTTATCATTTTTTGGTTTCATATTTATTTTATGTTCTTAGAATAGTTCTCTGTTATCTAGTTTTGCATTCTCTCTTACATCATTTGTACCCTATCTGTACGAGACACCAAAACACTATGCTAGTGTTTACTTCCTTGTTGTAGTCTCAAACTCATATTGTTGTCCAATGTAGTGAGCTTGTGAAGCTCAGCATTTGTTCATTGTACATAGCCCTTTCATTTCACATAATCAGAATATTTTTAGCTATTAATTTTCTTTACGTATAACATCTAATTTATATTTAGTTAGTTTAAGTCACATTAAAACATTCACATTTAATATCTCAATACAATGAAGCGAGACTTCATATTGCATCTTATCTCCCTAGCACTCCTAGCTAGCAAAGTGAGGTGGCACAAGGAGATATTCCATCCCTTAGACTTTAACCAGTCTATAGGTCGGTGTACTTTTTCCTTCTCCACGGAGTGAATAAAAGCATCACATCTGGATTCCTAGTGCATCTCTTCTTGACCTTGGTGGTAAATAGGTGGAGATGTTATTAATTCTTCGGAAAGTCTTCAAAGAAGATTTCTTGGGTGGAGACATAGATATTGTTTTCTTAGTTGAACTAGGGGTCAAAAACCCATGGCACTTAAAATTGGGACCCCTTCAATTGGGACCCACAAACAAAATCTTTTGTTATAAATTATTTTTTTGAAAAATAAGTGTCAATTACAATTGATAAGGTACTTAATTACAAAATGTTGGCATATCACTATTAAAAAAAAATCACTTGTAAAAATCACTTACATGATGTAATTATTAATATGGCATAGAAAAGTCAAGAAAGGTTGCCCTAAAGTAAACAAAGGTTGCCCCATAGGACATTAATGTTGTCAGAACTAAATTTCAAATGGCTCAAGGAATTTGCAGAGGTCATCACCTCTAAGCCCTTTTACAAGGAATGAAGGCTTGTTGATAATCTTTTTAAAGTTTAATAATCTATATTTTTGCAGTGTAAAGAAGTGCATTTTATCATCCCAGAAGAGGCTATGTTTTTTTTGTTTTGTAGGTGATTGTGTGAATACTTCCTAAAGGTTGGACTGATGTTTTTTTAGTGTAGTTTACTAACCTGTGGCCCTCCAATGTTGTTTCATGGATTGGGATTAGCTAGGAGGGGACCTTTTGGGGTTTCCTTGGGGTTTTGTTATATCAATGTATATGGTTTAAGCACTCAGAAGTAGTGCCTTTTTAAAATGTATCTACGATGCTTTCTGCTATAAGAAACTCTCATACTTTTTTGTCTTCCAAATGTAAATTTTGATATAAATATTAATACAATGCTTGCAACCTCTAATTTATGGATCAAAAAATTATTAAAAATTATCTAATTAATTAATGAAGGAAAAGGTTAAGGTAATTAATTAAATTTTGAAAAGGGTTTTTTAATTAATTAAATAAATATAACAATTAGAGGAAAGATGTCATAGTTAATCAAACAATTTTATTTAACTAATCAATGGAAGTGTGATGCAAGATTTTTCATAAAAACTTTAGAATGTTAGGTTAAAATGCAATGTTAGTTTTCAAAAGGTAGATGTAGATTCTAATTGTCAATCCATAATATATGAATATATCCACCAACACAGTAATATCAAAATCTACATCTCACTGAAAATCATTTGCACTAGCATTATTCCAATTTACAAATGTGAAATAACTCATAACAATGTTGAAGTCAACATACAGACAAAACTACATATCAAAGTGAAAACAATGAATCTAATACACTCCTAACTTCAAATATGAAAAAGCCCTCATGTGCACATGCATAAAACTGGGCACATAACTAGTAGACCTCAACAACATTCTACAAAGATATCATCAAAAAAATACAATAGAGATAAAAATACACAATGAGTTGAAACATATGCATGTCCAAAAGCATATATATAAATCCAAAATACATGATCTATATATCAAAATTGCAATACAAAAGCTTCAAGCATAATTTAGTACAAAATAACAAAATACAAAATGAAAAAACAAAAAGAAGCATACATACTTTGGGCTTAAGCAAAAAGAGGCGTATATGCTTGGGGCCCTAATTATACTAATTAGATTTTTCCTACCATTATTTGGAACATAATAACATTTTCTCCCATAGAAAATTTTGTAAAGTCTAATATTATTTTAGTAAGAAACTCTTTCATGTAGAAGAGGTCAAAATATCAGACGTAAAAAGTCCTTAGTATTTATTAAAAAAATAAAAATCATAAAATAACAAAAGAAAAAAAAAATTGTCATTACTGGTTGGATGAGGAAAAAATATTTGTCTCCTTTTATTTTTATAATACAAAACTAAATTGATCAAGAGTTACCCAAAGATCTATGATCAACAACTGTTGTCTTTTAGAACTATTGAATCGTGTAATCTCAGTTATTTAACTTTTTCAATACAACGTTTTCAACACTCTTTTGATCTCTTTTATAATTGTTTCTACTTTTTTTTCAAAAACTATGATCAACAACTATTGTCTTTCAGAACTTTTGAACTGTCTGATCTGAGTTGTTTGATTTTTTCAATACAAGTTTTCCAACACTCTTCTGATCTCTTTTATAATTGTTTCTACTATTTTTCCATAAATTTCTTTCATGACTTAATCCCAGATTCTGATTGTAGAGAGAATACCCTATCACTTGTTTAAACTTGTCATAGTATTCCACCTTATTCTCCAACTAGATTGCATCCTTAAGTGCGGTTTGGACATAAACCACCATAATCCTTGGCAGGGACTAAAGTGCGGTTTGGACATAATCTGTCTTCCAGGATGAATTTTCCAATGTCAATATTTCTATTCCATGTAACTGCAAGCATCTGCTGCCCTTGCAACCTTATGAAATTGTTTCAACTTTCATGTTCTCAGTTGTAACATAAGACGCATTTTTAAAAGAAAACCAAGAAGCCTTTTGCAGTATAATCTTTACACCCTATCACTCCTGTTTTTCTGAAAATTATTATGCTGAGATTGGATATCATTTTGGAGATTGTATAATCTATAGGAGTCAAGTGAAAACGTGATCCAAGAGATTTTCAACAAACTTCTTTTTCAATTGTAAAACCAGAAGTGAACTTCAAATTAATAGACTATACGAAAAATATTTTGGCAGAGAGAGCAACTTCTGCACCATTATAGAATTAAAGTATGATGCATTACATTCAAATCTATATATGTAAAAGTGTTCAATCTGATTGTAAGCCTTTATGTTCGAATTCAAAATAATAAGACCATCTGAAAGATACTTTGGTGCAGAGACCATCTTAGGCTACATTACAGAATGAAAGTATAGTGCATTAATATCAGATCATCAAATTCAAATCCATACAAGTGAGCATGCTAAGAGTACCTGTAAAACCTTATGTCGAACACAATCCATGGCTCTATTTTATTTTATTAGAAACTTAAATTGACTTCAAATACTATTGATACCATTAAAACTATCATTAACACTGAACTATCTCTCCAACATATATATTTATGAACATATTACAAGCTCACAGAAAATTAAAAATCAACTATGATACTTAATAGATTTATTCAATTATTCATTAGGAATGTTCAACAAGAGCTAGAGATAACAAAGAAGAATAAATGGTCGTTCATACTATTCCTCCACACCAGCCATAAGGGCATCCACTAAACAATGCATTATGGGGGAGAATGATTTTTTTTGTGCCACTTGATAAACAGTTTCTTTCTCTGGACTGGCTATCTAGAAGAATGTGAGACATCAAATCTGCACGGAAGCCTTTGTGGCTTCCAAATGAATCCCTCATTGCCTCTTCTCTTTGGTTTACAATTTCTTTAAATTTCACTTGATCTTCCCATAGAACCCCACATTTTTGTCCTACTTTGAAATTGTCTTCCTCTGTCCTCTGATAACTTCCTCTCAACTCCTCAAGCTCATTCTGTAGCATACTGTTTTCTGTATTCATTTCTGCATATTTCTGGCTCATTTTTTTCCGTTCAGTAGTCATCAAATCAATCTCATTTTGCAGCCCTGAAACTGTACTTGCAAACTCTGCCTTACAAGTTTCCCACAAGAGTAAATCTTCACTCATCTTTGTATGCAATTTGTTATACCTATCATTGCATTCATTCAACTTATGTTCCATCATATAATTTTCATCTGTTAAATGGCTGCACAATTCATCATGTTCCTGGCTCATTATCCTTTTTTCATACAGAAGACCTGCAACTCTGCCTTCCAAATTTTTCTTACAAGTATCCGACAATTTCATTTTTGCATTTAATTCTTCAATCCGATCATTGTATCCTTTCAATTTTTTCTGCAATCCACCCTTTTGTACTCTCAGTACAGTGCACTTCTTTTCAAGATTCTGGCACAAATTTTTCGTTTTGTTAAGCTCATTTTGCAGTTCTTTGTTCTGATAACCAAATCCTTTCAACTTTTCTTCCATGTGTTTTGTTTCATCTCTTACTTTATTGTAAAATTCTTTAAGCTTCAGTCTTGTTGCATTGAGCTCATTTTGCAGCCCTGTAACCGTGCCTTCCAACTCTGCCTTAGATGAATCCCACGAGCACCTATATTCAGCCATTTTCTCCTTCAATTCCTTCGTTTCATCATCGAACTCTTTCAACTTTTCTTCCAAATGTTTCTTTTCGTCTGTTAGTTGACTGCAGAATTCTTCATGCTTCAGTCTTGTTTCAGTGAGCTCATTTTGCAGCCCTGCAACTGTGCCTTCTAACTCTGTCTTAGACAAATTCCACAAGTGCCCATCTTCAGTAAGTTTTGTCTTCAATTCTTTAGTTTCATCATTGGACTCTTTTAACTTCTTTGCCAGCTCAATATTTTCTTGTCTTAATTCTGTACTCAAATTCTCATGTTTCTGGCATAAGTTTCTTGTTTTATCAAGGTCATCTTGCAGCTCTGCAACTCTTCCTTTCAGCTCTACATTACTAGCATCAAACAGCTGCAAATCTTCAGTCATCTTTGCATTCAATTTCATGGTACCATCAATCTCATTTTGCAGCTCTTCAATTTCTCCTTTTAAACTCACCCTAATGGAATCCCACAATCTTTGATCTTCGACCATCTTTGCTTTTAATTTCTTAGCTCCTTCATTGCTTTTTCTGAGCTCATTTTTATCATTTCTGTTTTTGGCACACAATTCCTCATGTTTCTGTTTCAACAGTTTTCTTTCATCAACTGTAGAATCAAGCTTATCTTGTAGCTTTACAATTTGTCCTTGCATATCTGCCTTACAAGCATCCCATGAGGATTTATCTTCATTCATCTTTCCTTGTAATTCCTTAATCATATCATTGCATTGCTTCACCTTATTTTCAAGGTCATTTTTTTCTTGGCTTGATTGAGACAACAAGTTATCATGTTTTTGGCTCAACATTCTTGCTTCCTTAACCTCATTCTCTAGTTTTGCAACTTTGTCTTCCAATTCTCCCTTACAAGTCTCCCACAAGTATCTATCTTCAGCCATTTTTTCCTTCAACTCTTCAGTCTCATTAATTGATTCTTTTAGCTTATTTTCCAATTCAATTTTTTCTTTACTTGCTTCATTATAAGATACTTTGTTCTTCTCAAACAAAATTCTTAATTCATTAAGCTTAAATTGCAGCTCTGAAATTGTTTCTTCTAAATTGGCCTTACAACTATTCCACAAAGAGTCATTTTCAATCATTTTTGCATCCAATTCTTTATTCTTGTACTCAAACTCTTTCAACTTTTCTTCCAAGTGTTCTTTTTCATCTCTTAGATGAATGTAAACTTCATCATGTTTCAATCTTGTTTCATTGAGCTCATTTTGCAGCCTTGCAACTGTGCTCTCCAAGTCTGCCTTAGATGAATCGGACAAGGCCCTATCTTCAATCATTTTTACCTTCATTTTCTTAGTTTCAGAATCAGACTCTTTCAACTTTTCTTCCAAATGCCTTTTTTCATTTTGCAATTCCTTATTAATGTCATTAAACACTTTCAACTTATTTTCCATATCATTTTTTTCTTGTCTTAGCTTTGTGCATAGTTCTTCACGTCCTCGGCTCAATACTTTTGTTTCATTAACCTCATTTTGCAGCCATGCAACCCTGCCTTCCAACTTTGTCATACAAGAATCCCACATCTTCTTATCTTCAGTCATCTTTGAATTCAATTTCTTAGAGCTATCATTTATTTGCTTCAAATCTTCTTCCATTTTCATTTTTTCTTGCATTAACTGAGTGCACAATTCTTCATGTTTCTTCCTCAATTTTCTAGCTTCATCAATCTCATTTTGTTGCTCTGAAATTTTTCTTTCTAAATTCACCTTACTAGAATCCCACAATTTCTGATCCTCAGCCTTCTTTTCTTTCAATTTCCTCACTGTTTCATTGCATTTTCTCAACTCATTTTTATCATTTGTGTGCTTGGCACACAATTCCTCATATTTCTGGTTCAACAGTTTTTTTTCATTAACTGCAGAATCAAGCTTATTTTGTAGCTTTGCAGTTTCTGTTTGCATATCATTTTTTTCTTGTCTTAGCTTTGTGCATAGTTCTTCATGTCCTTGGCTCAATAATTTTGTTTCATTAACCTCATTTTGCAGCCATGCAACCCTGCCTTCCAACTTTGTCATACAAGAATCCCACATCTTCTTATCTTCAGTCATCTTTGTATTCAATTTCTTAGAGCTATCATTTATTTGCTTCAAATCTTCTTCCATTTTCATTTTTTCTTGCATTAACTGAGTGCACAATTTTTCATGTTTCTTGCTCAATTTTGTAGCTTCATCAATCTCATTTTGTTGCTCTGAAATTTTCCTTTCTAAATTCACCTTAGTAGAATCCCACAATTTCTGATCCTCAGCCTTCTTTTCATTCAATTTCCTCACCCTTTCATTGCATCTTCTCAACTCATTTTTATCATTTGTGTGCTTGGCACACAATTCCTCATATTTCTGATTCAACAGTTTTTTTTCATTAACTGCAGAATCAAGCTTATTTTGTAGGTTTGCAGTTTCTGTTTGCATATCTGCCTTACAAGCATCTAATAAACATCGATCTTCATTCATCTTTTCTTCTAGTTCGTCAATCTTTTCATTGCATTCTTTCACCTTATTTTGAAACTTATTCTTTTCGTCTTCTAATTGAGAGCATAAATTTTCATAACTCTCACACAATATACTTACTTGATTGAGATCATGCTTCACTGATTGTAATTTCTGAATCTCGTCATTGCATTCTTTCAACCTATTTTCCAACTCATTTTTCTCTTGTGTCAATTGAGTACATAATTTCTTATGGCTCTCACACAATATTCTTGTTTGAATAAGCTCATTATTCAAAGATTGTAATTCTTTAATCACATCATTGCATGTTTCCAACTTATTTTCCAATTCATCTTTTTCTGTAACTAAATCAATACACAATTTCTCATGGTATTCACTCGATTCTCTTGTTTGAATAAGCTCATTCTTTAGCTCTTCTATTTCGTTTTTCATGGCTTCCTCACAAGAATCCCTCTGACTCTTGTCCGTATTCATTTTCACAAGTAATTCCTTACAGGCATCATCACTCTTTTGCAACATATTTTGCAACTCATTTGTTTTTTTCCTTTCATTGGTGATCGTAATAACCAAAGTTTGATTCAGGCTCTGAAGATTTTTTATCTTATCATCACTTGCATTTACTTTTGTTTGTGCTCGTTGATCCTGCAAATATTTGGTACCATTATGGGACTTATTATTAGTTTCCATGCTATTCTATTTATTTCTTTCACTAGTTAAGATAATTTTCATGATATCCTCTGCATTCCTTTCATTAGTTAAGGTTCAACTTTTACCTGTTTGGTATTTCCTTTTGCTTTATTTACTTTTCCTCTTGTCATGTTGTTATAACAACTGTCACAGAAGAATCAATCCTTGTCACAATAAAACTAACCCCTGTCAGAAGACAATTGTTTTGATATTACAAATGAGTTCCTTAGATACAATGTAATCTGCAAGAAAATACAGCAGACCTCCTAAACTCTATATTACGAAAGAAATGCTTGCAGTTTTTATTTATAATTCATTTGATAAACATCAAGAAAGACATCAATTTGATCGGATCCCCAATGGCACCCTATCACAAGAGTATTCAATTCCCATCTGCTTATTATTTGTTTTGATTTATTTGATCTAAACATGTGAATTGCATTCTACAATAAGATGGCATTACCATCAGGCGAACCCTAACCTCAATACATATCAATATTCAGAAGATGAATATATGATCATCACAATAGCCATGACAGATTAAGAATTATGTTCAGACAATGTATTAATTTCTTGACCAGAAGCAGTTTTATTTTATTATCTAAAAATACTTCAACACCGAAAAAACTTTAACACGTTGAATTCAAAACACATACCCAAATGTAATACTGGATAACTGCTGCTCTGAATGAACTAAAAGATGGCACCTTAGTATAAGTCTGCAAGTTATAATCATTTAACAAGAATGTTAAACATATAAATGTGTTTTAACAGTTCTGTTATCAAAAAAATATTTCAACCCCAGAAAATTTATAATTCAAATTGAATTCAAAACACATACCCAAATGTAATTTTGGAGAACTGCTGCTATGATTCAACTTTCTTTTACAGAAAATAAATCTTCAAAGGATATGAAGGTTAGAATCATGTGTTTTGCAGAGGGAGAATGAGGTTATATATTTGACAATTGCGGGTTTTGGGAGAAGGGTTGCGTCGTTTCGGCTAAAGTTGTGCTTCATATTTACGAGTCTCTAAAATTTAAATCCTTAACAAATGGTTTTAGTATTTAAAGATTGCCAATTGTGATGGCCTGTTTTTAATAAATTATAACCGTTAACCGTGACAAATTACTCGGAAAAAACAAAACATTGTGAAGAAGAAAATTACAACAACGTACAAAATCTTTTTTAAAGAAATAGATAGCATTCTTTTATTTGACCCCAAAAAATAAAGCAAAAACATTGTTAGTGGATAATTGGAACTACTAAATTTATCCAAAAACTAATTTCTTATTTGGGAGAAAATGTTTGTGCATACAGAAATATTTTAAAATATTAAATTATTTAAATATTTTTTATTTTTTTTTTATGAATAGTGCCTTTTCTGTATGAAAAAGAAATAGATCTAGCATTCTTTTATTTGACAAAAAGAGAAAAAAAAAATGCAAAAACATTGTTAGTGGATAATTGGAACTACTAAATTTATCCAAAACTAATTTTTTATTTGGGAAGAAATATTTGTCAATATAGAAATATTTTCAAATGTTAAATTATTTAAATATTTTTTTTTTAAATAAGATTTTTCAAATTTAGAAAGTATTTTTAATTTAGAAAAAAATACATTCTTAATTTAAAGATATAGTGTCCTCCACTTTGTATAGTTATTCAATATTTTACATAATTTTAAAAATATTTTTAATTTATAAGAAGTTTAAGACTTATCTTAATTTATAAGAAGTTTAAGACTTATCTTAAGTATAATTTTTCTTTTCCATTTTATATTGTTGCTAACTATTTGGAAAATAAAAAATAACAATAACTTTTGATTTGGCAAAATTAAAAAATTTGAATATTTTAAAATTTTGAATAAATTAAAAAATAAAAAATATATTTTGATAATAAAATATTATGAAGATATTTTCCACAGCAATTCAAATTGTGATATTTCTATCAGGATTTAACTATGTAGTTTTTTGAGTTAAACTCATGAAATAGGGGTCAATGAATTTGACTCAAAAAACTACACAGTTAAATCCTGATAGAAATATCACAATAGAATATTATTATAAATTTGTTGAGATTGTTTATGTATGTATGTATGCATGCATGTATGTATATATCTACATATGTATGTATGTATGCATACATGAATCTTTTTTCATTTGTTTTCTAGGTTCACTTTGACTCACTTTGTCTTATAGAAATCAACTTATATGTAAGTGGTATACTTTTGTATAAAAGTTTACCATTAGACATATTACATGATTTGTGTCGTTGATTTGATCATTAAACTAGATCTTTTAGGAGCTTGACTGAGCAAAGATAATCCTTACTTACCAAAATCCTTAAATGTGTTTGTGAGCATTGCTAATTATGTGGTACATATTCATATTGGATCTTCACAATATGAAATCAACTTAGAGCATTCAATGATTGATATTTTGAATAAGAAGTAACTTATTTAGCACATCCTAGAATTTTTTTTGTATTAGATATAAATTTATCCAAAAATATATATACAATACAAGACTTTTACAACAAAGCTGATAAAACTAAGTACCTATTTGTCTCGGTCAGCAGTATGATTAAATAAAACATACATCAAGATTCGACAATATTTTATCTAATACAAAAAATTCTTGTTGATATGAACTATAAACCAAACTAACAAAATTAGCTGGATCATTTTTAGAATATGTCGTTCATTTCTTTGTCATTACCCCATCTCTCGATCCACGCAATCCAACTTGTATTACCTTCCATCCACTGCAACATATTGTCATCTTATATTCTTTGTGCATATGGGTGATTGACTCTCGCACCAACTAGAAAAGTTGGCATAACAAGAGGCGTTGGTGCAGTAAGAGGAGTAATAGCGAGAGGCGCCACCACAAGTAGATCTGTATTTTGTTGTCTATTCCTCTCATTTTGTGTTCTCAATTCCACCATGAAGTTTTGTAAACCAATTTCAAAGGGATTTCTTTTAGCTGAACCCCTTGCCCATGTGTCACCGTGTGAGATTTCTTCTCTAAACACCCTTATAGTGCCATCATGGAGAAGATTCTCGAATTCCTTCTAGAAAGACTCATAGTGAGTGTTACCTGCACATTAATATTGTCAAATATGGGTTTCTTCAAAGACTTAGTAAGAGTTATTTATTTTCCTTAAAAAACATTGTCATTCCTAAGCTTTCAAATATACCAAATAATTTCAATTGACAAGATAGATAAGTTCAAGCATTGTAAATTTTCTTAATGCCTAGGATGCATCCAAATAAAATGATAGAAATCTTAATATTTTCATGAATGTATAAGCCAAATAGACCCCAGATCTCTCTACCCACCAAGCAGACAAAAAATAGATGCTTAATATTCTCAAGTGTTCTACATACAGAGAAAATATTGATGTCCCCATTGGGATGTTTAACATGGAGTCTATGGAGTAGCAGGCTCCAAAAGAAGTATATTTTTTTGGGTTCCACCTATGAGAACCAAAAATTGTCAAAATAAATCTGGCATTGTGAGGGCTCAAGATTGACTAACCTACAAGAGTTAAGATGAGAGAATATATTTATAAGTTAACAACAAGAAGGGACTGTATAGGGATTTGGCTTTAATGGTAGGACGAAGGGAGCCATCTACCCATTGGGAGGAGAGGAATTTAGAATCAAAGCTATTGCAAGTCTTAGAGAGGAAACAGATATTGCAAGCTTTCACAAGAATGGAGCAAGTTATGTACCGACCTTGTGGAATATCACACTTCTCCTTAATGATCTCCCACTCAACAAGTTTCCCATCAATGATGATGTTCGGCATTCTTAGAATGCCTCTTGTGGACCAATTCTTAGCAAACCATGCTTGTAGTAGAGCTAGGGGTTTGTCTTTATATCTGAGGTTCCACCAAATAGACTTCTCACTACAAATGCCATTCTCCTCAGTTAACACCCCATTTTGAGATAGGAGGTGTCTCACTCATTCCAATCCTCTCCAGATTTCCTTAAACACTAAAGAACCAATAACCTTTATGACGTAAGACAGGGCTGGATGAACGGCTAAGGGCACACCAAAATCACAACCCCCTTGCAGAGATCACACACACGAAAGCAAATACACAACAAGTGAGAGAGAGAATGAAAAATAGATCATAAATATTCATCAAATAACGTCATACATGCCGAGTTGTAAGGCCTTCCTGGTTATGGCTAAATGTATTCAATTTGATTTACAACAGTCCTCCAACATGCGAAGATTCCTCTTTCAAAACTATCTTTTATCTCCTCAAATTGATACCTAAAACTACAACCAACTACTCTATTTATACAAGAGGCTACTGAAACAAGTCGGCCTTCAGATCCATCATTGGAGAAAGGAATGACCAGATCTAGATCCACACGCTTCCTAATGATTGATGCCAACATTAACTCTATGACCAAAATTAAATGCACAAGTTGGCCTCAATAGGAAATCAAAATAAACCACTCGGCGAACGAGGTTACCAAGCGCCAGGAAATAATTTGGTAAATTAACCGAACAACTCGGTCAAAGAAAGAACCGAGCAACTACCAAGCCAACTCAATCAATGAAGGAACCGAAAAAACTAAACAACTTGAACTTATTTTTGGTGACACAAGATTGCCAAGGACCTGAGATGCTCCTACATCAGACACCTAGGGTTGGTTGAAATGATTCTCTAAATCATGCAACATGTACAACTAGAGATGAATCCAACTCAGATTGTGAAATCCACAAACTATCTTCAATCAGTCTTTTCTTCCACCTTACTAGATATTCCATATATTGTTTTCCTCTTGTGTTTCTGCCAAATCTATGTTCCAAAATCTGCTCAACTCCTTTTGTCTATTTCTTAGGATAATCATTCGGTATTGTCATGTCTTCATCAGGTTCATAATACTCAAACAAATCTGCAATGTTGAATATAGGTGATATATCCATGTCATCAAGTAACTCAATCTCATAAGCATTTCCACTGTCCAATTTTCTCAATATCTTGCAAGGACCAAATTTCTTGATTTTCAACTTCCCATATGTTTTAACAGGAAATTTACCTTTCTTCAAATGAACTATTACTTCATCCCCAACTACAAAAGTCTTATGTCTTCTTGATCTATTTGTTATGTTTTTGTATTTCTTATTACTATTCTCCAACTTATGTTTCACTTCCTCATGCAATGTCTTCATGAACTCAGAAAACTTTACTCCTTCAACACTTCTCTTTTTCTTCACCAGCAATATCCTTCAAATCCGATATACCTCTTGGTTGTATGCCATTAACAATCTCAAAAGGTGTTTTTCCAGTACTCCTATTTACTAAATTATTGTATGTGAACTCTTCTTGTGCCAACATAGAATCCCAATTACTTGGTTTATCTCCAACTAAACATCTCAAAAGATTACCCAAACTTTGATTCACAACCTATTTCTATCCATCAGTCTATGGGTGAAATTTAGAACTATACCTCAACTTGGTACCCAACTTTTTCCAAAGAGTCTTCCAAAATTGTCCATTAACAAACTTATTGTCTCTATCAGAGATGATACTGCTTAGTAATCCATGCAATCTGACAATTTCCTTAAAGAAAAGATATGATATATGCACTGCATCTGATGTCTTTTTACAGGGTATAAAATGTGCCATTTTAGAAAATCTATCCACAACAACAAATATAGAATCATTACCTCTCACTATCTTCGGTAAGCCTAGAACAAAATCCATACAGATATCAATCCAAGGTTTCTTAGGAATAGAAATCAGTATATACAATCCAGTATTTTGACTTACTCCCTTTGCAACTTGACAAATTCCACAACTTTTCACAAATTTATGAACATCCTTATACAACTGTGACCAAAAGTATTTCTTCTTAAGCAAATTCAATGTCTTGTCAATGCCAAAATGTCCAGCCAAACCACTACTATGTTTCTCCTTTATCAAATTAGTTCTCATTGATCCTCTCGGTATAGACATGAATACCTTTAAACAAAATACCTTCTTGAATTAAATAGTCTTCCCATTTAGTACTTGGTTGATCTTGAATAGGTCCTCTACACTTCCTCCACGACTTAGAAAAATAAAGATCAGTTTCATACAAATCTTTCATGTCATCAAAACCAAGAAACTCAATTATCATCTTGGTCATCAAAGATCTTCTTCTACTCAATGCATCAGCAACTCGGTTAGTGACTCCACTCTTATGTTTTATCACAAATGTATAACTCTTCAGATATTCAACCCATTTCATATGTCTCTCATTCAACTTATTATGACTACCCAAATATTATAAAGCCTTATGATCAGTATACAACACAAATTCACTTTGTATCAAATAATGTCTCCATTTCTTTAGAGCTTGAACAATAGCATAGAACTCTTGATCATACACAAAATATTTCCTTTTTGCATCATTTAACTTCTCACTAAAGAAATTAAAAGGTTTACCTTCTTCACTCAACACAACTCCTATTGCACTACCACTTGCATCACATTCAACTTGAAATACCTTATTGAAATCAGGCAAAACCAACATAGGTAATTTAGCAACCTTATGCTTCAAAGTCTCAAAACTTTTATCAGCTCCATGTGTCCACTTGAATTCTCTTTTGTCTCCTCTCATAGTCTCAGTCATAGCACTACAAATTGAACTGAAATTCCTTATGAACTTTTGGTAAAAACTTGCTAAACCATGAAATGATCTTACCTCACTAGCATTTTTAGGTGTAGGCCAATTCAAAATAGCTTCAACCTTTTCAAGATCTATTCTCAAACCATCAACTGAAATCACAAATCCCAAATACAAAATCTCCCCTTTCATAAGGAACACTTTTTCAGATTAATCAACAACTTTTTTTCTTTCATTCTCTGCAATACCTATTTAATGTGCAACAAATGTTCTTCTCTAATCTTACTGATTATCAGAAAGTCATCTAGATATACAATCACAAATTTACCCAAAAATTTCTTCAAAGCCTCATTCATCAATCTCATAAAAGTACTCGGTGCATTAGTGAAACCAAAAGGCATAACCAACCACTCATACAAACCTTCTCTTTTTTAAAAAGTAATCTTCCACTCATCACCTTCTCTAATTCTGATCTAATGATATCCACTTTTCAAATCAATCTTGGTAAAATACTTTGCTGCAGTCAAACTATCCATTATGTCATCCATTCTCGGTAGAGGAAACCTATATTTCACTGTTATCTTGTTTATTTCTCTGGAATCAATACACATTCACAATTCTCCATTCTTCTTAGGTTCCAATATAGCTGGTACTACACAAGGACTCAAACTTTCTTAGATCAAACCTTTTTGCAATAATTCTTGGATTTGTCGGTTTAATTCCTGATTCTCAGTAGGTGTTAACTGGCGTGGTGCCTTATTCGGTAAACTAGCTTCAGGGATTAGATCCATACAATGATCAATACTTCTCTTCGGTGGAAAACCATCAAGTACATTATCATAAATGATCTCCTTATACTTGGTGAGTATCTTATCAATCTCTTCAAGGATGTTGTCCACTTTTTCTCACTCGGTTTGTTAGGAATCGCAACAAAACATACATCATTCTTCTTTAAGTCCTTAACAAACTTTCTTCCTTCCATGAAACAAACTTTCACAGATGTACAAACACTACTAATAGGTTCTTCAATCAAAGGTAACAAGATTTTCCTTCTCCCATCAACTCAAATAGAATATTTATGTAATCTTCCATCATATATAACATGTCTATCATATTGCCAAGGTCTACCCAACAAAATATGACAACAATCCATAGGCATGATATCACATAGCACCCTATCATGGTACTTTCCAATTTTCAAATTCACATAACATTGTTCACTTACCAATAGTGTATTCTCATCCTTGATCCACAAAATTTGATAGGGTCTTGGGTGTTTCAACCTTTCCAATTGTAACTTTGTAACCATTTCCTCATATGCCAAATTCTTTGAGCTTCGACCACTATCAATGATTACCTCCCACACTTCATTAGAAATTCTACATCTAGTCTTGAACAAACTTTTCCTTACCGGATCTTCCTTATTACTTTCACTCCATAGTGCTCTCCTAACCATCAAGTTCTTTTCTTTCTCAAGTTCATTCGGTGATTCTTCTTGCACCAAATCATTTCTACTACTACCAGCCATCTTACTTGCATGTGTACACTCAAATGACCTATGTCCTTCCTCTCCACAATTGTAACAAGTTCCTTAGAATTCACCTCTGCTATAACTAACTTGGTAGTTACTACCTCTTCCTCTAGAAGAACTTTCACCTTTCCACTCAATCTTGAATTTATCCAGATTTTCTTTGTCTTGATCAGATCTATTGTTTTCACCATAAGATCTACCTCTTCCTCTACAGAATCTACCACCTCTTCCTCTCTATCTTTTCTCATGTCTTTTGTTCAATTTCTCCTCAGCTTTCAAGGAAAACTAATAAGTTTCCTCAATGTTTTCCAACCTAACCAAACTAATTTATTCTTGAATAGAAACTCTTAACCCATTCAGGTACCTAGAAATTTTTTCCACTTCATCCTTATCATTCTAGAAATGATATCTAATCTATAGAATTCCTCAGTATAATATTTTACCAAGCTATCTTTCTATCTCAAACTTTGCATTCACCTAACTAGGTTAATCTGATAATCACATGGTAAGAACTTGTCTTTAAACTTATTTACCATCTTATTCAATACCTTGATCTTGTCTTTGCCTTTCCTTTTTCTGTACAACTACATATGTTCCCACCACAAGGATGCATGAATCTTAAGCTTTGTGCTTGCAATCTTCACCTTCTTTTCCTCAGGGACATTTTCATACTCAAAATACTTCTCCATTTCAGTGATCCAATCCATCAAATCATCTGAATCTAACTTTCCACTATAATTAGGAGGATTGAAATGTGGTGTAGAATTCATATTTTTCAAATCTTTCAACAATCTTTCCTCACCCTGATCCATCACAGGTCCAGGTTCAGCTTCACCTTTTCCCTCTTCAATTTCTTCATCACTAACATCTTCAAGATGTCTTCCTTGGCATTGGGATGTCTCAACAGCTTCTAACCTAACATCAATATATCTTAACATATCTTCCAATCTTCGATCTGCATCTCACCTCCCATGAACCATCTTGAAAACCCTCTACAATTGCAGGTCAGATCATAATCTGCTACCCCACAACAAATATCAACTAGTGTTTAACAAGAAGGAACCCTCAACCTATATTCACAAATCTAGATCCAGATCTCAACCTTCAGTCTGATACCACCTGACACAAGACACGACTGGATGAAGGGCCAAGACACACCTAAATTGCAACCCCCTTGGACAGATCACACACACGAAAGCACATACACAACAAGTGAGAGAGAGAATGCAGAACAAATCATAAATATTCATCAAATAACCTCATACATGTCAGGTTGTAAGGCCTTCCTAGTTATGGCCAAATTTATTCAATTTGATTTACAACAGTCCTCCAACATGAAAGGATTCCTCTTTCAAAACTATCTTCTATCTCCTCAAACTGATACCTCAAAATTGATACCTAAAACTACAACCAATTACTCTATTTATACAAGAGGATACCAAAACAAGTCAGCCTTTAGATCGATCATTGGAGAAAGGAATGACCAGATCTAGGTCCACATGCTTCCCAATGATCGATACCAACATTAACTCTATGACCAAAATTAAATGCACAAGTTTGCCTCAACAGGAAATTAAAATAAACCACTCCGTGAGAAAGGTTACCAAGCATGAGGAAATAACTCGGTAAATTAACCAAATAACTCGGTCAAAGAAGGAATCGAGCAACTATCGATCCAATTTGTTCAATGAAGGAACTAAGCAAACTGAACAACTCAAACTTATTTTTGGTGACACAGGATTGCCAAAGGACCTGAGATTCTCCTACATCACTTTATCTAAAGAATGAACCTATGGTCAAATCACAAAGAGGGATCTCTTTTGAGCATGAACTTTTAAAAGGTACATCTTTGCTAATGTTATTTCTAGTAAGAATTTTTCTATTAATATGATTTAGAACAATAGAGAGGGGGGGGATCAGTTGTTCTCAGGTCCAGATGTATAAAAACAAACTTTAAACTCTTCAACAAATCAAATCTAATAACCAACACCTACTCAGTCATTACTGATTGCATAATAGAAACATATAATAGTGTAGTCCACTTATCCAATAGCATCTAACTTGTAAAACACAAATGTTAGGATTAACAAGGCAGAAAATAACAATTATGTGCAAATATAACTAATATCAGAAAATAATAAACCACACAGAATAGAACACAAGACACACAGATTTAACGTGGTTCACCTAATCCCTGGGCTACGTCCACCAACAGCGAGTCCAATATTATTATTATCCAGTGATTACAACCTGATTACAATCCGTAATCCCTTACAGCCCAATTCTGCCGCAAGTACTAAAATCATACATAATGAAAATCCCTAACCCTAAGCCATATTATACAATATTTTCCCACTTTAGGGTTAGAATGAGTTATAAGTAGTCGGCCCAAATAACCGAAAAGTAGTCGGCCTCAAAAAAAATTTCCTCGGGGGCTGCGCCCCCGAACCCCTTCTCTTGGGGGCTGCTGCCCCCAAACCCCCGCTCAGGGCCCGACCCGGCCCTGAACCCCAGCGAGGTCGGGAGGAAAAGTGTACAGTACTTTCCTGGATAGTACTTTCCTGATTAGTCACCACAAGCTAACAATCTCCCACTTGGTGACTGATCAGTATCCACACTATACTAAAAAACCTCCCACTTGGAGACTGATCCTGTAGCAATACCGCTACCTATAGGAGGCTCCCACTGGATTGAACCACCTTGGACTCAGTTGTTCCTTTATTTTGTTCAATCTAGAAGACCAACTGAAGCTGAACATGAGTTCAACTTCTCCCTTGTTACTACCTTTGTAAACATATGTACTGGATTATCATCAGTATGAATCTTTTCCAGCCTTAACTGTCCATCATCCAAAACTGATCAAATGAAATGGTACTGCAACTGTATGTGTTTTGTCTTTGAGTGCAAAGCAGAATTCTTTGCAAGATGAATGGCACTTTGGCTATTTGTATGTAGAAAATTATCCTTTTGTGGATGTCCCAATTCTTCCATGAAGAATTGAAGCCATATCATCTCCTTGGCTAGCTCTGTAGTAGCAACATACTCTGCCTCTGTAGTGGATAAAGCAACCACCTTTTGTAGTCGAGAAATCCATCTCACTGTTGTCCCACCAACAGTAAATATATAACCTGTAGTACTCCACCTGCTATCTATATCTCCTGCCAAATCTGAGTCAACATAGCCTTGTACAGTAGTAGTAGAACCCCCAAAGTGTAAACACTTACGGGATGTGCCTCTCAAATATCTGAGAATCCATTTGACTGCATTCCAATGCTCAATACCAGGGTTACTCATATAACGGCTAACGACTCCCACTGCGTGTGCAATATCTGGCCTAGTACATACCATAGCATACATTAAGCTCCCTACAGCTGAAGCATAAGGTACCTTAGACATTTTAGTCTCTTCTTCTAGTGTCTTGGGACACATATCCTTAGTCAATTTCAAATGACCAAGCAAAGGTGTGCTGAGAGCTTTGGCATTTTCCATAGAGAAATGTTGCAACACCTTCTCAATATAATCAGCCTGAGATAGAGATAATTGCAACCCTGGTGAGGTCGGGAGGAAAAGTTGCAACCCCAGCGAGGTCGGGAGGAAAAGTGTACAGTACTTTCCTGGATAGTACTTTCCTGATTAGTCACCACAAGCTAACAACAAAAATGTTCAAACCAAAACATTCACACAAGTATCAACACCAGGATTTATAGTGGAAACCCAATTTGGGAAAAACCACTTTGTAACATGTTACTATTATGTTCACTCTTCTAAAGTGAGCTCAATGAAAAGCCAACCCTATCAAAGGTTACAAACACACTGTCAGGTGTGACCCGGTTAAAGGATTTAAACCACTCTGTTAAAAGTGTGCCTTGTTATAGGACTTACATACACTCCATTAGAATGCAACCTTGTTCAAAGGATTTATACCTATGACTGTTAGGTCAACCTCTGTTAAAAGGATTTTGACTGTTGCAATGGTTAGAAAGTAGCAGTAATATTGATCTAAGAAACATGCAACTCACTTTGCAAATATCAAATCCAATTCCATACACATATGTGGGCTTACTGACTATGAACCTTTTCCATCTCCATCACTGATCTGCTCAAAACCCTTCAAGGGATCACAACACTTCTCCTTCAGGATTTTCTACTTAGACAATCAATAACATCAACAATACTTCCATCATTCACTTCTCTCCCTATTCAACCTCAAGCTTAGGTTTCCTTAATACTACCTATATTAGGTCAATACATCTTTTGCCGCTTAATCTCCTTCATAGATCTTAGGGTTAGGTTAGATTCATTGAATCTGTCCTACATTATGTTCTTCAGCTATCCTTTTAGAAATATTTCAAATCTCTTAAAGATTTACAATAAAAAATTTTATAGTGCATTTAATGCTTTCATATAATCAATAAATAAAGTCAACACATTTTACATAATCTAAGAATTTAATGATGTCGGCTAGAAATCTGAATTCTTCATCAAATGCAAAATACTAACACTCGGTTAATACTATTTTCAACTTCTCAGTCTTTTCTGGAAAGCTCAGTCACCACATAAACTATTTCCTTGGCTAACACTATCTTCCTCAGCAATTAACTGGTGTTGGGTCAACACTGATTTTACTCGGCACACACTAGCTCGGTTGACACAAACAACACTCAGCTTAAACTAGATTTCTTCACTTTTTCTTGATTAAGCCTACCAGTTTAGTCTTCATACTTACTTAGATAAATAATACATCATCTTATCATTGTGCCACATAATCAAGTACTCATTGAAGTATCAAGATAAATCAACCTTTCCTTAGGTGTTGTTGTTACCAACCTTGCCTATCCCCTTAGCAACACTCAAATAGATATAGTACTTTCTTAAATAGCAATAGTCTTACCAGTTAAGGTTTGACATCAATGACAATAAAACAATTGCTTCAATTGTAGTTTCCAACATTTTTCATGGTTTAGACCCCTCTAGGGCCTTGCATATGCACTTGGAAACAAGTGCTAGTCCATGTATCCTGAGGTCTTTTTGGACTAGACCTTCATCTTTTTTACTCAATATACACCACCCCCATTTTATAGCATGGTACTTTTTACCCCCTCTACTATCCAACCATAGGAAGGTTCTGATTTTTTTTTGGATATGATTAAATAGAGCTTGGTTGAAAATCCATGTTGAGGTGTAGTAGATCCTATACTTGAGGATAAGATCTTTTGATATACCTGATATCTTCGTGCTAAGGAAAAATATTTTTTATTCCATTTTCCTAGCTTCTTATAAATTTTAGAGCTAACCCATTGCCACATTTCTTTCAAATTAAGAGAGATAGAGAATGGAATACCCAAGTATCTAACTTGGTGTTTAGGACCCCCTGGGTTAGTGATGAACTACAACTAATTAAGAATCTGATTGAAGAACTTCAAGTGATTAGAGATCACCGAGGACTGAACTGTTATGTAAGATAATTGAATCAGTCTGTATGTTGTCATTGATGTCAACTAGTTTTGAGTGTACTTATCATGGAGTTGCAAACTTCTACAAATCTGTAAAGAGGAGAGAAAAGATGAAGAACCGAGATATCTATATTGAGGAAGATGGATATGACAGATGAGGATAATGAATACTCTTGGTAACTTATTGATGAGTCTATGACTTCATATTATTGACTTGATTATGTTGTATTAATTGTTAGTATTAACAAGGCAGAAATAACAATTATGTGCAAATATAACCAATATCATAAAATAATAAACCACATAGAAGAGAACACAAGACACAAAGATTTAACATGGTTCACCCAATCTTTGGGCTACGTCCACCAACAATGAGTCCAATATATTATTATCTAGTGATTACAACCTAATTACAATCCATAATCCCCTACAGCTCAATTCCACCACAAGTACTAAAATCATACATCATAATGAAATCCCTAACCCTAAGCCAATATAACAAGGCTTATGTCAGTTAACAAGTTAAACCTAAAATACTTGATGAGTCAAGCTAAGAAAAGGCTTGATGAGTCAACCTAGGGAAATGTTTGATGTGTCAATTCAAAAATGCTTGACGAGTTAACCCCGAACCCCACAATGAATGAAAAGTGTATAGTACTTTCCTGGTTAGTACTTTCCTAATCAGTCACCATAAGCTAACAATCTCCCACTTGGGGACTGATCAGACTCCACACCAAACAACAATCTCCCACTTGGAGACTGATCATGTAGCTAAACCGCTACCCTATGAGGCTCCCACTATATCCAACCACCCTGGACTCAACTGTCCCTTTATTCTATTTAGTCTAGTAGACCAACCGAAGTTGAACAGGAGTTCAACTTCTCCCTTGTTACTACCTTTCTAAACATATATGATGGATTATCATCTGTATGTATCTTTTCCAGCTTTAACTGCCCATCATCCAAAACTGACCGAATGAAATGGTACCGCAACTGTATTTGTTTTGTCTTTGAGTGCAAAGCAGAATTATTCGCAAGATGAATGACACTTTGGCTATCTATATGCAAAAATTACCCATCTGAGGATGTCCCAATTCTTTCATGAAGAATTGAAGCCATATCATCTCCTTGGCTGCCTCTGTAGCAGCAACATACTCTACCTTTGTAGTGGATAAAGCAACCACCTTTTGTAGTCGAGAAATCCAACTCATTGATGTCCCACCAACAGTAAATATATAACCTATAGTACTCCTCCTACTATCTATATCCCCTACCAAATCTGAGTCAACATAGCCTTGTACAGTAGTAGTAAAACCCCCAAAGTGTAAACACTGACTAGATGTACCTCTCAAATATCTGAGAATCCATTGACTACATTCCAATGCTCAAAACCAGGGTTACTCATATATCGGCTAATGACTCCCACTGTGTGTGCAATATCTGGCCTAGTACATACCATAGCATACATTAAGCTCCCTACAGCTGAAGCATAAGGTACCTTAGACATTTTAGTCTCTTCTTCTGGTGTCTTGGGACACATATCCTTAGTCAATTTCAAATGACCAGGCAAAGGTGTGCAGACAGCTTTGGCATTCTCCATAGAGAAATGTTGCAACACCTTCTCAATATAATCAGCCTGAGATAGAGACAATTTTCTATTTTTTCTATCTCTACAAATTTTCATACCAAGGATTTTCTTTTCTGCCCCCAAATCCTTCATAGCAAATAAATGTGCTAACTGTTGTTTCAACCCCTTAATGTGATCCATGTTAGACCCAACTACAAGCATATCATCAACATATAAACATAAAATAATGTAGCTGTCATCATCCAACCTCTTAAAATAAACACAATGGTCAGAATGACACCAACTATATCCACGCTCATTCATAAAAGTGTCAAATTTAATATACCATTGCCGAGGTGCTTGCTTCAAGCCATATAAACTTTTTTGCAATTTGCACACTAAACTCTCCTTACCCTTGACCTCAAATCCTTGTGGTTGTACCATATATATTTCTTCATTCAAATCACCATGAAGAAAGGTTGTTTTAACATCAAGCTGCTCTAAATGCAAATTTTCAGTAGCCACAATACTTAAAACAGTATAAATAGAAGTCATTTTAACAACTGAAGAAAAAATCTCATCAAAATCAATACCATGTTTCTATGTAAATCCTTTTACGACTAATCTGGCTTTAAATATTTTCTTACCTCCATCATCTTCTTTTATCTTGTAAACCCATTTATTTTGTAAAGCCCTTTTACCTGCAGGTAACTTGCATAAATCCAAAGTGTGATTTTTTAGCAAGGAGTCCATTTCATCTGTCATTGCAGACTCCCATTGAAGCTTTGTATCCACCTGCACAGCTTCATTATAACATTCAGGTTCACCAGCATCTGTTAATAAAATAGAATACAAAGAGGGAGAGAATCTCTCTAGAGGGCTACTTAGCCTTGTTGACTATCGAACAGTCATTGGGGTGTGTGGTATTTGTTATTTCTATTGTTGTGGAGCATAAGGAACTACTGGAACATCAACTTTTGGAGTATCATACAGTACTACATAGTCATTTTATTTCTTCTCATGCTACTGCAACAAATCTTTGTACAATACTTTCTCATTGACTATGACATCCCTATTTCTTACAATTTTATGATTTTCAAAATCCCAAAGCCTATAACCAAATTCATCAATGCCATATCCAATAAATACACATTTCTTTGACTTAGCTTCTAGCTTGGTTCTATTTTTAGAATCTATAAGTGCAAAAGCTTCACAACCAAAGGTTTTGAGAAAAGAATAACTCACATTCTTACCACTCCATGCTTCCTCTAGAATACCACAGTCCAAAGGAGTAGAGGGGCCTCTATTGATTAAATAAATAGTAGTGTTCATAGCCTCTGCCCACATATTTTTGGGTAGCCTAGCATGTAACCTCATACTCCTTGCACACTCCATTATTGTCCTATTCATGTGTTCAGCCACTCCATTTTATTGTGGAGTCCTTGGTATAGTTTTTTGCCTATGAATACCATTAGAGGAATAAGAAATCTTCAAATTCTATGCTGCAATACTCACCACCATTATTAGATTTGAGACATTTTAACCTTTTACTAGTCTCATTCTCAACCAAGCATTTCCATTTCTTAAAAGTTTGAAATACATCAGATTTCTATCTAAGAAAATAAATTCATACTTTTCTTGTTGCATCATCTATAAATGTAACATAATATAGAGAGCAACCAAGGGAAGATACCTAAGCTGGTCCCCATACATCTGTATGCACAAGCTCTAATCTCTCATTTTTCTTTTCCTTCCCACTCTTCACAAAACTAACTCTCTTTTGTTTTCCATAAACACAACTTTCACAGAAATCCATATTGACACATTTCAGACCAGGTAAAACTTTCTTTGAATGAAGTAATTTCATACCTTTTTCACTTATGTGCCCAAGTCTATTGTGCCATAGTGCTATGTCAGAATCTACAGCAACGGTTTGATGTTCTTCCTGCTCAACTGCAACCAGTATTCTTGAACATTCATTATCTTCTAAAACAATTAAAGTAGAAGGAACAGTATGACCTGTACAAAGATATAAGGTTCCTACTTTCACACCTTTTTCTACTACTAAGGAACCTTTTGAAACCTTCCAATTTTTATGATTAAAAGTAACTGTGCAACCCTCATCAGCAAGTTGCCTTGCTGAAATTAAATTTCTACTCAGCCTTGGAACATGTCTTACCTCTTGTAGTAGCCAATGATTACCATTGTGCAACTTAATCTTGATTTTCCCTTTTCCAACAATTTGACAGGGTTCATTATCTCCCAAATAAACTAGCCCAAAATCCCCTTGGACATAATCAACAAAATAACCTCTATGGGGTGTAGCATGAAATGAAGCCCCCGAATCTAACACCCATGAATCATCAACATTTTCTAAAGACAAAAGCAAAGCATCCTCTTCAGATTTGTTACTTACCACATTTGCCTCCTTGTTTCCATCATGTTTGTCTCCTTGATCTTTCTTTCGAGACCAACAATCTTTCTTCTTATGACCTAGTTTTTCACAGTACCAGCAATCATTTGGCCCTTTGGATTCACACCTCTTTCCCTTTGATTTTCCTCTTGATTTCTCATGATTTCTAGAGTTTTTTCTCTATCTCTTGTTCTGCCTCTACTTTCTGCGTTCAATATACTACCCGATGTGGATGCCCCAAGATTTTCCTATGAATTTTCTCACTCAATATAACACCAATAACATCATCAAACTTTAGGGTATTAGAACCAAAAATATAATTACTAACAACCATTACCAAGCCATTCCAGCTTTCTGGCAAAGAACACAAAATCAAGAGAGCCCTAACCTCTTCATCAAAAGTAATTTTAACTGAGGCTAACTGACTTGTAACTGTATTAAACTCATTCAAATGATTAGCGACTGATCCACCTTCTACCATTTTCATATTAAATAAACACTTCATAAAAAATACCTTGTTTGAAGCTAAAGGCTTTTCATACAACTTCGCTAGGGTATCCATCAGATCTTTATCTTTCGTTTGTCGAGTAATATTGAATGCCACCGATTGTGCCAGGCATAAATGAATACTCCCCAATGCCTTCCTGTCCAAAATATCCCAATCTTCCTGAGACATTGTTGCCTCTTTCTTGGCTATTCCCTCTAATGGCTGCCATAGATCCTTCTAATAGAGATAGTCCTCCATTTGCATCTTCCATAATTGGAAGTTCTGCCCATTAAACTTATCAGCCTTCAGCCTACCCTCATCTACCATTTCTCCCACTTAACCGAGAGACTCTCCCATTGACTCGTGAGACTTGCTTCAGAGAATAGATGAAAGAACGAATGAAATAACCTCACTCTGATACCACTTTTTAGGATTAACAAGGCAAAAATAACCATTATGTGCAAATATAACCAATATCAGAAAACAATAAACCACACAGAAGAGAACACAAGACACAAAGATTTAACGTGGTTCACCCAATCCCTGGGCTACATCTACCAATAGCGAGTCCAATATATTATTATCTAGTGATTACAACCTGATTACAATCTGTAATCCCTTATAGCTCAATTCCACCGCAAGTACTAAAATCATACATCATAAAGAAATCCCTAACCCTAAGCCAATATAACAAGGCTTATGTCGGTTAACAAGTTAACCCTAAAATACTTGACGAGTCAACCTAAGAAAATCCTTGATGAGTTAACCTAGGGAAATGTTTGACATGTCAACTCAAAAATGCTTGATGAGTTAACCCCCCCAAAAAAATTTGAGCCAATGCCCCGAACCCCACGACGAATGAAAAGTGTACAGTACTTTCCTGGATAGTACTTTCCTGATCAATCACCACAAGCTAACATTAATTTGTTATAAAGTTGGGAGAAAAATGTTACAAAGCAGTAAGGTTGGTTAATGAAGCATTCCAGTATACACCAAGTAGTGTAGTGTATACCGAGCACAGCATAAATCGAGCTTGTGTTCATCGACACATTTCTTAGTTAACTGAGTATTAACAAAAGAACTAAATGATTAGTTTAGCCAATAGAAGTTGATGAGCTGTAAAGTGTATGATGACAAGGTGGAAAGATAAAGTTTGTTACGAGATCAACAGCTAGAAAAATTCAAGGAAGATCTAAAGGATAGAATTGAAACGTGTTACTAACACATCAGTCGAGGAAGGTTTAAGCGGAAAAATTTGATGGATGAGAAGAAAACAACTTACTTGTCTATTTAAGAGACTAGGGTTTCATTATGAAACTCATGCCGGAGGAAAGAATACTACAGACATATCATGTAAACAAGCTTCATGCATGCCTAATCAAACTAGTTAAGGAGAACTGAACTGCAAAGATTACCGAGTGTCAGAAAGCTATAACCAAGAGACAGTAAGTTACTGAATATTGTTGAACATAATTGATATATTGATCAAAGGATTTGAATGAGCATAATATAGATTTGTACATCTACAAAAGAATTTGTATTGTAATCAAATCACCTGTTGTTACAGTTTAACCATTGTAATCTGATAAATCTCTTAACCGAGTAGAATAGAAAGTCTTGTAATGTCATTCATAGAATGTACATTTGTTATCCTGTCAACCCCATAGTGAATGTTGGTTGGATGATAATGGTTAGTGTTAAATCCTCTAACAAGATCACACCTTACAGTGTGTTTTGTAACCTTTAACAAGGTTGGCTCTTCACCAAGCTCACTACAGAAGAGTGAACAATTTTGGGTTACCGGTCCCAAGTTTTTTTTACCTTTATAGGGTTTCCACGTTAAATCTCTTGTGTTATGTGTTGATTGTGATGATTGTTGGATATCATACTTTACATGCTGCATATTTGATTTGATTGGTAGTTACTATAATTTATTAACTGGTATGCGGTAAAAGCATAGATAATTTTCTATTCTATGTTAGCAAGCTGCAAAACTTTGTTTAAATTGTTTTTGGATATACATTTTGTATTTTGGACTATGGATAACTGATTCACCCCCCTCTTAGTTATTCTAACAATTGGTATCAGAGCGTATTGGTTTCTTGGAATAGAGTTTTAAGGACTTCAGCATAAAGATCACAAAATGTATAAGAGAGATGTGTCAAAGCTGCACAAGGACAACTTTACAATATGGCAAAGCCGAATGAAATTGCATATATCTAGAATTGGGAATTCTGCCCTCACACTATTAGAGAATGGCTACATTGCATTGCCTACTGGACCTTTGACTCTTTATCAACTAAGAGATAGACATGAGCATAACATTACTATGATGGAGATTATTGCTGCTCTGATAGATGTTGAGTTTGAAGATATCAAAGATTGCACTACTACTAAGGATATGTGGGATAAACTTTCTCAATTTTATAGTGGTGATACAAATGTCAAGAGAGCCTGAGCTAAAATTTTAAGAGGAAGATTTGATGATATGAAGATGAAAGAAGGAGAAAATGTTGTGCAGTACACAAACCAAATAAAGGAGGTAGTTCATGCTATCAAAGGATTTGATGGTGTTATTGATGAAGATACTGTGGTAAGAAAAAATTTAAGGACTTTATTGCCTATTTATGCAATCAAAATATCTGCAATACATGAAAATAGGTCAGCACCTAATAGTACTCTCACTCTTGATAATCTAATTAGTAAGCTAACAACTTTTGAACTAAAAAACTATGATAATAGTGTTGTACTGACTGTTGAATATGATTTTATGAATTCTCTAAAGATTCATAAATCTACTAGTAGAAATAATAAGGATGATAGTGATAGCAATACTGATGATGAGCTTGATGATCATGAAGCTCTTATGGCCAGGAGATTACCTAATGGAAAAGGTAGATATAGAGGCAAATTACCTTTAGCATGTTTTAACTACAAAGAAGTTGGTCATATTGTTGCTAGATATCCAAACAAGAAGGAAGATGATAGAAACAAGGACCGATCTTGTGAAGGAAGATATGGGAGAAGAGGCAATAGAAGTTACCGACACTACAATAGAGACAACCGAGACAACAATGATAAAGGAAAAAAGGTATGTTACATTGTTGAAGAAAATGAATCTGATTCTGATTCCGATGATGATGTAGAAGTAGTAGTTGTTTCTATGAAGGATGATTCTGAGGAAGAAGAAAGGTATGTAGAAACAACACTGATTTCTAAGGTTAATAAAAATGATACATGGATCATTGATAGTGGCTGTACACATCACATGACTGGTGATGAAGAAAAATTTGATCATCTTGAGCAATATAATGGAGGATCTGTAAAAATGGGTAATGATACACCTTGTATGGTTAGAGGAAAGGGATCCTTACTGATAAATGATAGAATCCAATGTGATAATGCTTATTGGGTAGAAGGACTAAACTATAATTTGCTAAGTGTGGCATAGCTGAACAATTCAGGTCACCGAGTAGCTTTTGAGAGAAAGAAGGTAAAAATATTTGATGATGGAGGAAGACTTGTTCGAATAGGAGCACAATCGAAAGGTAACTTGTTTTATCTTGATAATGCAGAGTCTTCTTGTTTAATGATGAAAAATGAGGATGCTTGGTTATGGCATAAAAGGTTATGTCATGTAAACTTTGATAACATGATTAAGATCAGTCAAAAGAAAAAGGTTAGAGGTCCGCCTAACTTATCAAAGCCTGATCATGTTATGTGTCATGAATGTCAGAAAGGTAAAATGAAAAAATCTAGTTTCAAAAGAAAAGATTATTCAATAAAGAAAATACTTGAGTTGGTTCACACCGACTTGTGTGGTTCCATGAGAACACAGAGTTATTATGGAGATAGATATTTCATTCTTTTTGTTGATGATTACACTAGATTGATGACTGTCATGTTCTTGAAAGAAAAATTAGAGGCATTTAAAATATTCAATTGGTTTAAAGAAAAAGTAGAGAAAGAGACTGGTAAAGAATTGAAATGCTTAAGATCTGACATAGGAGTTGAATTTATTTCTGATGAATTTACTAACTATTATAATGGGCATGGTATAAAAAGACAGGTCTGTGCACCGAGAACACCTCAGCAGAATGGAATTGTTGAAAGGAGGAATAGGTCAATTTTTTATTGTGCAAGGACACTGATGATACAAAAAAATGTTGCTCAGACATACTAGAGAGAGGTAGTTAGCACAACTATTTATGTTTTGAACTGAGTACAGTTGAAGAAGGACACTAACAAAACACCCTATGAGTTATGGTTTGGACACAAACCCACTGTAAGTTATTTCAAAAATTTTGGAAGTAAATGCTTTATTCTAAAAGATGAAAGAAATGGAAATTTTGACTCAAAAGGTGATGAAGGGATATTTCTTGGATATTCCACTAAAAGCAAAACATACAAGTGTGTAAATAAAATTAATAATAAAATGATTTAAAGTGCTAATGTCAGGGTTGATGAGTTTGATGACAAGAATGTAGAAGAAATCACAAAGGAACTAGAAGACTACTGTAGATGCACATACATTGAATAACCAAAGTATCTACTGAAGCTGTAGATAGTGACAACTGGTCAGTGGGAAAACAACACCGAGGAACAAGAAAGAGAAACCGACAAGCGGGAAGGACCTACCAAGCAAGAAAATGAACCTGAACAAGATGAGAAAGAGAGAAGAGATCGAATACTGATAAGATTTCTCAGAAGACATCATCCTGAGAACCAAATCATTGGCGATAAGCAAGTTGGCATACAAAAGAGAAGTAAGTCAAGACAAGGTACATGCTTAGTTTTTGAATATGAACTGAAAAATGTTAAAGTTGCATTGGAGAATGAAGAGTGGATAAATGCAATGAATGAAGAGATTGAATAGATAGAGAAAAACAAAACATGGACCTTAGTACCTAGACCTAAGGATAAGAATGTTATCGGTACTAAGTGGATCTTCAAAAACAAGCTGAATGAAAATGGAGAGGTTACAAGGAATAAAGCTAGACTAGTATGCAAGGGGTATGCACAGGAGGAAGGAACTAATTATGGTGAGACCTTTTCACCTATTGCTATCCTAGAAGGAGTTTGAATATTACTGGCCTATGCATCAAATAAGAAATTTAAAGTTTATCAAATGGACATTAAGTCTGCATTTCTGAATGGGATACTTGAAGAAGAAGTCTACATAGAACAACCATAAGGGTTTGTAGATCCAGACAAGAAAGACATGGTATGTAAATTACATAAAGCTTTGTATGGTTTGAAGCAAGCACCGAGAGCCTAGTATGAAAGGCTGCATACTTATTTGTTAAGTATTGGATTTGTTAGAACTAGTGAGAACAACAATTTGTATATGAAAGGAGATACTGATGATATTATCCTAATTGCTGAAATATTTGTGGATGATATTATATTTGGAGGACAAGATCACATATGTAAATCATTTGCTGATGAGATGAGAAAAGAGTTTGAAATGTCTATGTTTGGAGAGATTAAGTTCTTTCTAGGATTGCAGGTTATTTAGCAAAGTGATGGGATATTCATCATACAATCCAAGTATATCAAAGAAGTACTAAGAACATTTGGCATGGAAGATGCTAAACTAGTTGGAACACCAATGGTCATATGCTACAAATTGACTAAAGAGGATGAAACTATAGAGGTGAACCAAACATTGTACCGATCAATGATTGGTAAGTTGATGTATGTAGTACATAGTAGACCAAATATAGCACATGTTGTGGGGATTGTTGCAAGATTTTTTGCAAATCTTAGGGATTCACACATGGTTGCTACAAAGACAATCTTAAGATACCTGAAGAAAATAGAGGATTATGGACTATGGTATCCTAAGGATGGAAAGTTTGAACTCAAAGTCTACACAGATGTTGATTGGGCTGGAAATGTGGATGACAGAAAAAGCATAACCAATAGAGGATTTTTCTTCAGTGAAAGACTTGTTACCTAGACAAGTAAGAAGTAGTCTTGTATTTCCCAGTCTACACCTGAAGCAGGGTATGTTGCTGCTGCTACAAACTATTCAAATATTGCATATATTAGGAAAGTGTTGGAAGGTATGAATGAGGTAATCATTGATCTGGTGATTATATATTGTGATAACACCAATGCTATAAACATTTCAAAGAATCTAGTGATGCACTAAAAAACAAAGCACATATCTATCAAATATCACTACTTAAGAGAACAAGTACAAGAGAAGCAAGTGAAGCTAGAATTTATTATATCTAAAGAGCAACTTGCTGATATTTTCACAAAGCCTCTACCGAAAGATACATTTGAATACTTGAGGACTAGACTTGGGGTCTGTCCCCTATCTACCAGTCACTAAGGTGATCTGGAGGTTGCATTAGCCTAATCTTATTAGAAGATCATTCATGTTGATGCAGCATAGTTCACACTTTGGATTTCTATCTAAGGTTGTGAAAGATTTGAGAAACCAGTGGAATAATCAGTATACTGAGATACAGTAAATGAACCGGACAATAGTGAGTTAATTGGCTACTACAAGAGCTGCATGGTTTATGTTTTTCTTTGGCATTGTTGTCAAATGGAGAGATAAACAATATGATAACCAAGGAGAATACTGGAACATCTATCTAAGGGAGAGATCATCTAAGAAGATAAAGGGAGAGATAAACAAAAGGAATCTGGGAGCTGCTAAAGATCATATCTACAAAAGATAGTCTGCACTTGCAATGTTGTTATGTAATGTAGTGATTAAACATATTAAGCTAGGGAGAACTTATACCGAGCTACAACATTTGCTTACAGAGTTATAGAATACATGTTTGGTATGTGTATGGTATACTTCATATTGCTTGAGTTGCCACCAATGCCAAAGGGAGAGATTAATGAACTACAACTAATTAAGAACCTAATTGAAGAACTTCAAGTGATTAGAGATCACCAAGCACTAAACTGTTATGTAAGATAATTGAATCAATCCGTATGTTGTCATTGATGTCAACTAGTTTTGACAGTACTTATCATGGAGTTGCAAACATCTACACATCTATAAAGAGGAGAGAAAAGATGAAGAACTGAGATATCTACATTGAGGAAGACGGATATGATAGATGAGGATAAGGAATACTCAGGGTAACTTATTGATGAGTTTTTTACTTCATATTGTTGACTTGATTATGTTGCATTAATCTATAATGAAGTTGGGAGAAAAATGTTACAAAGTAATATGGCCGATTAATGAAGCATTCCAGTAGACACTGAGCAATGTAGTGTATATCAAGCATAGTATAAACTGAGCTTGTGTTCAACAATGCATTTCTTTGTTAACCGAGTATGAACAAAAGAACTAAATGATTAGTTTAGTCGATAGAAGTTGATGAGTTGTAAAGTGTATGATCACGAGGTGGAAAGATAAAGTTTGTTACGAAATCAACAACTAGAAAAATTCAAGGAAGATCTAAAGGACATAATTGAAATGTGTTATTGACACATCAGCCAAGGAAGGTTTAAGCAGTAAAATCAACGAAGGAGATGAAGCAGAAAAATCTGATGGATGAGAAGAAAATAATTTACATGTCTATTTAAGAGACTAGAGTTTCATTATGAAACTCATGCCAGAGGAAAGAATACTATAGAGATATTGCATGAACAAGCTTCATGCATGCCTTATCAAATTGGTTAAGGAGAACCAAAGTACAGAGATTACTGAGTGTCAGAAAGCTATAACCGAGAGACACTAAGTTACTAAATATTGTTGAACAGAATTGATATATTGATCAGAGGATTTGAATGAGCATAATATAGATCTGTACATCTGCAAAATAAGTTGTATTCTAATCAGATCACCTATTGTTATAGTTTAACCATTGTAATCAGATAAATCTCTTAACTGAGTACACTAGAAAGTCTTGTAATGTCATTCATAAAGCGTACATTTGTTATCCTATCAACCCCATAGTGAATGTTGGTTGGATGATAATGGTTAGTGTTAAATCCTCTAACAAGGTCACACCTTACAGTGTGTTTTGTAACTATTATCATATTTTTACTCATTCTTAGATTGGAGACATAATTACTAGATGATGCTATAGTACCCTAGTTTGTGTTATTAGGTGATCTTGCTTAAGTTTGTGTTCATTTCATTGCAAAAGTACATGAAAGTAAGAATAAATGAACTGCATCTAAAGCTACACATGCATGTACCAATGATATATATACTGTACAAAAGGGGAATAACTGAAAGGAAAAGCATCTATCTGAGCTCACACAGGCCATGAGCATAGCCATTACCAGAATTGAATGAATAGTATACATATACATAAAGAAATAATTAAATAATGGGGTACCAGACATTGCCTGGTATTGTTGTCCAGATCCGGTCTTGTCCAGTGAGCTCCTGAGATCCAGAACCTGCAAGAAGAAATGAGGGGAGATGGGTTAGATCCAATGGATCTATGCAATGGCTGGTATCACAATATCTATAGAATACATATGTACACTCATCCATGCACCTCTAACAAAGGTTGTGCTCAGGGCATGTGCATGAGGCTCCAAAGAATAAAGAAGCACCATGTTTTCACTAATGTGTTTGTTTCATGTGCAGATGTAGGGGAAGCTGATCCAACAAATCCCATGAATGACCTGGGCCCTTGATGCAGATCATGATAGAAAAACCTCAAGTTTTCTATCGATGATCGCATCAAGGGCCAAGAGCACCCATCATAAGACCAAAGGGACATCCAGATGATGCAGCATCAATGACAGTCATGAAAAGTAGATCATGGAAGCAATAGAGGAAACATGAAAGTGCAAATGGAAACATGATTACAGGGGCATTATAACACAAGGTACAAACATGAGCATGACATCTTCCAAGAATATCAAATAAAGCTCGCTAAGCACAATGAATCACTATCAAAACAGAAAAGTGGGAATACAAAATCTACACGTCAAAGAAAGGGCACACCACAACATAATATGCTCCAAGGATGCATTCATGCATTGATATTATGGCATGGGAAAACCAAACATGTGTGATGTAGCATGAATCAAATGTTAGCACCAAGCAAGAATAGAAATCATCAATGTATGAACATGATCAAAACTGCATGATGAACCAAATACAAGGGGTATAGTTGCTACATGGTCTGACATATCTCATATGAAATAGTGAGCAATATGTGCATATGGAAATAATTTAAAGTTATCATAATGCTATCAATATCTACCAATAATGGGTTACATTAAAAGAGATCATGCCAGAAAGCAATGAATCAAACAAAGCAAAGATGCCCTCGTTCAAGTCCCCTAGCCCTCATAAATTACACTGAGAAATAATGTCAAAAATTATGCAAATGATGCCTTATTTTAAAGCAGAGATTCATAACATTCCCTCATCAATTAAGGATCAATAGATATACCAAGGAACAGTCAAGCAGAGTTCACAGTTTATACAACTTAACAGTAGCAAATAGATGAAAGAGTCAATATATGAGCCAAGATATATAACAGTCTGCCTTAATAAATAGTGATACAGCAGCCATGGAATCAATGAACAGTGGAGCCAATGAGTACCTAAGATAAGTAAATACAAACACCATATCTTGAGGCATGGGCTATGCATAATAGATAGAGCAACAAACACATAGGTCACTAGTACCATATTTAGGGGTGCATACACAATGGTAGCATGAATCAATCAATCAAAGAATGGTGATAACAGTTTTAGCATAAGTTGCCATTCAAAGGGCACTAAATTCATATGCAGAGAAAGATGATTAATAGTAAGATCATATACAAAGTAATGCAGTGCCCTCATTGTCTTTAAGGAATAATAAATGGAGCCACCATGATAAAATAGAAAATAAAGATTGTAATACTTCCAAAGCAGTATCATCTTTACTAAGGCATAATAGTAACAACAACAGAGAAATACATACAATATAGGCTGGCATGGAATAATGAAATAGTTATAATTATTGATGCCCTAGCTCACGGGTTGTGAAATACATGGTGCCCTAATCTCCCATTTTGCAAGCTATCAGAGAATGCAGTAATAGGCATTAGAAGATAAGCAGTGAGTGCCAAGCATATCACACTCACGGGCCCAAAAGAAATGCCCATTATGATGCTCGGGTCAAGGATGCCAGGCGCCATGAGAAAATAGGTTCGTGGGCTATCAAAGTATTAAGCACCATATTGGGATGCCAAGCATTGAACAAAAGGATATAGTGTGTATGGATACCAAATAGTGTTAAGCACAGCAATAGCTTCCAAAGCTCATGCCCTAGTTTATTCACAGCGCCAACAAAGAAGTGAAACGATACATATGAAATGTTACAAAATACAAATAGTAAATCAAATCAACACACTGGCACCAAAGTGTTGATAGAAATACCAATAAATAATGCCCTAGCCTTTCTCTCATGGGCTATCATACAAAGATAAAATGAATATAGCAGTGCCCTACACATGGGTCATGGGGCCTCTAAATGAAATAATAGCTTTACAGTGATGCTCAACATAGAAGATAATGTGGTATGAATTGGAATTTGAACCATCACAGTGCACACATACCGTGAATTCCATTTTCATTCCCTCGAGTATGCAAAGGGACAATGAGCAAGACACCATCACTATACAGAGATGTTATTGCATTAAATAAAAAATAGAGTAACATAGCCAGGGCCATTGATTCATGTCCACTACACAGGAGAGAGAAAATTGTGCCCTAGCTCATGAGCTATGAGCACAACAAAAGATGGAACATCATATATGAAACCCTGAAGGAGCCAAACACTATGCCCTCGAATCATATCAATAAAACAATATCAAATATCGAATGCACAAATTAAGCATGTAGTGATATCAAATACAACAGTACCCTCATGATGTAGAAAATATGCCAGACATATAAAACCCATGAAATATACAGCAAAGGCACGACATTCAAGCATGGAAAAGTAGTGAATGCGGGTGCATTGTCGAACACACAGTACACATCAATTCCATTGAAACTAGATACAAAGGGAAAAGGAAATCAACGCCTACCTCATGTTGATGATGCCACGAATCCATTTTTGCTATTTCCAAATCTGAGTTCAGAGACTGCTAGCAGTGAAATAGCAACTTGCCATATGTCAGATAGGAAAGTCCACAGTGTCAGCAGCAGAGGGGTTTTTGAATAAAATGTTTATTGAATTTTCTTTTCCTTCTCCCCTTTTTAGGGTCGAGATTCATTAACCATCTTTTTCTATGCATCTTAGACATGGTGGGTTTTTGGTGATCATTAGGTGCGATTTTAATCCTATAGTTGTATGCTATGTATTGATGATTTTCTTTTAATTAGCAAATGTCAGTCATCAAATATGCTTTCCCCTTAATTGGGTTGAGAGTCTTTTGTTTGACTTAGGATTTTAATCCATTTCTTAGGCATAGGTGGATTTGTGAAAATGTAAATACTTTTAAAATGTGTTTTCCCCTTTTCTAATATTGGGTTGAGAACTATTCTTGGAGGCATATTAAATCCATTTTATGTCATAGGGGTCAGTTTTAGAATGTAGCAGTCATGGCACATCCTATTGTAAATTATGACAGTGGTATTTTATAAACCATTGTCAAAATCATTTGGTGCATGACGTAGCAGATAGAATGGTCTCTTTTGACCTTCTATTTTTAGGGCCCCACTTTCCTCACCCCCTAAAAATTTAGGAATCTAGCATTTGAATTATGATGTAGCCTCATGGGTTCATTATTGACCTTTCTTCTATTCTTAGGAGGTAGTTGAGTTTGAATGCAGATTCCTAGTTTTTATTTTATATACCTCTCACTTTCAGTGATTGAGGTTAGCTCTTCATTCTTTCTCTCTGATATGATTGTTGCAGCTCTAAGAGACACAATTATACTTAGTTTATTTTCAGCAATAAAATTGATCCTTCTTGTTCTCCTATAATTCTGGGTTTTCTTTTGAATCATATGCAAGATTATTGTGATGTCCTTGTATCCTTAATCCACATATTGAATCCAAGTTGGTGTTTGAGAATTCATCTTAATTCAGTAGTGTGACTTGTGTGCAATCAAGAATATCAAAATTGTGAAGATTTCTTCCTTTTCTGCATTTCAAGTACCTTGTTTCACTAAGAGTTAAGAAAGTGGGATTGAGTTGTGAGTTAAGTTTTTTTTTCTGTTGGAGTAAACTTATTTTTCTGTTGTGGATCTTCTTCAAATTTGGGTGGATCGCCTTTGTTTTGTTTCAGTTACAGTTGTTAAATTTCATGCATTTCCTCTCCCTTTTCCCTTCAAAGTTTAGATAAGTTTCAAGTGATCCAAAGGGAAGTCGGCCCTTAATCCAGAGGTCTATTCTCGGATAGGTTACCCACAGCTTGATAATAGTCCCATGTTTCATAGTATTGCTAGGTTCAACACTTAGCAAATTAGGTGCAATCCTTAGTGACAAAAATTTTTGGCATGCCCGGTGGGACTCTAAAAGACTCAGTGAGTCAGGTTTCTAAGAAATATTTATGCAAGTTATTGTGTGGTATGAGTAGTGACAAGCTTTTGAAATCATACCTGGTGACTCTAATGGTGTTTTATGTAGAGCAGTATATAAGCTTATGAGAGGGACTCCAACCAGACAAAACAAGAATCCTTTTGTGTATGTGGAGCTACCATCTGTAAAAAAGAGGTCTAAAGCAGCCCAAACTAGTGCATCAAAATCTGCAAATCCTACTCCTAATACTACTCGCATCCCCGCAAACACTCTCCAAATTTAGCTAGTGGAAGCAACACCAGTAATTCAAGCTCCCCTTAATCCTCCAATGGCCAGACAACATCCTTTTGTGGCCTTTAAGCAAGGCAACCCCTTGAATTTGTGGTAGCATAATGACATACCAATATCAGCCCTTAAAAGTTTGCCTATTTTTACAGGAGAGGATCAGACCTCAACTATTGAGCATATGAGAGATGTAGCATCCCTTTGTGCCCTTCATAATATAACCTAGGATAATGTGGCTGTGAGGTTGTTTGCAACTTCCATTAAGGGAAAATCATTGCAATGGTTTAGAGGCTTAGTGGTTGGTTCTATAGCTGATTGGGATGGGTTGGGTCAAGCCTTGATGAATCAATTTGAAGATAAATCAGATCATCTCTCATTAGTTGAGCATTTAACTACTATCAAAAGGTCACCCCAAGAATATATGATGGATTTTAACTTTAGATTTCAAAGGACATGGATAGAATACCAGCCATAGTTAGGCCTTTGATCCAACATGCTTTTCTATACTATCTAAGAGCCCTTAACAGTGATATCTTTGTTATGATCCAATCCATGGGAGGGACTAATTTACCAACAGCATATGATCTTGCCATAAGAGCTGAAAATTGCCTAATCCAAGAAGGAAAAATAGCCCCAAGGCCTCCAATGCCTATTTTCCCCGAGCTTCATCCTATCCCTGAAGTAATTCCAGCCTTGGCATCTATTCCACCTCTCCCAACTCCTCCTCAACAAGTTGCTAGCCCAGTTGTAAATCAATCCCAGGAGCTGAACAAGATCAAGAAAGCCTTGCAAACTGTTACTAATGAGTTGGTCAATCAAAAGAAGCAGCAGTCCCAACCTTACCAACAACCCTATCAATAGCCTTATTAGCAACCCTATCAAAACCATTACCAGCAGAATAGGCCCCAATACCAACAAGGCTAGCAAGGCCAAGCAAGAAATTATAATAAAAAATCCAGCCAACCTTATAATCCTAACACTTCTAGTGATTCTAGAGAGCTGGTTCCTATAGCTCAGAATAATATGGCACAAGAATACCAATGGGGCTGCCCATGCAATTAGCAACACATCCAAGGGATGTGTCCTAATGGCTATGCTCAGGATCTCATGGTGCAGAACAATGTGATGATGCCACAGGAGATGGTTCAAGAGCTAGAAATACAACAAGGTCTAGTTGTTACCCCAAGCGAGTTGTAGGCACCTAAGGTGGCACTAGTGAATTTCCAGAAAGAAGAATATTGCGGGGTGAATTTTTCACCAAATGATAACCCAAACTATATCCCAGTTGCAGCCAACACAAGGTCTAAGAAGAAGGCTTTGGAGGTTGAACAAGTGGCCTCAACTAGTCAAAAAGTTCCTATTGTGAATCCACAACCCAAAATAGTTCAAGCTCCAATCCTAAACCAATCAAAAGAGGCTAAGGAACTAGTCAAGACAACTACATAGTTGGTGTCCATAAAAACAAAAACTCTTGCACCAAAAGGACAGTCTAAAGTAAATCTTGGATCTTTTAATATTGTGGAGCAAATGAAGAAGACCTCTATCAATGTGCCTTTAATGGACACCCTGGTGATCCCTGGTCAAAAGGAGCTAATACTTAGCAAGTTGGCCAAGATTTCATCAAATCAAGAAGGTGTTTCAGAATAGCCTAGGGTTCTAGTGGCTGAAACACCTCAAAAGGAGTAGCAAAATGAAGAAACCAGCTTGTAGCCCATTTTTTCCCCACAGGTTAAACCTCCTCCTTTCTATGTAACTCTTATTGTTGGAGACTTCTTGGTTCATAATTGTATGATAGAATTCTTGGTTCAGGAGCAAGTAGTTCTGTGATTTCTAAATAGTTAGTATATCTCCTAGGATTGTCTTATGAGCCAATAGATAGGCCTATTATTTAGTTGGATGGGTCAACAGTTAGTACCTTGGGAATCATTAAAGACTTGAGCCTCACTCTGCATGAGTGTCCCAATTTTTCCATTCCCTAGGATGTCTATGTCATAGATTTGCCTCCTCATTTTTCTATTTGTTTAAGTAAAGAGCTCACTACTAGGTTGGGGGGATATCTCTCAGCTGATTGGTCTCATCTATCCTTCATAACCAGGTATGGGACTAGAGTTAGAATCAAATCTGAGGCTTTTGCAAAAAGCCATGCTGAACCTTATACCCCAAGCCCTATAAATTCCAATTTGATGTTTCATGAACAAGACCCAAGTGATTCTGAGCCTGAAACCACTATTGGAAAGATTCCTGTTATTGTCCTAGATGAGTGGGCTGAAAGAGATTTGGAGGAGGATAACCCTGTTAGAAACATGGAGATTTCTGGCATTGGAATGTATATCATTCATGAAGAGGGTGTTGTGATCCCAGATTTGATGAAGAAGGAAGATAAGCATTCTATAGATCAGAGCGATGATTTGTGGCAGTTGTTTTTTGATGGTTCCAAAAGCAAAGTTGTTTTAGGAGGAGGAGTTGTCCTAATTTCTCCTGAAGGGAAAAGGTATTACTCTACAGTTCATTTTTCCTTCAGTTGTACTAACAACACAGCATAGTATGAGGCTTTGATTCATGGTTTAGAATGGGCTAGACAAAGAGGAATCAAATGCCTCAAATTTATAGGTGATAGTGAGTTAGTGGTCAATCAAATTCGTGGAACTAATCTCACAAAAAATGATACACTTAAGATGTATAAGCACAAGGTTTGGGATTTAATAGAAGACTTTTGTGCTTTTAATCTAGTTGTTGTCCCAAGAAACCAGAACAAACAGGCAGACAAGCTGGCTACCATGGGAGCAGAATATGATATCCCAAAAGAGATCACAAGTCCCAACTCGTAGCATGTAAAGGTTCTAGTAAGACCATCCATACCAGACAATTAGGTGAGCTGGCAAGTCTTTGAAAATGATGAACAAATTTTTAACTTTTTGATAGAAGAAGCTGAGTTCTCTAAAGTTAACCAGAACAAACATGCTCACCAGTATAATGACCATATGCTACAATTGAAAAGTAACAAGCTACCCAAGGGACTGGTCATCCTTGAGTCCATATTTAACTCTGATGATCAGCTCGGAAGAGACAAAGCTAGTATGATAGTCAAAGAAGATCACTACCAGTCTGTGGAAGTTCTCAAGGAAAAATCCCTTAAGCTTGGAAAGGTATGCACACAGCCATAAAAACAAGCCTTTGTTTCATTATGTCAAGAGTTTAGTGATGTTTTTGCATTGGAATACTATGATCTGAAAGGATTTGATCCCCACTTAGCCCAGCACACCATTGAGCTAGAACCCCATGCCAAACAAGTGAGACAAAAATAGAGACCTATCAATCCTAAGTTAGAGGTCTTAATGAAAATAGAGTAAAAAAAATGATTGAGGCCAATATTATTTTTCCCATTAAACACACCTCTTGGGTTTATAATCTAGTAACAATTAGGAAGAAGAATGGTGAAATCTAGTTATGTGTGGATTTTAGAGACCTTAATAGAGCCTCACTCAAAGATCATCACCCATTGCCCTCCATGGAACAGATTTTGCAGTACATCTTAGGGTCTGACAGATTTTCTTTGTTAGATGGATTTTCTGGTTATAACCAGGTCCTGGTTAAAGAGGAAGATCAATATAAAATAGCATTCACCATCAAATGGGGCACCATGCCATATAGGAAGATGCCTTTTGGTCTGACTAACACTGGTGCTACATTTTATAAAGCCATGGAGATAGCATTTTCTAGTTTAATGAACAAGTTTGTCCTAGTTTATTTGGATGATATAACTGTCTTTTCAAAAGACACTAATGATCACCTAGTTCATTTGAGACAGATCTTTGAAAGGTGCAGAGAGTTTGGAGTTTCATTGAATCCTAAGAAATGCATTTTTGTTGTCCATGAGGGCAGATTACTAGGACATATTGTTTCTAAGCAAGGGACAACCATTGATCCTAAGAGGATAAAGGCCATCATGGCACTACCTCTGTCAGCTCACAAGAAAAGACTACAAAGTTTTCTTGGGAGAATCAACTTCTTAAGAAGGTTCATTCCAAATGTTGCAGTACTACTAAAGCCTATGACCCAGATGCTGAAGAAGAACTCAACCTTTCATTGGACAAATGAAGGAAAAAGGTGCTTTGAAGAAGTCAAGGAAGCAATTGCATCTACACCTACTATGGTAAACCTTGACTTTTCTAAAGACTTCATCCTATATGCTTTTGGGGACACTGATAGTATCTTTGCCATACTAGTTCAACAAAATGCTGAGAAACAAGAACAACCAGTAGCTTTCTATAGCCAAGGTCTAGATGGTTATGAACTTAATTATACTGCTATAGAAAATCATGTCCTAGAAATCATGAGGAGTTTGAAAAAGTTTAGCCACCTATTATCCAATAACACAGTGCACCTAATGGTTGCTCACCCTTGCATAAAAGACTTTTTGCTGAATAAAGACTTGAGCCATAAGAGGGTTGGTTGGGTCACCAAAGTCATGGAGTATGATGAAGGGTTCTCCCCTTAATACCACAAACACATAACAGAAATAGAGAAACAACAACAATATGCAAGAACAGAAAATTGGCTTCTTATTATCTCCACAAATGTGGAATTACAAACTTTCAGAATTACAATATGCAAAGCCACATGGGCATTCCCTTACAATATTCTATAGGACAAAGCCTCGAGCTATTACCCAGATCTACTACCCAGAACTATTCTGAACTGCCTAAGACAATAGTACAGCCTTCCTTATATAGGCAATTTTCCACCGCCTGGGAAGGTTCCAAAATTTTAGCCAATAAGGCCGACCAAACTTAGAATTATTTTATTTTACATTTTACTACATCATAGTCGGCTCAAGATAACCTTTGAAACCCGAACAAAAATTTTGAAGAAAATTATTTTCTGCCATTTCAGGTGGTCCAACTTCCGAAGACCATAAGTCATCACCCGTTGACCCGCTCGGCTATTATAACCCCATTTCGGAAATGCCATGAAGCGCTCTACAGGCTTGACTGGTGCAAGCACTTGTTACCCAAATTTTCAACCTCATCCGGGGCCTCTAAAGCCTTCAAAACTGAGTTCAAAGTTTCTGTACCCTGCTACCAATACCGAAAATCTTCAATATCTTCCAATATACACTTGATCTGGCAATGAAACTTTACTGGCAGACTTATATGACCAAAATGAACCTCCAAGAAAGAAATCAGATCATTCTGAGCACATACGAAAATTACAAAAAATAGTAACTTTCCATAAATAGCAGCTCTGCACAAAATAGCCCTTATTGAATAAAAAAAAAAAAGAAATATTTTTGGGTGATGCAAGATTTCTCTTAAACCCAGGATGCTCCTGCATCAGACACCCAGGGTAATTTGAGAAGTGACCCTATCACGACTCAGGTGTGTAGAGAAAAACCAACACGGTTAACCTCCTCCTTTGTTAGCCATGAGGAATCTTCAATAGGTCATCCTTTCCATTTGACCAAATACTCTTCATATGTCCTGTTCCTTGTGCTTCTGCCAACACGACTGTCCAGTATGTCTTCAATCTCCTTGATATCTGAACTGGTTATTGGAATACTCCACTGTGCTACTGCAACCTCATCCTCAACACCTCCTTCATGATACTCTATCAAATCTAAAATGTTAAACACTGGTGAAATATTCAGCTCACTAGGCAATTCTACCTCATATGCATTTCCTGAATCATTCTTCTTCAGTATCTTACATGGCCTAAACTTCTTCATTTTCAACTTGTTATATGTACCAACCGGAAACCACTCCTTCCGCAAATGAACCATGACTTCATCGCCAACCTGAAATTCCTTATGCCTCCTTTTCTCATCTGCCTTAGCCTTATACTGTGCATTCATCTTGTTAATATGCTTCCTCACCTCCTCATGGATGTTCTTCAAGTGTTCTGCAAAATCTTCAGCTTCAGCACTACTTATTTCTCCTTTACCTATTTTTCTCAATTCAGATGCATTTCTTGGACTACTTCCATATACAATTTGGAATGGTGATTTACCAGTGCTCCTATTGATAGAATTATTGTATGCAAATTCTGCCTGTGGTAAAATCAAATCCCATCCTGTTGGCTTATCTCCAACCAAAAATCTCAGCAAATTTCCCAAACTCCTATTCACCACCTCTGTCTGTCCATCAGTCTGTGGATGATGTGATGAACTGAATTTCAAATCTGTCTTCAACTTCTTCCACAATGTACGCCAGAAATATCCAACAAACTTAGTGTCTCGATCTGAAACTATGGTCTTTAGCAAACCATGAAGTCTCACTACTTCTCTGAAAAACAATTCGGCTACATGAATAACATCATTAGTCTTCTTGCAGGGAATGAAATGTGCCATCTTTGAAAATCTGTCAACCACCACAAAAATTGAATCATGTCCCCGCTGAGTCCTCGGTAAACCAAGAACAAAGTCCATGCTGATATCCTCCCAAGGCTTCTCTGGTACGGGTAATGGCTGATACAACCCTGTATTCTGCTTCACTCCTTTCGCCATCTGACATACTCTACAACTCTGTACAAACTTCTTCACATCTTGCTGCAACTGTGGCCAATAATAATTCTCACTAACCAGACCAAGGGTTTTATCACGACCAAAATGTCCAGCCAATCCTCCGCTATGCTTCTCCTTGATGAGATTCTCCCTCATAGAACTTCATGGAATGCACAATTGACTCCCTTTGAATAGAATATCATCCTGGATGATGAAATCCAGCCATTTCATCCTGTCTCGAGTAACAGGTTCTGCACAAGCTTTCCAAGCTTCACCAAAATCAGGATCCTCTGGATATAAATTCTTGAGTTCCTTGAACCCAAACACTTCAATCTGCATTTCTGTCAGCAATAGTTGCCTTCTGCTAAGAGCATCTGCAACCCTATTAGACTTTCCACTCCTGTGTTTCAAAACAAATGTATAACTCTGCAAAAACTCAACCCATTTCAAATGCCTTTGATTCAATTTTCCTTGACTATTCAAATATTGCAAAGCTTGATGATCAGTATACAAAAAAAACTCCTTAGGAAGCAGATAATGTCTCCACTTCTTTAATTCTTGAACTATAGCATAAAATTCCTGATCATAAACAGAATATTTCCTCTTGGCATCATTTAACTTCTCACTGAAATAAGCAACAGGTTTACCTTCTTGGCTCATAACACCTCCTATTGCAGTACCACTAGCATCGCAATCTACTTGAAACACCTTATTAAAATCTGGAAGTGCTAAAATAGGTTGTTCTGTAACTTTTCATTTCAACAATTGAAAATTCTTTTCTGCCCCATTAGTCCACTTAAACTTTTTTCTATCCCCTCTCATTGTTTCAGTCAAGGGTCCACAAATACTGCTAAAATTTCTGATAAACTTTCTGTAAAAGCTAGCTAGACCATGAAAAGATCTTACCTCAGTAGCACTCCTTGGCATAGGCCATTCAAGGATAGCATGTACCTTCTCTGGGTCTATTTTTAGACCTTCTCCTAAAACTACAAACCTTAAATACACCAACTCTTTCTTCACAAAACTGCACTTCTTCAAATTAATCAGCAATTTTTCTTCTCTCAACTTCTCAAATACCATACGAATATGCATCATATGCTCATCCAATGTCTTACTAAAGATCAAAATATCATCTAGGTAAACAATGACAAACTTACCCAGAAATTCTTTCAGAACCTCATTCATGAGCCGCATGAAAGTGCTCGGTGCATTGGTTAGCCCAAAAGGCATGACTAACCACTCATACAGTCCTTCCTTTGTCTTGAAGGCAGTCTTCCATTCATCTCCTTCTCTGATCTGAATCTGATGATATCCACTCTTCAGATCTATCTTTGAGAAATACACAGCTCCACTCAAACAGTCCATAATATCATCCATTCGTGGCAATGGAAACTTGTACTTGATTGTGATCTTGTTTATTGCTCTGGAATCTGTACACATCCTCCACTCTCCATTCTTCTTTGGTGCTAATACCGCAGGTACAGCACAGGGACTCAGACTCTCTCGAATCAATCCTTTCTGTAACAGTTCATGTATTTGTTTGTTCAACTCCTCACTTTCTGTAGGTGTCATTCTGTGTGCTACCTTATTCGGTAAACTCACTCCTGGGATCAAGTCCATCTGATGACTGATCTTCCTGACTGGTGGTAATCCATCAGGCACGTTATCGGATATAATATCCTGAAACTCATTCAACAAATCTGTAACTTCTACAGGAACATCTTCTACTTCTTCTTTACCAGCTTTTGGAATTAAAGCAAAACATACATGCTCATGCCTCATACCATCTAGGAAATTTCTTCCATCAACAAAAGTTATCCTTGCATTACCACATACCTTTTCTTCGGTCTCCTTCAATGGCTTTAGCTTATGCCACACTCCATCCTTTGTCAGGGAATAGGTATTCGCACGGCCATCGTGTACAGCACATCTATCAAACTGCCATGGTCTACCCAATAACATATGACATGCATCCATAGAGATGATATCACATAGTACCTCATCTTGGTACCCGCCGATCTTGAACTTCACTAGGCATTGTTCATTGACCATGACCTTGTGGTCATCCTGTACCCAGGCAATCCGATATGGATGTGGGTGTTTGTGTCTCTTGAGCTTCAACTTTGTCACCATCTCTTCTGACACCAAATTGTCAGTGCTTCCACTATCAATAATCACATCACAACATTTACCTTCACACTTGCACCTGGTGCGAAACAGGCTCCTCCTTTGCTCAGGTTCATTCTGACCACTCAACAAGACTCTTCTATTAATCAACGATTCTCCTCTTTCAGCATCTTCAGAATTTGATGATCTGGCATCTTCATCTACATGTGCAACTCTGGCCTGGCCTTCATTTCTCCTGTCTGTTCTGCCTTGGAGCTGAGGACATTCAAATGCCCTATGACCTTCTTCTCCACAGTGAAAACATGTTCCAGGGAAGCCACCTCTTCCAGATCCTTGTCCTCTTCCTCTTCCTCTCTAATCTCTATTATTCTGATCTTGGAAGCGATTGGAATTATTTCCTCACTGATTTTGACTGCTACTAGCCTCATCCTTCTTTTTCAGATCTTCATTTCGGCCACCATATGACCGTCCACCAGATCGTCCACCGCGACCTCTTCCATTTTGTCTGCTCTCAAACTTCTTGTTCAGCTTTTCCTCTACTTTTAGGGCAAATTGGTATGCCTCCTCAATACTATTCATTCAAACCAGATTCAACTCCTCCTGAATGCTTGGCCTTAACCCATTAAGGTATCGGGCAACTTTCTCTTTATCAGCTTCTGCATGGCCTGTTCTGATGAGAAGTCGATAGAACTCCTCTGTATACTCCTGAACAGATCTCTCTGCTTGCTTCAAACTCTATATTTTCTTTAGTAGGTCAAGCTCATAATCAACAGGAATGAACTATCACTTCAATTTGTCCACCATCCGATCCCATCTTGTGATTTTATCTTTCCCTCTTCTATTTCGCTCCAATTGAATTTCTTGCCACCAGATCTTCGCATGACCTTTCAATCTGGCCTTCGCAAATTTGACCCTATCAGGATCCTCAACATCTTCATACTCAAAATATTCTTCACATTCATTGATCCAGTCGATCAATTCCTCTGGGTTAAGATTTCCAGAAAATGTAGGAACCTCAATCTTAGGTCTTTTCCCAATCTTGGAAATCGCCTGAAAAAGTCTTTCTTCCTCCTGGTTCACAATTTCAACTTCTCCTTCTTGATATTCTTCTTCGGCTTCATCCTCACTTTCATCTTTGACATTAAAATTCATTCCTCTATGAATCTCTTCTTGCAATGCTCACACTTGTCTCTGCAACTCTCTAACCTCAGGTGTCACAACACCAGGTCTTCCGCCACGTTCTCTTCATGGAGGCATTTTCGCGATGCGCGTTGAAACCCTAACCACGGTCCTAGTGCAAACTGCCTCACAGTCGGCGATCTATTTACACACTCAAGAACCCCTGCTCTGATACCACTTGATGAAGGGTGCTCCCCTTAATACCACAAACACATAACAGAAATAGAGAAACAACAACAATATGCAAGAACAGAAAATTGGCTTCTTATTATCTCCACAAATGTGGAATTACAAACTTTCAGAATTACAATATGCAAAGCCACATGGGCATTCCCTTACAATATTCTGTAGGACAAAGCCTCGAGCTATTACCCAGATCTACTACCCAGAACTATTCTGAACTGCCTAAGACAATAGTACAGCCTTCCTTATATAGGCAATTTTCCACCGCCTGGGAAGGTTCCAAAATTTTAGCCAATAAGGCTGACCAAACTTAGAATTATTTTATTTTACATTTTACTACATCATAGTCGGCTCAAGATAACCTTTGAAACCCGAACAGAAATTTTGAAAAAAATTATTTTCTGCCATTTCAGGTGGTCCAACTTCCGAAGACCATAAGTCATCACACATTGACCCGCTCGGCTATTATAACCCCATTTCAGAAACACCACGAAGTGCTCTACAAGCTTGACTGGCGCAAGCACCCGTCACCCAAATTTTCAACGTCATCCGGGGCCTCTAAAGCCTTCAAAACTGAGTTCAAAGTCTCTGTACCCTACTGCCAATACCGAAAATCTTCAATATCTTCCAATATACACTTGATCTGGCAATGAAACTTTACTGGCAGACTTATATGATTAAAATGAACCTCCAAGAAAGAAATCAGATCATTCTGAGCACATTCAAAAATTACCAAAAAAGTAACTTTCCATAAATAGCAACTCTGCACAAAATAGCCCTTATTGAATAAAAAAAAATAGAAATATTTTTGGGTGATGCAAGATTGCTCTTACACCCAGGATGCTCCTGCATCAGAGTATGACATCTAGATTAAAGTGACCAAGCTAATTAGAGGAAAGGGGTTGTGTGAGTATCTCAATGAAGGAATAACAGACCCAAACTAGCAAAAAGAGGAAGTTGTTTTGATGAACTAGAATACAGAGTAGAACACAAGCTAGACAATAGAGATGAGACATTATCTCTCAATTGGTCAGTGTCCTCAAGGCCTTGAAAGGAGTAAAAGAAGGCACTTTAGACTCCAAGCTATTCCATTTGTCATTATTGATGATGTTTTGTCTAGAAGAGATCATAGTGGTGTCTTGTTGAGATGTGTTGAAACTAGCCAAGTGGATAAAATACTGGAGGAGTTTCATGATGGAGTTCTGGAGGACACTTTGCAGCTAGGATTAGTGCTTTGAAAGTGACAAGAGCTGGGTACTATTGGCCTAGTCTATACAAAGATGCATTTGATTGGGTAAGGAAATGTAAGAACTGTGCTTTGTTTGATGGGAAACAAAAGTTAGTAGCCCTCCCTCTTCATCCCATCAAGGTAGAGCAGCCTTTCTCAAAATGGGGATTGGATTTTATTGGACCTATCAACCCCCCATTCAGTGCTAGACACAAATGGATACTTTTTGCTATAGACTATTTTACCAAATGGATAGAGGCTGTAGCACTGAAGGAAGAAAATGAGACCTTTGTCCTAAACTTCTATCAAGAAATTGTGTCTAGATTTGGCAATCCAAATTCTATCATTTCAAACAATGCTATAGCATTCCTAGGAACTAAAATCTTAGAATGGGCACTCAAACACAATATCTTCTTGAGTACCTCTTCTAACTATTACCCTCAGAGCAATGGTCAGGCAAAATCAACAAATAAGAACTTGCTAAGAATTATCAAAAGAACTATAGAAGGAAACCAGAGAGATTGGCACAGCAAGTTGAAGTTGGCCTTATGGGCAGATAGAATAACACCTAAGAGGTCTACAAGTAACTCACCCTATGCACTTGTATATGGAAAAGAAGCTAGGATTCCTTTTTCTACTGAGTTGCCTACTTTGAGTTTAACCAAGGAGATTGATCTTATGAAGGAAGATGCTATGCAAGTTAGGCTTGCTAAACTAGTTGAGCTCGAAGAAACAAGAAAACTAGCACTAGAGAACCTGGAAGATCATCATGCTCAGATGAAAAGAAGGTTTGATAAGAAAGCCACACCTAGGGTTTTCAAAGAAGGGGACCTTGTCCTCAAGTGGGATGAAGAAAACTACAAACCAGGGAGGCATACTAAATTTGATGCCATATGGAGCAGGCCTTTCATGGTGATTGGATGCAAAGCCCATAATGTTTTTTAGCTGGTTGGTATGGATGGAGAGGATCTGCCCATTCTAGTGAATGGGATTCACCTCAAGGCTTGTTTATGAGGTCTATTTCTACCCTGTACATTAGTAGGTTAGAGGTTTCCAATTTTTTGTGTTCCCTAAATACCCCACACAAGTTTGTTTTCAGTTTTAGTTGCTTTCAGTTTGGTGTGAGTAGTAATAAGCCAGAGAGGCTATCTCTAGTAGTTAGTAGTTTTGTTAAAGAAGGATTGGTTGTCCAAAAGAACTAAGTTCAGTTTGAGGCTTACAAGACTCGGTGCCCAATGGATCTTTAAGGCAGTTGGTTAGGATGCTTAGCAGGCAAGCACTCCAAAGAGGTCACCAAAATATTATCATATTTTTACTCATTCTTAGATTGGAGACCTAATTACCAGATGATGCTATAGTACCCTAGTTTGTGTTATTACATGATCTTGCTTAATTTTGTGTTCATTTCATTGCAAAAGTACATGAAAGTAAGAGGAAATGAACTACATCTAAAGCTACACATGCATGTACCAATGATATATATACTGTCCAAAAGGGAAAGAACTAAAAGGAAAAGCATCTATCTAAGCTCACACAGGCCATGAGCATAGCCATTAGTAGAATTGAATGAATGAGTATACATATACATAAAGAAATAATTAAATACTAGGGTACTAGACATTGCTTGGTATTGGTGTCCAGATTCGGTTCTGTGTAGTGAGCTCCTGAGATCCAGAACCTGCAAGAAGAAATGAGGTGAGATGGGTTAGATCCAATGGATCTATGCAATGGCTAGTATCACAATATCTACAGAATGCATATGTACACTCAGCCATGCACCTCTGACAAACATTGTGCTCAGGGCATGTGCATAAGGCTCCGAACAACAAAGAGGCACAATGTTTTCACTGACATGTTTGTTTCATGTGCAGATATAGGGGAAGCTGATCCAACAAATCCCATGGATGACCTGGGCCCTTGATGCAGATCATGACAGAAAAACCTCAAGTTTTCTATCGATGATCGCATCAAGGGCCAAGAGCACTCATCATAAGAATGAAGGGACATCCAGATGATGCAACATCAATGATAGTCATGAAAAGAAGATTATGGAAGCAATAGAGGAAACATGAAAGTGCAAATGGAAAAATGATTATAGGGGCATTGTAACACAAGGTACAAACATGAGCATGACATCTTCCAAGAATATCAAATAAATCTCATTAAGCACAATGAGTCACTATCAAAACAAAGAAGTTAGAATACAAAATCTACACGTCAAAGAAAGGGCTCACCACAACATAATATGCTCCAAGGATGTATTCATGCATTGATATTATGGCATGGGCACAAAAAACATGTGTGGTGTAGCATGAATCAAATGTCGGCACCAAGCAAGAATAGAAATCATCAATGTATGAACATGATCAAAACTGCATGATGAATCAAATATAAGGGGTATAGTTGCTACATGGTGTAGCATATCTCATATGAAACAGTGAGCAATGTGTGCATATGGAATTAATTTAAAGTTATCATAATGCTATCAATATCTACCAATAATGGGTTACATTAAAAGAGATCATGCCAGCAAGCAATGAATCAAACAAAGTAGAGATGCCCTGTTTCAAGTCCCTAGCCCCTCATAAATTACACTGAGAAATAATGTCAGACATTATGCAAATGATGCCTTATTTTAAAGCAGAGATTCATAACATTCCCTCATAAATTAAGGATCAACAAACATACCAAGGAATAGTCAAGCAGAATTCACAGTTTATCCAGCTTAATAGTGGCAAATAGATGAAAGAGTCAATATATGAGCCAAGATATATAACAGTCAGCCTTAATAAATAGTGATACAACAGCCATGGAATCAATGAATAGTGGAGCCAATGAGTACCTAAGATAAGTAAATACAAACACCATATCTTTAGGCATGGGCTATGCAGAATAGAGAGAGCAACAGACACACAGGTCACTGGTACTGTATTCGGAGGGGCATACACAATGGTAGCATGAATCAATAAATCAAAAAATGGTGATAATAGTTTTAGCATAAGTTGTCATTTGAAGGGCACTAAATTCATATGTAGAGAAAGATGATTAATAGTAAGATCATATACAAAGCAATGTAGTGCCCTCGTTGTCTTTATGGAATAAGAAATGGAGCCACCATGATAAAACAACAAATAAAGATTGTAATACTTCCAAACTAGTATCATCTTTACTAAGGCATGATAGTAAGAGCAATAGATAAATACATACAATATAGGCTGGCATGGAATAATGAAATAGTTATAATCATTGATGCCCTAGGTGCCTCAGTGATGCAAACCGGGAGACCTCAGACCTAAGTAGCTCGCGGGTTGTGAAATACATGGTGCCCTAATCTCCCATTTTGTAGGCTATCGGAGAATGCAGTAACAGGCATTACAAGATAAGGAGTGAGTGCTAAGCATTTCATACTCACGGGCCCAAAAGACATGCCCAATATGATGCTCAGGTCGAGGATGTCAGGCACCATGAGAAAATAGGTTCATGAGCTATCAAAGTATTAAGCACCGTATTGGGACACCAAGCATTGAACAAAAGGATATAGTGTGTATGGATACTAAACAGTGTTAAGCACAACAATAGCTCCCAAAGCCCGTGCCCTAGTTTATTCACAGCGCCAATAGAGAAGTGAAATGATACATATGCAATGTTATAGAATATAAATAGTAAATCAAATCAACACAATGGCACCAAAGTGTCAATAGCAATACAAATAAATAATGCCCTATCCTTTCTCTCATGGGCTATCATACAAAGTGTATGTGACTGAATGTGACCTCTAAATCAGGCACAACACAACATGGTCATTATTCACTTGATAGAATTTGGGAGAGAGTATGAAGAACTCAATCCAAATTCCATGGTGAGGTGACCTATTGCCTCCTATGTGAATGGGGTGTTTGAATACTCTCAGAACGAGAGCGAACAGCCGGGAGACCAATTCAACAATGGAGGATTTGAAAGAAAATATGAGCAAAATGAAACTAAGCTAAGAATGAAGTGCAATTTAATCTAAGAATGAGGATGCAATTAATCTAAGAGCTTGAAAATAAAGATGAGATGCAACTTAATCTAAGAACTTGAAAGAAATATGATATTAAACTAAGAACAAATAAGCAAATTTAGTCTAAAATGTGATGCAAAGATTATACTAATAATGAGATATTAATCTAATAAATGCAATAAAAAGCTTTGAAAACAATGAGATATGAGACTAAAAAATGCTATAGTGTAGATGCTCTCAAAAATTGCTCTCTTTGAATGAGAAAAAGAGGTTCATTAAATAGACCAAGCCAGAAGAGGAATGAATAGTTTCTTGATTCGAAACGATGGACTCTTCATTCCTAATTGAGACAAAAAGACAATGAATTATTTAATTAAAAGAATGGAATTTGCCACATGTGGGGAGTGACCTTTCGAGTAATTTGAATTATTAAATTCAAATAAAGAGGTGTCCATTCAATTAACTAAATATTTATTAATTCCTTTCAAGGGTATTTAGCTAAAGGGGGTGGAGTTTAATTTAATTAAAAGTACTTAGGACTTCATAATTAAATTAACTTATCATAGAGATTATTTAGCCAAATAAAGTCTAGGACTTAGGAATTATTTTAGCGTTTGATTAATGCAATTTATGGTCTTTGCAATTGACATCAAGTCAAATTAAGTCAGATATGAGAGAGAAAATTGCCTAGGGAACTAGGACTTTGGTGATGTAAAATCAACATAATGCACCAAAATTGATGAAATTAAATAGGTGCCAATTTTGGGGTATTACATTTGCCACTCTTTGAATTGATGTGCGAATAGCGCGTTGATTCAAAGAATAGTCTGAAGTGACAGATGAAAGCAGATCAAAGCATGAATTTTTTGAAGTCTAAGTTAGATTGCGAAGACAACGATCTTTAAAAGAGAACTGGAATCGAGGTTAGATTGCCCCAATACCAATTGATGAAGGTGTAGATTTAGGACTATCTCTGAATCAGGGTTAGATTGCCCCAATACGAAGCTTAGTCCTCTGAGACCCAGGTTAGATTGCCCAGATAACGGTCTAAAAGAGATTTTGAGAGTCATCTCCAGAACGAAGCTTGACTCCCAGGAATTAGGGTTAGATTGCCCCAATACCTAAAAGATAGATGATAAGATAACAAGATGCGAGGCACCAAGATGCCCCTAGCGATGAGAACTGATGATTCAAATCAGACTGATTCAAGAATAGATTCGACAAGATTCAAATGATGTAATCATCCTGCCCCCTCGGGAGCGAAATTGAAAGATGACATGTCAGAAGGATGATAAACAACAAGAGATTGCAGAGCAAAAGCAATTAGACTAGATTCGCAAAGCTACAGAAGTGAATCAGAGCAAAGCAGAGGTCTTGTTGACCAAGTTTGACCATGGTTGACTAAATTTGACTTGAATTGACTTGATGAAAAGAAGCAAAGATTTAAGAACATGATGCAAAGATGAGAATCTGGCAGGAAGATGACACCAAAAGGCTGACTGCACAAGCATCTGATCCAGAAGGAGTCCAATATTTAAAACATGATTTTGAGCCACTTAGAGATGTCAGATTTCAATTTTGATCCCGAAAAAGGATGCAACCAAGATGAGACTGGGACAAAAGATGAGAACCTTTGATGAGCAAATCCAGAAGAAAGCAATCAAGAGAGCAACAAGAAAGCACTCCAAATGCAAGCCTAGAATGAAAGATGCAAGTCTAAATGCAGGCCTAGGATGAACAAATCCAATCCTCCGGACTCAGCTGTTGGACTCATCGTATTTATCATCATTGAGTTTGTTTAAACACGAGACAATCGCAAGATGCCATACAATTCTCCCCAACATGAGAACATGAATATGACATAAGTCTTAAATTTGTCAGAATGAGGTGTAAGCATTAAGGCACAAGAAGCTAGAATGACCTGAACACCTATTCCTTTTAATTTAGCAAGTTAACATAAGCATCAAAGCATAAATGCTAGAATGACCTTAATGTCTCTTGCGAACAAACACACCAAACACACGAGAGATCTTTCTTTTCCAAAGAGTGCTCGCAGTGACCCCTACGTTCACTTAGCAAGACGAGCGTTAGCAATTTCAAATGTAGCAAAAGAAGTCACTCAAAAGACAAGGAGAAGAACCAACCTCACCAAAGTGTTCATATAAAAGGAGTCAAGGTACACATGGCCATCCAATATGAGATGAAGGCTCTTACAGACATACACCCCTCTTATATGAATTCTTTGGATCATTGGAACTAAAACAACAAACAGAAAGAAAAAAAGAAAAGCAAACAAACAAGCACTCAAAGAAAACAAAGCTCAACATGTCTCAAAGGAACACACATTTAGTTTTAGTTTCCGTTTAAGTTCATGTTCAAGTGGATTGAAGACAATTCGGAAAGATAACGTTCGAAGTCTCAATGAGATAATGACAGTAGGCAAACGTAATGAGAATCACTGGTGATTGATAAAAGGGAGAAATCCTGAAGGAGAGAGATCGAACGAAAGCTAGGTATCCGTAGGCAGGCATAGTGGGAACCACTGGCGACCGATGCTCAAAAGAGTTTTTGAAAGTGATAGGACAATTCCCCCTAGACCAGGTAGGTGCCCCCAAGTGTGAACCAATTCCAATCTATGAAGAGTCGAGCAAAATCTTGAAGACACTGAAAGCAAGGCATGAGCTATCAAACCAAAGCAAGAAACAAACTAAAGCAGGAAAGTAGGAAAACAAACTAAAGCAGGAAAGCGGGAAAACAAACTAAAGCAGGAAAGGAAGGAAACTAAAGCAGGAAACTAAGAGCCAAGCGACACTGAGATGAGATGTTACTTCAGGAAAATAAGAGGCGCCTGTTTACCAAGTTTTCACCATCTTGGCAGAGATTCTATTTTTGCTACCATGACGCCTGTTTACCAAGTTTTCATCAATGGCACATTTTTCTCTTTTTCAATTTTTTTGTACTTTTCTCTTTTTTCTTTTTTTGTATTTTTTGAACATCTCATTTTTTTGTATTTTTGATCTTTTCATTTTTTTGTATTTTTGATCTTTTCATTTTTTTGTATTTTTTATCTTTTCTTTTTTTTTTGTATTTTTCACATTTTCTATTTTTTTTTGTATTTTTTGAAATTTTCTATTTTTTTTTGTATTATCAAGGCGCCTGTTTACCAGGTTTTCACCAGGATAATAGATACATCAAAGTGCCTATTTTCCAGGTTTTCACTAAGATGATCATTTTTTCATGACATTTTGCAATTTTTAGGATTTTTGAGCATATATCATTTTTAGGATTTTTTCAGGACCAATAAGTATGTACATGAGCATATTGAGAATTTCAGGTGTAGAACTTCTTCAAATGAAGAGCGTTGATCAGCTCTTTGAGTTTCTCTCCTTCAGTGGTGATCTTTGGAGACACAGTCATTTGTAGTAGTAGCCAGCTGAGAAGTTGCAGAATCAAAACCAGATGTTGTAGCAGTAACAAGAGAACCAACCAGTAGTGTCCAACAGTCAAGAGATCCATAGTCAAGGAAAAACCACTTAAGTGAGACCCACAAATATCCTCATGGACACACCTTAACTCTTCGTCAGATTTCCCACGCTCTAAATGCTTAGGAAGAGTACATTCTAGATTTTTCTTAGTCATGCCATTAGTAATGAGGAGATGCTGATATGCACTTTGGGACAAGGCAAGATGGAGTGAAGAGTGTAAAGTATGAGAGGAAAGGGTGATGGAATGGAGGGAAGCATGAGAATTTTGAAAGCTCGAATGACAACTTTGATTTTTTCTTTCTTTGGAATCCACATAGCTTTTGAATTTTTTCTTCTTTACTTTGAGGTGCTTTTGATGACAATGCCTATAGAATGGATTTTGAGATCCATTTTTTATTTTATTTTTTGGCTTTTGATTGTCTTCTTCTTTTTGAGGACCTTTGCGGTCTTTTGAACACCTTTGTTTCTTTCCTTTCTTCATAGTCACATGTCGATTAGATGGGACATGGTGACCTTGAGATATAAGTGGATTCTCATTATTTTTATTTTTATGTTGCACATCCAAGTTACTTCCAAAAGACTCAGGAATTGTGGATGAAAGAGGCTTATATGACTGGTTCAGGTGGAGAGGTGGAAATGGAAGTGGATGGGCCACTTTTTTGGGAGATGAAGAGGGAAGAGAAATCGATGGGATGGGCTCAAGTGCAAATATATCAGTATCATCCTCATCATTCATGAATGCATCAGGTAGATCAAGAAAGTAATCTTCCATAGAGCGTTGTCGATTGTGAGTCATCCTAGAAGAGTTAGATAAGTTTGGAGGAATATTATGTGAGCCTAACCAAGATGGTCTATTCCAAGAGTCAGGTCCCCTTTCAGGTGGTAAGAGTGCATGAATAGGAACCATTTCAATTCTGGATCTACCAATATTCCATGAAGCTGTAACAGAATGGGGTCTTACATACCCATGATTTGTTGGAGCAGTAGGAGTATAGCTTGGAGTAGATGGCCTAGGAGCCATAGGAATGATCTCCATAGGAGGGTGGAAAGGATCATCATCAATAGCTTGATCTAGAGGATCATAAATTTCTCCTCTTTCTAAGTTGTTAAGACTAGCATATAAGTGCATAGCATCAACTGGTATTTCTGTAGTAGCATCTGAAATGGAGTCCCATTCAGCTAGAGACATAGTTGGAGTTAGACTTTCTCCATTGTTGTCATCTAACATAGGAAGTGTTTCTTCAACAGTAGGATCTTGTTCAGTAGTAGAAGCAGCAAAGTAATCTGGAATAGGCATATCTTGAAGCATACCCAAGAGAAGAGAAGCATCCAACAGTTGCTCCCAATCAGTATGTGTGCCATTGGACTTGGCATCAGTAGGAGTCTGTTCAATAGCAAAAGTAGTGGAACAATCTAGAATAGGCATACCTTGAGGCATACCCAAGATAAGGGAAGCATCCAATAGTTTCTCCCAGTCAGTATATGTATCATTAGAATCGGCAGTAGTAGGATTTTGTTCAACAGTAGAAGTGGTAGAACAATCTAGAATAGGCATACCTTGAGGCATACCAAAGATAAGGGAAGCATCCAAAAATTGCTCCCAATCAGTATGTGTGCCATTAGAGGTAGTGACATATTCAGTAGTAGCTGCAGTAGTAGAAATCTCTTCAGTAGAGTGTATAAAATCCTCCTGGTGAGGACCAAAATCATGTTCCTGAAGCACTTGAGAAGGTAGATAAGACTCTTTCTGGTAGTCTGAATCATAATTTTGAACATTCAAAGATCTTTCATGTGTCATAGGCTGAATCTGTGTTTCTTCATTATCTGAATCCTTGCATGAGTGAAAGCTGTAGCTAGGTTGGTCAAGCTCATCGCTCTGATAGCCAATACCAAATCTATCTTCAGAGGGTTCTTCATAGGAATGTGGAGATATGGGGAGAGCTGTCAGTGACAAGATGGACTCAATCTGATATTCCCCCATGCCAATATCTTTGATCTTCAAGGTCTTTTCTATTTCTTTGAGCTTAGCATCATAGAACTCAATGGACTCTCTATTGGCAGGAACAAAGCTATCTGTTGTTTGGGTAAGCATCTTAGCAGAGCAAGTATTTAGGCTAGCACTATTGTTAATGAGGACGCGGGGGATATGCTCGGGACCTTCCATAACTTCAATGTTCTGGGAAGCATTATGTGGGTGGCTTAAGAAATGATCATCTTCTTTGGAAAAGCACAAATAGTGAGGCGAAGTTAAATGACCCACCATAGATTGGAACTGATTGAGATCGGGATCTTTGGGGACATTTTCCTTAGTGAGGGCTTTATCCATAGATAGTTTTGGTCTGGATGTCGAAGGTTCAGGACCTTTGAGAATAATCTTTGCATGAGATCGAGGGATAGCATTCGCACAAGCTGAAGATTTTGTGTAGTTATAAGAGGGAGGTGTAGGGCCTTGCAAGACAAAGGGAGTTTTGGGTTTAGGAGTATCCTCTCTCCCTAGAGCAATGATCATGTCACAGTGAGAGATCCAAGGTTTGTTTCTAGCAAATTTGGAAGGCGGTTGAGCTTGTGTCGTAGCCTTCTCAGTGGCATTGACTATTTGCATGCTAGAGCTAAGATTAAAGACAGACTTTGAGGGTTTTGGCATGTTAGAGCTGAGATTGAAAACCAACTTTGAAGGTTTTGGCATGTTAGAGCTGAGATTGAAAACCAACTTTGAAGGTTTTGGATCTCCCATCTTGTTGGTAGTATTATGAGAGATCGTGAAAGAGTTGATAGGTTCAAAAGGATCAATAGGTTTAATTTTACAAAGTGACCCTTCAGAGTCTTGCTGGTCTTCAAACAATGGGTTATAATATTCTTGAAATAGTAAGTCAGACTGTATCTGAAACAATGGATTGTAATACTTTTGGAATGACGAAGAATGTGAGGATTCCTCACGAAGTTCAGATTTTGCAACAGATTCAGAATGATATATGTCTTGATTATGAGGTTTACTTTGATCTTGATCAGCATTCTGAATGGGATAAGTCTTGCCACTTCGAGTCATGACAGTCATAGATGAAGGTGTAACAAGCAAAGATTCGGGATAAAGCTAGACTCTGTCTCTAAGATAACGAAAAGGAGATAAATGGCTAGAACAGCCAAGATGCAAGATGAACCTGGTACGAATTGTCAAAAAGAGATGGCTAGAACAGCTGAGATAAGACAATCACAATGCAAGGTACAAGAGCACAATGAGATAAGGTAGACTAATGAGAGACAATATGAGTCAAAGCGAAGATCGATCGATTCCTAACTCAGGACAACCAGTTTCTGATGGTGAACGATAGGAAAATAGAAAAATAGATCACAGACAAAAAGGCAGATCAGATTTATGTCATTGATCAAGCACATAAGACAGCAATCAAGGAGTTCAAGCAAACAGTCTTCAAGCAATGGGCAAGGGACAAAGTAACCTTGCGCATGAACATGAATAGTGACTTAGTACTTCTACTCCCTAAGGACTCTACTTGTGTATGTTCTTGAGAATGTTTTAGCAGGCACTTAAAACACAACAACATCCTAGCAAGTTGTCTACAAGGATATACATGGCTTTTCTAAAGGGAGTCCTCGATATACGCAAGGTACGTGAGGCACAAATCCGTAGATGAGAAGAATTTGAAATCACACAGCCGGGGGAGACGGTAACCCAAATCTCCTCCTTCACTTCTCAAAGGTATAAAGTTCTTTGAGGCTTAGCCAAGAGTGAAATCTAACTCATTCCCAAGAGAGGTGTCTTTGGATTCACCTCCCAATATTTATACTCCGCCGGAACAAGGGAGTTAAGGTCGTCCCTTGAGGTGATGAAATCCCCAAGCAGGCCTTCTAAAAAAATGAAAAGTAAGTAATTCTCTATCAAAAGTATTGGAAAGCACTAAAGGTGGTACATTTAACCCTTCAAGTAAATGTGAGGTGAGTCCACAAAGTGGTGCATTTAACTCCTCACACAAACTCAAAGTGAGTCCACACCCTAGAAAACAAGTGAGTTCCAAAAAGCACAAAAGGGTTGCCAAGTGGAACAATTAACGCTTCTTTCCTATAGACCCCTCCCCTTTAATGTGGCACTGGGATTGCAACCACAGGGTGGAAATGAGGGGCCAACAGATTAGCGAGTCCAATAACCCAAGATAGAAATCTAGATCAATCACAAGTAATCTAAGACTGCTAATCAATACTACTCATAAGTGCAAGAGGGTTTGAATCATGGAATATTTAACTTTCCAAGTAAACATGAAGTGAGTCCACAAAGTGGTGCGTTTAACTCTTCATGTAAACAAGGAATGAATCCATGCCCTCAATTACTCAACGAGATATTTGATATTTGAAACCAAGAATTACTTAAGGTTTAAACACAAGCATTCACTTACATAAACTTGTATGAAAGAAAATCTATGTTCATTCATTTCCCATTAAGAGCATCAATTAAAATGTGTTCTATGAAAGCATGTAAACACTCAAGCCAAACACATGAGAGATTAATTTTATGCCCAAACCAAGTGTTATAGAGATTTTAAGAACTCACCTTAGGTCCAAAGATCTTCAATTCAGCATTTAGCACACATCCAAAAGTATAGAATCAAGACAAATCAATGACAAACTACAAGATATGTAACATTGTTGTCTTCAAGACAATCTTTAAAGATTGATTTATTTGACCCATAAAATCACAATATTAAAATTTCTGGAAAGAATGAAGTTTTTAGCCAACCTCAAGAACTATCATTTCCCAAAGTTACAAGGTCTTATGATTTCATTTGGTTTCTCAACCAATAATGTTTTCAGACTGTAATTTTTCTGTCATAAATCAAATTCAAAACACCAAACTCTGCCTAGGAAATCACATATCTTTCTCAAAAAGAATCAAAATGAAACCAAAACAATTTCATAGTAACTATTAATGAATTTAGTTTTCAAATATGTAATACATTTATTTTTTTCATTCATAAATCATTTTCTATGAATAAATCATTGCCTGCAACTCCAATACAAATTGTTAAAAATCAGGTTTCACTCAAATGCCCATAACTTTCACAAATCTGCATAAAATTGGCTCAAACAAAAAGGAAATGAAATCTAATTCATGTATCTTTCCAATGAATATTATTAGAGATCCTGATTCTTCATAACTTGTCCATACCAAACATTTCAATCTGACTGTATTCAGAGAATCTCAAATCTGCAAATACCCAATTTCACCAAAATGATCATAACTTATTCATTTCTCAATAAAAATCAACCAAACAAAAAGCATGAGAAATAGCATTAATCATTCTATCCATCCATTACTATATTATAAGTTTTTCAGGCTGTAAATGGCTGTATAAGGCATGAAACCAACACTAAAGCTGAAAAACCAATCAAGAATGAGGCCAGAAATTGACCTTTTCTGCCCCACGGTGGGCACCAAAATGTATGTGACTGAATGTGACCTCTAAATCAGGCACAACACAACATGGTCATTATTCACTTGATAGAATTTGGGAGAGAGTATGAAGAACTCAATCCAAATTCCATGGTGAGGCGACCGGTTGCCTCCTATGTGAATGGGGTGTTTGAATACTCTCAGAACGAGAGCGAACAGCCGGGAGACCAATTCAACAATGGAGGATTTGAAAGAAAATATGAGCAAAATGAAACTAAGCTAAGAATGAAGTGCAATTTAATCTAAGAATGAGGATGCAATTAATCTAAGAGCTTGAAAATAAAGATGAGATGCAACTTAATCTAAGAACTTGAAAGAAATATGATATTAAACTAAGAAAAAATAAGCAAATTTAGTCTAAAATGTGATGCAAAGATTATACTAATAATGAGATATTAATCTAATAAATGCAATAAAAATCTTTGAAAACAATGAGCTATGAGACTAAAAAATGCTATAGTGTAGATGCTCTCAAAAATTGCTCTCTTTGAATGAGAAAAAGAGGTTCATTAAATAGACCAAGCCAGAAGAGGAATGAATAGTTTCTTGATTCGAAACGGTGGACTCTTCATTCCTAATTCAGACAAAAAGACAATGAATTATTTAATTAAAAGAATGGAATTTGCCACATGTGGGGAGTGACCTTTCGAGTAATTTGAATTATTAAATTCAAATAAAGAGGTGTCCATTCAATTAACTAAATATTTATTAATTCCTTTCAAGGGTATTTAGCTAAAGGGGGTGGAGTTTAATTTAATTAAAAGTACTTAGGACTTCATAATTAAATTAACTTATCATAGAGATTATTTAGCCAAATAAAGTCTAGGACTTAGGAATTATTTTAGCGTTTGATTAATGCAATTTATGGTCTTTGCAATTGACATCAAGTCAAATTAAGTCAGATATGAGAGAGAAAATTGCCTAGGGAACTAGGACTTTGGTGATGTAAAATCAAGATAATGTACCAAAATTGATGAAATTAAATAGGTGCCAATTTTGGGGTATTACACAAAGATTAAATGAATATAGCAGTGCCCTACCCGTGGGTCATGGGGCCTCTCAATGAAATAATAGCTTGACAATGATGCTCAACATAGAAGATAATGCAGTATGATATGGGATTTGAACCATCACAGTGCACACATATCGTGAATGCCATTTTCATGCCCTTGAGTATGCAAAGGGACAATGAGCAAGACACCATCACTATACAGAGATGTTATTGCATTAAATAAAAAATAGAGTAACATAGCCAGGGCCATTAATTCATGTGCACTACATAGGAGAGAGAAAATTGTGCCCTAGCTCATGGGCTATGACCACAACAAAAGATGGAACATCATATATGAAACCTCGAAGTAGACAAATACTGTGCCCTCGAATCATATGAGTAAAACAATATCAAATACGGAATGCACAGATTAAGCATGTAGTGATATTGAATACAACAATACCCTCATGATGCAGAAAATATGCCAGACATACAAAAGCCATGAAATATATAGCAAAGGCATGGCATTCAAGCATGGAAAAGTAGTGAATGTGGGTACACTATCGAGCACATAGTTCACATCAATGCCATTGAAACTAGATACAAAGGGAAAAGGAAATCAATGCCTACCTCATGTTGATGATGCCACGAATCCATTTTTGTTGTTTCCAAATCTAAGTTTAGAGACTGCTAGTAGGGAAATAGCAACTTGCCATATGTCAGATAGGAAAGTCCACAGTCTCACCAGCAGAGGGGTTTTTGAATAAAATGGTTATTGAATTTTCTTTTCCTTCTCCCCTTTTTAGGGTTGAGATTCATTAACCATCTTTTGCTATGCATCTTAGACATGGTGGGTTTTTGGTGATCATTAGGTGGGATTTTAATCCTATAGTTGTATGCTATTTATTTATTATTTTCTTTTAATTAGTGAATGTGGGTCATTAAAAATGCTTTCCCCTTAATTGGGTTGAGAGTCTTTTGTTTGACTTAGGATTTTAATCCATTTCTTAGGCATAGGTGGATTTGTGAAAATGTAAATACTCTTAAAATGTATTTTCCCCTTTTCTAATATTGGGTTGAGAACTATTCTTGGAGGCATATTAAATCCATTTTATGTCATAGGGGTCAGTTTTAGAATGTAGCAGTCATGGCACATCCTATTGTAAATTCTGACAGTGCTATTTTATAAACCATTGTCAGAATCATTTGGTGCATGACTTGGTGGATAGAATGGTCTCTTTTGACCTTCTATTTTCAGGGCCCCACTTTCCTCACCCCCTAAAAATTTAGGAATCTAGCATTCGAATTATGATGCAGCCTCATGGGTTCATTATTGACCTTTTTCCTATTCTTAGGAGGTAGTGGAGTTTGAATGCAGATTCCTAGTTTTTAGTTTATATATCTCTCAGTTTTGGTGATTGAGGTTAGCTCTTCATTCTTTCTCTCTGATATGATTGTTGTAGCTCTGAGACACACAATTGTACTTAGTTTCTTTTCAGCAATAAAATTGATCCTTCCTGTTCTCCTACAATTTCAGGTTTTCTTTTGAACCATATGCAGGATTATTGTGATGTCCTTGTATCCTTAATCCGCATATTGAATCCAAGTTGGTGTTCAGGAATTCATCTTAATTCAGTAGTGTGACTTGTGTGCAATGAAGAATATCAAAATCGTGAAGATTTCTTCCTTTTCTGCATTTCAAGTACCTTATTTCACTAAGAGTTAAGAAAGTTGGATTGAGTTGTGAGTTAAGTTTGTTTTGCTATTGGAGTAAACTTATTTTTTAGTTGTGGATCTTCTTCAAATTTGGGTGGATCCCCTTTGTTTTGTTTCAGTTGCAGTTGTTAAATTTCATTTATTTCCTCTCCCTTTTCCCTTCAAAGTTTAGATAAGTTTCAAGTGATCCAAAGGGAAGCCAGCCCTTAATCTGGATGTCTATTCTTGGATAGGTTACCCACAGTCTGAGAATAGTCCCATGTTTCACAGGATTGTTGGGTTCAACACTTAGCAAATTGGGTGCAATCCTTAGTGACAACAGTAACCTTTAACAGGGTTGTCTCTTCACTGAGCTCACTCCAGAAGAGTGAACAATTTTGGGTTACCAGTCCCAGGTGGTTTCTCCCTTTACAAGGTTTCCACATTAAATCTCTTGTGTTATGTGTTGATTGTGATGATTTTTGGATATCATACTTTACATGTTGCATATTTGATTTGATCTATAGTTACTATAAGTTAATAACAGGTATTTGTTAAAAGCACAGATAGTTTGCTATTCTATGTTATCAAGCTACAGAAATTAATTTAAATTATTTTTGGATATACATTTTGTATTTGGGATTGTGGATAATTGATTCACCCCCCTCTAAGTTATTCTAACACTTAGCTCATATTTGGAGAGCCAACATGGGGGATTCTCATCTCATCTTGTCATAATTCACCTAGAGAGAAAAATTGTGCTCCCTCATGCTTTGTAAAAAATGTCTAGGTTACCCATGAGTTTATTTTGACTATCTTCTTTCGAGGTGAGAAGGATTGTAGTATCATATGTGAATTGGATATTCAATTATTCATCCTTATTAGGTAGGGAAATCCCTTTCACCTTCCAGGAGAGATAGAATCATCCCTGAACATGTATAATAGGGCATCTACTAAAATTAAAAATAAGGTTGGAGCTAATGTACAACCTTCTCTTATAGATCTGGAAATAAATATAGGATCTGATTAATGTCCATTTACATCAACTTTGGCATTGGCATCTATCATCAAAATTTTTGGCATCTTCTGAAAGTGACTCAGAAAATTGAGGCTATCAAGCATCATGAAGATAGAGTTCCATTTAGTTCTATCATAGGCTTTTCCGTAGTCTATAATAAGCATGTTGGTTGATTGGTTGCAGTCCTTAGACCAGCTCATAACCTTCCAACATCTAATCATATTTTCTAGGGTGTACCACCCTTAACAAATTAAAACTGGGTTGGATTGATAGAACTTGGTAGGACATCCTCAAGCCTCTTAGAAAGTATTTTTTAAGAGACATTCAATAGGTTTATTGGTCTCCAATTTTTAATCAATGCCCTATCTCCATCCGTAGGGATTAGTTTAATGACTCTTGAATTGATCTCTTTACCAAGAGACCCATGTGGAATAGCTTCTTTGTATACTTGGAGAAATTCCTCACTAATCCATTTCATATTAGCTTTGTACAATTCCCCCAAAAGGCCATTAGAACCAAGGGCTTTATCATTTCCCAATGATCTTATAGCACTCAGGATTTCTACCACTATAATATCTTTGTCAAGGAGAGCCACATCCTCCTTTCTAACTATTTTATGGATGATGTTTTTTATCTAATTTATAGAAAAGGTCATGTCATCCCCAAAATATTCAGATGAGAATAATTTAGAGTTAGATTGTACAAAATCTAGTCATGAGACTTCATTTTTATTAGAATTGTTAACACCTTACTCATAGATAGTATCAATCCTCTTTTTGGCCTCTTTATTTCTAAGTAGTTAAAAAAATTACTTATAACCTTTATATCCATTGTTGATCGTGTTAATTACAGCTCTAATTTTAGCTCCTTGGATTTTTGTGTTATGGTTCCCTATCAAGGAAGGTTCAGTGCACACAAGATTTTTAATGGCATTTTGATTATTAAAGTAATTTTGAATACATTAGTTTGTAGCTATTAGCTATTCATTAAGTGAGACTTCTTACTTCCTAGTATCTTTGGCTTGTTTCTTACTTACAACCTAGAAAAAATTTCTCCAACTCACTATGTTTTGGTTCCACCTATTGATAATTGAATAATGTTTGGAAATCCAAGTATTAAACTATCGGATGAGGGAAACAACATTTAAGATTTCCTCACTCTCTAGTAGTTTGGTATTTAGAGAAAATGAATGTTTCTTGCAATTGACTGAAACACATGAATTCTTAGATTAAATTTCATCCAAGATGGGGTGATGACCAAAGAGGGTGTAAGGAGTGACTTTGATGAGGGATCCACCATCCTATTTTTTGAAGTTAAAAAATCCTTTGTTTTCATAAAACCGATCAAATCTTCTATTGATTTTTTCTTTCCTTGCTAAAAGTTACACTAGGTGAACCAAATACTAAGGTTGTAGTCCTTATTGCTTAAAAGGAGATCACATAGGTTGATTTTATTGATCATTCTATACCAAAAGAACCTTTCATCCTATTTCCATTCAAATTTGCATCCACCAAGTTTGTCTTGTGTCCTTTTTAAACCATATTAAAATCCCCAATAATGATGAACGCTATGTCATCTTCTAATTGTGGCATCCATTTTCACTATTCAACTCTTCTTTTATATTCATTGGAGGCATAAAATAAGAATACTCAAGAATCCACATCATTATATCTCAAAACCATCCACACCAGTCTATTATAGGGAGAAGAACCCCATCTTACTACCATTTTTTTGTATTTAACACCCACCAGAATGGTTGCACCTCCTTTCCCCTTGAAGTGATTGGTGGTGAAAGATATAATTTCATCCCTCCAAATGCATATCAAGTTTATATCTAGGTTAAAATAGACATCTTTGATCTCTTGAAGGAGGAGGATATCCATGTTTTTGTACATGAGAAATATTTTGACAATTTATTTTCTATTTGGGGATTCTAGTCCTCTTACATTCCAAGAAGCACATTTAAAGTTCATGGAAAAACATCCATAATGGTTTTAAAACTATTATAACATTTTGGAAAGGCTTTTTGAGAACTCTAATTTCCAAATCTAGAGTTGGTGGATCCTAGTGGCCTACCCCATTTTTTAGCACTATTAAATTTCGAGGACTACTCAACACCCAAATATGGCATTCTTTTCATCTGAGATTTGATTTTTTCATTAGAGTTCACTATATTGGCCTCAACCTTCTTTCTACTTTTCCTTCCTTTGAGGGTTGTAATAGCTTTATACATCATCCCTTCAAAATTAGTATTTTAAAAGGGAATGATGGCCAAGTCAAAAATAATTAATTTCACATTGCACGGATCCTCATATCTCATAATTACATGATTAGTGTCACCAAGATCTTCACCTTCAAAAAGGATAGATTAACTGGTCACATTGTGGCCTCCTCCATTGATAAAATAGTGAGGGGAGCTATGGGGAACAATGAGCTAGTAGGTATGACAATAAGAGAATAATTAGACAAGCAATCTTTAGAATCATATGTTTACTTAATGGAATCAAGGGCATCCCCTTCATCTAGTGTAACTAGATTAAGACTAGATTCTAACTCATCAGAAGTATTCTCATTGCCTACATCTACCTTAACCTCATTCACTATGTTCTCCTCAGAGGGGTTCACCCTAGGGCAAGTGACGGGTATCCTAGGGAAGGGCGTTCTTCCTGGTCTCACAAAAATTCAACGATTCAAATTCTTATTGTGGGGAGGGGTTATTCTCACCATCCAAAATGATTTTCTCCATTTTATTTCTTACTTCTACAACTTTCCTAATCCTCCCCATGGCTAATTGTTGGGTATTGAGAGATTTGGGTAGGGGGGATATTCATGGGTTTGATCAAAATTTGGAGATCAAATGGAAATAGAATCAGGATAATAAGTCCTCCTAAGAAATTCTTTAAGAGATCTTGATTTATCAGAAATGACTTCTCTATGGACATCATCAAAAGAGGAAGGGATCTAAGGGTAAGGATGAGGGTAACTAGGATTGGGTGGTTTATTTGGGGGTTAAGGGGTAGTCGAGGTTCCAAGAGAGGAAATAGGTGGGGAATGGATAGAGGCACCCAGGACCAAATTATCCTTAGGAGAAAAGCTAGGAGTATCTTTTGGGATTACATATTTATGTCTAGGTAAATATTCTCTATTAAGAACCGAACTCTTATTGGCAAGAGTGGGATTTGGAAGGCTTTTTCTTTTCAAAATAGGGTAATTCCTCCTTCCATGTCCCTCTTTCTAGCATAAGAAAAAAGTATTGAGTCCACCAAGGAACTCAATAGAACATGATCCAGTAAATACTTTAAATGTTTAGAAACTTATAAAAGATATAAATATGAAAGAAAAAACCCATCAACACAATGAACACTAGAGAATTTATGGGGAAACCCAAACTAGGAAAAATCATGGAGAAGCTAATTCTCATGAAATAAACACCAATTAAGGTGATACTAATTAAGGTAATTTTTACAAAGGGCTCATTGTCAATTTTCTCACTACTATTTGGCTCACTAATAGTTAGGATAACTACCTAGAAAATAAGAAAAGGCTACCAACTGATACAAATAGGCTCACTGATAGTACAAATAGGCTCATTACCAAAATATAAGAAATAAGAATTGAATCCATCATTAAAGTCACTATCACTGACACACTGTAATACAAAAATCATATAACAATCTACCCCTTAGCGCTAATTTAGTCCGCATTTTTACAAATACTGAATCCACAAGTTTTAAAGTAATACTATTTTTTTATAAAAAAAAACCTTTATTATTCTATTTTTTGATAAGTTGTCTACATTGAGGGTGGAGTACCTGTAGTTTCTAGATTACCTGTTCTTTCTATTTGGGAGGGATGTGGTTTCCTTGTTTTAGATTGCATGTGCTAAGGTTTGTCTCATTTTATTTCACATAAACTTATTTCAGCTGTCTTATTATTAGTTTCATCTTGCATGTTAAATCGATTGCATTAGTCTAATTTCATATTGCATGTTAAATCGATAAATCGATTTAGTCTTACTCCTTCATAGCGGCTTTTTCTAATTCAATAGCGCACAATTGTTTATAATAGTGTATAATTTGTTGTAGTTGATAATTATTAAATATGCTATTATCAGCAAGATTATCTGTTGTAGTTGATAATTCTTAAATTGAAATCATTTATTGTTAAAATTTGGATTTAGATTTATTAACCAGTTTTGCATGTTCATTGTTTATTCAATACGGTAGTGGATTTAGATTTATCAACTAGTATTAAATTGGGTAAGGCGACGTTGTGGCCTATGCTTCTGTTCCATTATTTTTTAGCTTGAATTTCTTATAAGTTATTTGTTAGATTAAATTCAAACATTCTTTTCAACCATTTGTTGTCCTCTCTGAGATTTAAATAGTTTAGATTTAATTCATTAGTTTGCTTCATTCTTATTCTCTTTCAAAAGTTTTCTAAATTCAAATTGACCTTTTTATTGTCAATTAAACCTTTTACTTTGTAAGCTGTTTTTTTTTTTAGTTTTAGTTTAATTCATTAGTATAATATTGCATTTAAGTTTCTTTTAGTTAATTTTTTTTATTTAAAGCAAAACTTCATTAAAGGGTTAGTGGTCAGATTTCATTTCTAACAGGTTTTAGATTGTTTTATATTCAAAGGAAGTTTTTTTTCTTTAACTATTTGTAGCATCTTAAGTCTTGTTTTTTAAGGATTTTAGTTAACCTTTGTTTTGTAGGTTCGTTGTTTCTTTTACATGCATTAGTTTTCGAGCAACTCTCGTTGTTATCTGTTAATCCATAACAGATTAACCGAGATCTATTTGCTCTTGTAGGCTTTAAGTTAATTTTTTTTAAGAGTTTTTTTTGCTTTTTCCTTGCAAATCTCTATGGCAAAAGCTGATATAGCTTTCTACTACTGCATGCAAGATCAGTTAGTTTAAATCTTGTTATTTCCTACTCTCTATTTCTGTTCTGTTAAAGTTTTTTCCCTTTCAAGTTTCCCTGTCCTTTTAGTTATATTCCTATTTTCCATCATGGCTACCCTAATGCCAGAAATTAAATTAACCAGTACCAAATACCATGCATGGAAAATTCACATGACTTTCATACTTAGACTTAGACACCTTTTAGATATTGCCACTAATGCCAGTTCAAAACCAGCAACCACTGCTTCTCAAGCTGACCAAGATGCTTGGCAGACTAAAAATGAGGAAGCACTTGGTTTAATTGGAATCTCCTTAAGTTTTGAATTGTATGTTCTAATTTCATCTTGTTCAGAAGCCCATCAAGTTTGGAACATCCTTAAAAACACCTATGACAGTGCTGATGAGACTCGCAAAACCCAGCTTCAAGACCAACTTGAAGATCTCCGGTATACAGATTTCAATTCTGTTGATGATTTTTTGCTTAAATTTGATTCCATTAAACATTTATTAACTGGGTTACAAGTAAATTTATCTGATTTAAGGATAATTTACATAATAATTCGTAAATGTTTACCTAGGTAGTTTCAGCAATTTATTACAAATATTTATTCTCAGTTAACTATTCCTTCTTTAGCAACTCAATTAACTTATGTTATTTTTCAAAATATGTTGCATCAAGAGGAAGCTAAATTAATTCAATTTGGCATACTTAAATCTCATGAACATGCTTATGTCTCTCAATCTCATAATAATAATAGATCTTCTAATAATAATTCAAATCACAATCAAAATCATCAAAGATCTCACAATTCAAATAACAATTAAAATCACCAAAGACCTAACAATACTAATACTTCAAATAATAATCATAACTATCAAAGATCTAATAACAATAATAATTCCAATAACTATCATAATAATAATAATAATCATTCAAATAGGCCTTATTGCACCTATTGTGGTAAAGATGGTCATTTAATTCATAACTGTTTTAAGAAAGAAAAAGATGATCAACCTAATTCTCAAAATTACTCAAATAAAAAACCTAATGGAAATCAATCTCGTTCTACTTTTACTGTTAGTTTTAATGCTTCTAAACCACTTGAATGGATTTTAGATAGTGGTGCATCTCAACATGTTACATCTCATAAGGAAGTTTTTGACTCTTTGCAACCTGATTCTCTAAATATTCCTATTTCCTTAGCTGATAATTATTGTTGTCAAGTTGAAGGAACTGGTAATGTTTCTATTCCAAATGGCAAATTACATGATGTGCTTTATGTTCCTGATTTGAAAGCTAATCTTATTTATGTTCCTCAATTATGCCAAGATTATAAGGTTGAGTTTCATAAAAAGAATTGTCATATCATTGATCCTAAAACTGATCAGATAGTTGCTAATGCTAAATTAGATGATGATAATCTCTTTAAATTTTATCAATTTTCCTCTCCTAGATACTCTTTACTTACTACTATTGATTTTCACATTTGGCATGAGAGGCTAGGACATTTAAATTCTGATTATATCTCGTTAATGAAAAAAGAAAATATGGTAGATGGACTACCTAAGCTTACTACTTCTAAGTTTGATTGCAATGGATGTATGAGTGGTAAAATGCATAGAGAATCCTTTCCCCATAAATCATCTTGGAGAGCTAATAATAAGTTAGTTTTGATTCATAGTGATCTCTTAGGTCCTATGGAAAATACTTCTCTTTCAGGCTCTAAATATGCCTTAACTTTTGTTCATGATTATTCTCATAGAACTTGGATTTATTTCCTTCATAGTAAAGATCAAGTCCTTGATACTTTTTCTGAATTTCATGTTTTTGTAGAAAGACAAAATGGTTGTAAAATTCAAATTCTTAGGATTGATAATGGTACTGAATATGTAAATCATGCTTTTCATTCTTACTTAAGATCTTTTGGTATCAAACATGAGCTTATTGTTCCTTATACACCAGAACAGAATGGTGTGGCAGAACGGAAGCATAGAACAATAGTAGAAATGGCTAGATGTTTTTTACATGCTAGAAATATAGATTATAAATTTTGGGCTGAAGCTATGGCATGTGCTACCTATATTCTTAATAGAACTCCTAGTAAGGCCCTTCCCAATAAAACTCCTGAAGAAGTTTGGTCAGGAAGAAAACCCAATTTGTCTCATTTACAAATTTTTGGTTCCACTACTTATGTTCACACACCTAAACAGAAAAGGAAAAAGTTAGATCCTAAATCCTCACCTCATATTTTTGTTGGCTATTCTAAACATACTAAAGGTTATAGAGTTTATGACCCTCTTACTAATAAAGTTCAAATAGCTAGAGATGTTTGCATTGCTGAAAATGGTGTCCATGACTATTCTCAAATTTTAGATTCTGATTTTACTCACAGCAACATTATTCTTGTGGAGGACCAACCTCCCTCTCTCCACCCTATTCCTAAATTTTATGTTCCTTCTATTTCAGCTCCTAACACTAATGATAATACTAATAAATAGGATAATGATGAACACAAAGGTAGTAATGATACTCCTCCTAATGACTTTGTTCCTGCTAGTAGTAGTAGTGATGATGATGATGATGGTAATAATCTGTTTACTCCTCCTAGTAATATTTATGTTAATTCTAGAAGAAATCCAAAATGGTTTAAAGATTTACTTAATGAGGGTGATGATTACATTGCTAGAATGGGTGGACTTAAACCTAGAAGGATAAATTACTACAATTATGCTCTTATGTCTTCTCTCTTTAATTCTAATGATCCTCAAACTTTTGCTCAAGCTCAAAATCAACCTCATTGGCAAACTGCTATGCAAGAAGAATATGACTCTTTAATTTCTAATAATACTTGGGATTTAGTTACTTTACCTCATGGTAAGAATCTAGTTTCCTGTAAATGGTTCTATAAAACTAAGTTTAACTCCAACAATGAAAATAGTAAATTTAAAGCTAGATTAGTTGCACATGGTTTTTCTCAAATTGAAGGAATAGACTATAATGAAACATTTGCTCCTATTGCTAAAATGCCTACCATTAAAGTTGTTCTTTCTTTAGCTGCTAAAATGAATTGGCCTATTCACCAAATGGATGTTAAAAGTGCTTTTTTGAATGGTGATTTTCATGAAGAGATCTATATGTCTCAACCTCCTAGCTTTATTCAACAAGGTAATGAACATTTAGTCTGCAAATTAAAGAAGTCTATTTATGGTTTAAAACAGTCTCCTAGAGAATGGTATTCCAAAATCAATGCTTTCTTTATTTCTCAAGGTTTCGAAAGAAGTAAAAATGATCCTAACTTGTATATCAAGCATAGTGAAGATGACATTATTATTATCATTCTGCATGTTGATGATTTGATTCTTACTTCCAGCTCTAACCATTTAATTTCTAATATTAAATTTCAACTCAAACAAAAATTTCAAATGACAGATTTAGGATTGTTACATTATTTCTTAGGAATGCAAATTTGGAAAATCTCTAAAGGTATTTTCATATCTCAAAGTAAATATGCTAAAGATCTTCTAGATAGATTTCATATGAATTATACTAATCCTGTTTCAATTCCATGTGATTTAGGAACTAAGTTAATGATAGATATGGAATCTCCTTTCATAGATGCTACTCCTTATAGAGAACTAGTAGGTAGCTTAATTTATCTAACCCTCACTAGACCTGATTTATCTTTTAGTGTTGGTTTAGTTTCAAGATTCATGTCTAAACCTCAACAAACTCATTTCAAGATTTCTAAAAGAATATTATGTTATATTAAAGGTACTATTAACTTAGGATTGTTTTATGATGCAAATTCTGATTTTTCTTTAAAAGGTTTTATTGATTCAGATCTAGGTAGAGACCCCAATGATGGGAAATCTACTTTTGGGTATTGTTTTTCTCTTGGTTTAGGTTCTATCGCTTGGAAAAGTAAAAAAGAACAATCTGTGTCTCTATGTTCTACTGAAGTAGAATATAAAAGTTGTACTCATGCCTCTAAAGAAGCTCTATGGCTTAGAATAATATTTGAAGATTTGGGTCTACCTCAACCAAAACCTACACCATTGTATTGTGACAATCAAAGTGCAATAGCCTTGGAAAAGAATCCAGTTTACCATGCAAAGTCAAAGCACATTTCTCTCCACCATCACTTCATTAGAGAGCACATTGTAGAAAAGAAAATTTCCCTTATTCATTGCAAAGGTGAAGATCAAGTTGCAGATATTTTGACAAAGCCTCTTTCTAGAGAGAAATTTGAATCTCATTGTAACAATTTGGGTTTGATACCCCTTGATGTAATTACCCCAAGTAAATATTAAAGGGGGGTGTTAGAATTTAATCTTTCCTTAGTATTTTATGTATTTAATAGGATAAAACAAGGTATCCTAATGTATTTTTTCCTCTAGTCCAAATGGGAGGAGATGTCATTTTTGTAATTCCTTTAATAAGGAAAATAGATATTCCTCCTTAAGAGGAATCTCACATTTGTCTCTCACACAAGTATTAATGTGGCACTCATACACATAGGGAGTTACATGTAAACTCCTTCACTCATCTCTACTTAAAGAGATATTTCTCCACACACTACACACCAATTTCTCACATTTCTCTCACACAATTCTCTCCTCTTGTAGTTCTATCATACTGTATTGAGCTTCTAGCTCATATTCTTTCTCTCTCTCTTTAGGCTTTTCATGCCTCATTCATAATTCATAGGGGTTTTTTTATGCTTTTCCACTTCAAAATCTTGTCTCCTCCTTGCTTATTTTTGGTGTATGCTCCTAGTTCTTGTGTTAATTCATGGTATTTTCCCTTACTCCTTGCTCTTGAGTTAAACAATTTCCTACAATTCTCTATATTTTGTTATGTTTTTAACAAAAAACATTTTTCTTGTAGAAACAGGTGCAGAACAACAAATTACAGAGCAGATTCAAACACCCTTTTCAACAAACTTTCAAGATCCATGAATTTAATTTCCATTGGAGTAGCACAGGTCATGGTCAACCTTCATTTGGGTCAAGGTAGACCTAGTTCAGAAAAGAAATTTTTTTGGGGGTGTTCTCCATCTCTTTGTTTCGGTTCCAAATCTGGTTGCAGAATTTTCAGAAACTCGGTATAGACACCAAAAAATAGAAATTTCTAGATCTTTTATACTTTTAAGTTAGTATTTTTCTTCAATTCATTTCAATTAAGATTTCAATACTCTCTTTTATAATAGAATATAAGGTTTTCCTCTTTCTTCATATTCTTCATCGATTGATTCATTTATGCATTGACCATTTTCTTGTTGTTAATCAATTTGGATCTTTCCTTTGGGAATTTGGGGTTAAGAAGAAGATCTTACCTTCCCTAATCCACACATTCTTACATATCATCATACATCATTCATTTTTTTATATATTACATTTTGGTGAACCCGCTTATGACAAATTTTTCTTTTGTTGTGTTAGATTTATATTTTATGTTAGATCTTGCATGTATATTAGATTAGCCTTCTTTTATGTGCTTGCATTTATATTTCAACAATAAATAAATAAAACATCTAAAGAAGAATACAAAATATGTATTTGTTCATGCCTTGTGTTTTCCTAATTTAGTTCATTTGCATTGCATTGGTATATGAGCTTTACTACGTCTAGTCCTACTTATAATATCCCGGTTAGAAGAAGTCGCAGACTTATGGGTTCCTTTGATCTTGAGTCTTCATCTCCTTTCCTTAGGATTTCAGATGATAATTTTATTACTCATGATTCTAATCCTACTATGGAGTATAATGCTTCTCACTCATCTCATGATGAGGATGATGCTTTAAGAATTCCTCCTGAACAAGTCCAAAAACTTTCAACTGAACTTGATAAAATGGGAAATTGGCTTATTCAAGAAAACCATAATCAAGATTCTATTCAAGCTATAGAGGCTCTTAAGAAAGTTATTCGAGATAGTGATCAAGCTATTAATCTTTTGTGTGGTATCACTCCTCTTGTGCATTTAAATATCAAACCTTTAGCTCAAGAAGCTCAAGAACTAGGATTTAGTCCTCCTGTCACTAGTATGGAACCTTCTTCCATTCCTTTACCTAACATTCCTACTTATACTCCTCCTTTAGTGACTACATCTATTCCATCTCTTCTTATGAGTGTTCCATCGATGTCTCTACCTACCTCACAACCTTTTCATAGTGTTCCTTCAACCTATTTGAACCCTCTTCCAACTCTGTTTCCAAGTGTTCCACCAGTTGTGTCTTCCATTCCTTCTATTTCCTACACTTTCCCTATTGTTTCTAATGTTACTATGCCTCCTATTTCTTCTAATGATTCTACAATCATTAGCCTCACTCAAACTGTGCTCTCTTTACAACAACAACTTGTGTCTTTAACTCAATCCAATTTCAGTCTTCCTACATGTGACATGGGCAACCCTTTATCCCTGGACATTATTCATGCTCTTGTTCCTTAGCAAGACGATATGCATCATCTTGAGAATTACAATGGTAAGGGAAACCCTATCACTCATGTTAAAACATTTCAAATCCTTTGTAGTGAATATTCTCATGACCATAGGATTTTAGCCAAGTTGTTTTCTAGAAATTTTCATGATAAGGCCTTACAATGGTATTGTTCCTTGCCTCCTTATTCTAATGACTCTTTTCCAAAACTTGCCAATACCTTTATCCAATAGTTCCAAAATAACACTGGTCTACAAGTGTCCTTAACTGATTACATGCATTGTAAGAAAAATACTAAAGAAAAATTGACTAAATGTATTGGTAGATTTAAGCATTTGTATGCTCAAATTTCTTATCTTGTTCCTAATATTGATATTCAGCGTATCTTTATTTCAAATTTACAAAAGGATATTAGAGATAAGATTATGCTCACTGAATTTACCTCTTTTCAACAAATTTTTGTAGCGCTTCATCATTATCAATTACAAGCGAGTCAATTTGAGAGCAATACTCCAATAGCTCCTATTCCAGTTGATAAGAGTGATGCTACTCCTAATCCCAACAAATTTCAAAAACCTAAAAACTATGTCAAGATAAATAAGCAAGCAATACAGTTTCTGATCAAGTTGTTGCATCCAACAATGCCACTTCTGCATCCACTGCTTTTCATCTAAATCATACGTTTACTCCTCTATCTGAATCTTTACATTCTATTATGAGTAAATTGTTGAATGCTAATATAATTACATTTCCTCCTATTCGACCTATTTTACCTACTATAATGGCATCTAAATCCTTTGATTCCAAAGCCTTTTGTCAATACCATCATCAAAATGGCCATGATACTGAGAAGTTTTATTCTTTAAAACATAAGGTTCAAGACTTAATTGATTATAATACTTTATCTATTGATAATTTTTATGGTAGTGAGAATAAATATGTCTCTCCTCCTAATCAAAACATCCAAATCTATACGAATCATTTGCCTACACATGATACTAATACCATTGTTCAACCATCTTCTATGGATATTGTTTATGATTCAAAGATGGATGATCTCAATCATATTGTTAACCATGTGGAGCATGTTGTTTTGTCTCAACCTATATCTCCACCCTAGCCTCAACCTCAACCTCAACCTCAACCTCAAATTCCACCTCAACCTAAGCCTAAACCTCAACCTCAACCTAAACCTCGAAAACAACCTAAGAACAAAAGACCTAGGGAAATCTTGATCACCTTTGATGATTATGAGACTATTAAAGCTCCTGATGGTCCCCTCTACATTTGTGCTAGGATTTCTAAGATATCTACAAGTGGTTGTCTTGTTGATCCTACATCATTAGTCAATGTCATTACTACAGAAAATCTTTTTATGAAGAACTTACAACGTGATTGTTATGATACATCTAATGTGTGGATCCAAAATTGTAATGGTTTTCTCTATCCGTCATTTAGTTCTATTAACTTACCTGTTGAACTTTGTGGTAAAGTTGTGGATACTACCTTTGTTGTTGTTCCTACTTCTGATCAATTTCAAGTTAAGCTTGGTTTTCCTTGGTTGAATGTCATGCATGTCATTGCTTCTCCTATCCATAAGTGTATTAAATTAATTCATGATGAATAAGTGAAGACAATTAATCATATTTTATATCAACATTATAGGCCCAGGGATTGTGCTACCCTTGACTTCTTTTTGCCTTCATTACCCAATTCATGTCCTTCTCGACCTGATAAAAATTTTTGCTCATATCAAGCCTATAAACATCACAAGATTGTTGAGTTAAGCATGAATCAGATGGATCTTAGCCATGGTATTTTTCCTGCACCTTCCATACCTCCATTATCCATGGCTTCTATTTCTATTAATAAAGCTTCTAGTGTTGCTTTTCAGCCTACTAAGAATCCTACTAATCCTCCTATAGAACCTGCGAAGGAACAGGTGGTTGTCCCTCCTAGTTCTAAACATATTTACAACAAGACAAAATGTAATCGATCTACCAATGAACATCATAAGAAGCGTCAAGCTCAAGCTAAGGCCCGTGCCTCTGCTCTTCAAAGTTATTTTCCTTCTTTTGACCAGCCTATGCCTGATGTGTTAGAAGAAGTTAATGTTAATAATAATGTTAATATGAATGATTATGATAATTCTATTCATATCTTAGATTCTATTTCGATTAATCTAGATAAAGAAGATACTCTTGATGATCCTAATGATGCTAATGATGAATATGAGACTATTGACATTGATATTGATTTACCTAATATGCTTTCAACACAATTGATAATTACACCTATTATCAAACATCATGATTCTAAAGAGGATCCTTGTTTGGAACTAGCTATTATTCCTACTGTGTTGGATATAGTCCCTCTTGCGAGTTTCCCACCTTCCCTAAATGATACAGATTGAGATGGGGAGAGTAGGCAATGCACTTGACTGGCTTGTCCTTCATGGTAGCTTTTTGTGTGTTTTCCTATTGTATTGTGCTTCTCCCCTAATGTGTTTGCTAAATGTTTGTTAGGTTATTTTATATGATCCTTGTTACTTTGTTGGTGCAAGGTGATAAAGGAATCGAACCTATTGTGCTATTCCTCTATATGTATCTCTATTTTTCTATATGTTGTTTACATGTTATGTTGTACTTGTGCTATTGTTCATAAATATTTTCCTTATGTAGTCTACTTGGATTTATGACTTGATAGCATTGATTCTTTTTGGTCTCCATGTTATGGTTTGAAAAGACTCTTCTTCGTAACTCTTGCATTTTCTTTCCTCCATTGTGATTGTAGTTCTAATTTCTTTGGGGAATGATGTCAATTCATTTGCAATAATATTATATATATATATATTATCTTATGATCATACTGATCCCATGGTAGGTAGATCCCTTATGTGTTCTCTATATGTTTATGTCGTATTTCTCTTGAGTTGTCTTCTCTTGGAGGCATCTCGTAGTGGAAACGTAATCAATGGAGTTTTTAATATTTTTGTTCAAGCCATTGCTCCTGTTAAAGTGTTAGTAATGACTTTAACATGGGGGTATACGCTCTACTCACTTTTTTCACACACACACTTTCAAAAATATTTTTCAAAACTTTTCTCCCTTTATGGATTAGAGACTAATCCTTAAAGCATGGATTTTAACCTTATAGGATCTCTTGATCCCTCTAGTTTCAATTTTCAAGTTTTGATCCCTTAAGGTTGAAGGTGTCCTTAAGACTAGATCTCTCTTGTTTTGGCTTTGCTCTTGTGGAATAGAATATTCCTGAGGGTGAATTCTTGATGGGTTGACTAGTGAGTAGCCACATTCACTAGGTGGTTCAACTTCATATTTCCAGTTGCGCTATTTTATTATGTGGTTCACAATGCGACATAAGTTCTCATTGGGCAAGGTAATCGCACCCTCTTCTCTCTTTTTTCTAGAGATGTCTCTCTTGTTGTAATCTTGGGGTTGACAAAGACTTGAGTCCCTAGGGGCTTGAGGATTGCTTTGTCACTTTGATTTTAATAAGATTTTATTTTCCTTTGTGATCTCCTTTACCAAGAGTTTGCATCAATTCCATACTATTTCTAAAGTGGGGGATAAACGTATCATTGAAAAATGGAAGCACTTCCATTTAGGACTGGTTTAGCCCTTTGAGTAAGTGATTTGGGGTCATGTCAAATGCCTTGAATGGGTCTTTGACTTGGATCTAGATTTTTCCCATGTCCTGCCCTATTTTTCACTTCTTTTCTGCCTATTTCTGGCATCCTACTCTATGAACTTAAGGTTCTTAACTTTAGGGTCAAGGTTGACCTTTTGGGTCAAGGTCGACCTTGACCCTAACCTAGGGTTTAAATTTTAGATTCTGAAGGTTTCCGAATGTTGGGTTTCAGAAAGATTTATTTTCCCATTTTTGGGTCGGCTATTTCGGGCTTCAAAATGGTAACCTCTTAAATGATATTTAATTTAGGCCCACTTCTACAGGTATAGGCTTAATGGAAATTTATTTCTCCTATGTCGGCCTCTCTAGAATTTTTTCCCCTAGACTAGCATATAAGGAAGCCTTCTCCTCTCATTTCAATCCATCATCAATCAAGCAATAAGCAATCAATCCTAATGAAATCAAGTAATCAAGAATAATTTCAAACCTTCAAGCATTCAAGTGTTCAATCTTTCAAGCATTCAAGATCCAATTCATCAAGGAGATCCATTAGTAGCCATTGAAGGATTCAAGCTCTATGGAGCCCTCTTGTTGAAGATTTCTCCATCCATATCCATTCAAGCTTCTTCCTATTCCAAGATCCATTCAAGATTGGTGTTGAGGATCTAAAGGCAATTGATTTGAGACATCCTACATCCTATTCTATATTCATTTGGAGCATCCATACTTGTGGATTCAAGGATTTGAATCCTCCACAAGGGTTTCAACATAAGCAAGGTGAATTGTTCCATTTACTTTGTTTATTACAAAAATTTCAATTATATTTCAAGGTTAATTCCAAAACTGGGGTTTGACCAAGGTAAACCCCTCATCCAAACAACAAAACCATTTTTCTTGCAAAAATAGGTGCAGAACAATGAATTACAGAGCAGATTCAGACACTCTTTTCGATAAACTTTCAGGATTCCTGAACAGAATTTATGTCGAAGCAACACAAGTCAAGGTCGACATAAAGAGGTCAAGGTCGACCTAGTTCAAAAAAGAAAAATATTTTTGGGTTTTCTCCATCTCTTTGTTTCGATTCTAGATTTGGTTGCAAAATTTCCAAAAACTCGATAGAGACATCAGAAAATAGCAATTTCTAGATCTGTTATACTTTGATTTTAGTATTTGTCTTCAATTCATTTTAATTAAGATTTCAATAATCTCTTCCATAACAAAATATAAGGTTTTCCTCTTTCTTCATATTCTTAATTGATTGATTCATTTATGCATTGACCATTTTCTTATGGTTAATCAATTTGGATCTTTCCTTTAGGAATTTGGGGTTAAGAAGAAGATCTTACCTTCCCCAATCCTATCTATTCATACATCACAACATACACATTCTTAAACATATCATCATACATCATTCATTTTTTTCATATTACACTATCGATTACATAAAATCACATAATCATCAGCAGGGTATGTGCAGGATCATGGTATACCAAACTATGGCCTTAAGTGGCAATGAAAAATCAAAAAATCAAGGTTAGTCAACTTGACGTAAAAGGTTGAACATCTTATGAACCTTATGTGAAAATTTTGTAACAATAGAATCTGTAGGAAATTGAATGTAGTTTGTAAACTACTAACCCTTGTTTGAAAGTTTTTTTATCTAATTGTTCAAAATTTTAAATTTCAATGCAGTAGTACAAAAATTTCAGGGAAAAGATAAAGAGTAAATGTATATCTAACCACCTTAATCACAATCAAATGATGATATATTTTCCCAATATTCTAGATATAAGTAGTAGACTCATACCCGGATGTGATGCACATTTTTATGTAATTTTTGGTCAAATAAATAATTAATTATGAATTTTCTGCTACAACATTTTCAGAATAAAAAAACTCTCGTGTCTGACCATCTTAACTAATTCAAAATTTTACAAAATTGATTTTTTTTCCTTATAGTAGCTGAAGCATAGAATGTGACGCATGTTTCAGATTTTAAAAAGGTTAAATGATTTGAAAGTTATAGTTGTTTTTCAATTAGTATGTCAATTACGACTTTAAAGATAACTCAATTGAAAAATAAGTAATAATTACTCACCAAACTTGAAATTTGACAGCAATTATATTGATGGAAAGCTGATAGTGTCTTTAAGAAACCCTTTTCATTCATCAATTTTGGGTGAAAAAATAGTCGTTAGCTACATGGTAGAAGTCTCAATATCATAAACTATCTCCTGAAACACGCCTAAAGGGTTGACCACCCACGTTTGGAATTGCCCAAGAAAATACCAAGCCTAATCAAATATTTGATAATATCGGATATCCAAAAATTCCTACCTATTTTGAAATTTCAATTGCCCCACTATTCTCAAATTCAAGTTTCATAATTAAAAAAAAAAATTAATGGTAATATTAATTGTGTTATATTAAATTGTATTCTTTTTATGTTAATATTAATTCAATTGAGTATTTTTTTCAATTTTAAGTTATATATTATAAATTATTATTTTTAATATTAATATTAAATAATAATAGCATAGCATTTAATAATGGGAACTCAAAACTAGAATATTTACCTGTCTTAATGACCTCCTTGAAAGATTTAGACTGCCGGCGACATATTAGTTTTTGTTGGCAATTTGGTTGAGTTGATTACATAGATGTTGTCATTATGGCAACATATGATCCACCTGAAGATCGCACGGGTGAGAGAGAGCAAGTATGACAGAGCGCATTGCAAATTTGTCTAAGTGTGAGACAGTATTTTTACCAGTGAACCTGGACATAGTTTTTGTTTGCGACATTGATTGGAGTAAGTTCAGTGCTTTCAAACTTGAACATAGACTTTATGATGTCTATTGAACACCCATCTCAGAGTGTAAGTTAGTACAACATGTACGGAATAAGTTATGACAGTTTTACCGAAGACAATGTCAAGCTGACAGGATAGAATATGAAGATAGAACTAGTAAAGAGTTAAGGGATTATTTTTTTATCAAAATAATGACTTAACAATATAAAGGGATGAAATCCTAGATGCTAACCCTTGGATAAATTTATTTGTATAAATTTAATTGTAATTGTAATTATAATTGTAGAAAGAACACAATAGTGTGGACAAGTGATATGATGTGAAGTATATGAAGCATATGTAATAACAATAGTGAAAGAGCAGCGAAGAGATATTGATGAAAGTAGTATAAGGTTATGTACCTTAACCTATTTTTGTAATCAGTGTATATTGTACATTACTTGTTTGGGCAGTGGGCTCATCTTGTAATCACATTTTGTACTACCAACTCCTAACAGGGTTGAGGCTTCTAACAAGGCCTATAGTCCCTTAATCAGGACTGATACACTATATGCTTGTAATAGACTCCTAATAGGGTCAACATCCTTAACATGATACTTTTGATTATTGGATCTTTGTGGGTACCATCCCCACTGGGGTTTTCCCTTGGCCGGGGTTTCCTCGAGAACAAATAATGTGTTATGAGTTCTTTATTGTTATGCATGTTGTTTAGCTTCTTATGTTATACATGTATAAAGATAATCTGTTATATCCATAATTGGGGAAAAGATAAAGTTTTTAGAATACCGATTCACCCCCCCCCCCTTTCAGTATTCCCTATTTCTAACAATTGGTATCAGAACTTAGTTACTCAAAAAAGAATCATTCAAGGAAAGCCTAGCAGCTTGAGTAAGATCTCTATGGATATGGATCAGCTACAGAAGAATCTTGAAGAAGCTCTTGAATAGATTGACTTGCTTACTATTGAAAAAGATACTTTGAAAAGAAAGTATGATGATGCAAAGAACCTCATTGAGAAATTGAAAAAAAAATTGGAAGATCTGAGATCTAAAAAGGAATCCAAAGTTTTTATTGAAGATTGTGATGAAAATTTAGAAAAAGCAAATGAGATCCTTAAGCATGAACTGAAGATAGAAAATTTCAAGCTTAGTTTGAAAGATGGAAATGGAAAGAATGAAGAAAATCTAAAATCTAAGAATGAAAGTCTAAAGACTGAAAATGAAGGACTAAAATCTAAACTTTGTAAAGTAACATCTGAACTTGAGAAAGTCAATTTGCAGTATGATGAACTTGAGAAATACAATAAGATTTGAAAGGTGAACTGACTCAATCCAAACAACAACTTGAAAGGCTATATTCAACTAGTGAGAAGATTGATGAACAAATATCTTATCAAAAACCATTCTATGATAAGACTGGTCTTGGATTCAACACTTTTAAAGCAAATGATGAAAGCAAGGAACTAGATCTAAAGATATCTGAAAGCATAGATGATAAGAAGTCTGATGAGATCAACAAATCTGAAGATACACCTAAAGAAGAAGAATCACCGAAGCAAGAGGAATCACCCAAAGGTATGCAAAGAGAATTCAAAGGTAGATGTTTTTCTTGTAATACTATTGGTCATATGAAGAAAGATTGCATAGGTAAACAATTTAAACCTCTTAATGGTTATTGTTACAATTGTCATTGTTTTGGACATAGAGCTATTGAATGTAGAAAACCTAAATTTATTGAGAATAATGATGGTAGTAGAATGTTTAGGAATACTAACAATGCAGATAAGAAACCTACTGAAGATATGAATAGAAGAAATGGAGTAATATGTTATAGATGCAACAAGGTTGGACACATTGCTAGAAACTGTAGATCACAAATCAACCAGCCTAGACCAAGATATGGAAACAATGGAATTGTTTGTCAGATATGCAACAAGATTGGACATACAACAAGGTTTTGTAGAATGAACAATAGAGTTTTTCATCCTAATGCTAATCCCAAAAATCATGCAAGAAGAAATGAAGATGCAAGTAACAATCAGAAAGGATGCTGTAGTAATTTAGATAAAGTGAAGTTTATCAAAAGGAAAAATCAAGGAGACATAATCAAAATTGAAGGTAATCAAGAAGGTGAAGTATTGAAAGGTAAGAATGAATCTTTACTTGACCCATCTCAAAGTACTTAATTTATGAAAATTGTAGTAGAATAGGAACTTAGATTAGTGTAGAAGTAGATATATGATGAATTGAGTCTTGTGCAATTAATGCAAGGTAGTTTATGATGTTCTAATGCTATGGTTAAGAGCACAAAGAAAATATTATGTTTTGCGAGATCACAAGAAGTTTTAAGTTTTGCAGGTTAGCAGAAACAACTTTTTGGAAAGAAGCAGCAAAAGAATTGAATGTGATGTCAGATCTAAGTGAGATTGAATTAATAAAAGGTTATGATCGGTATTATTTGATCATCAAAGATAATTAAAGTGTCAAGGAGATCAAAGAGTAGTGATTGAAAGCATTTTGCAAGGATTTGGAGAAGAATTTTGTGCCGAATCTACGCAAGCCCTAAAATCATGAAATTAAGGTATTTTACTTGACAAATCTTTGAATCAGTAAAGGAATTTGAAGAAATCATGGGTGTTTCTTTAATACAAAATTTTAGAGATAAGAATAGACCTAAATTGAAAAGGGAACCAGTAGAACCCTTGGAAGATGACCCTAGGTTTGTATTATCATCCATACCAGATGGAGTTTTACACTTAGAGAATGTCAGAAGTTATCTTGGATGCAAACTAGAGACAGTGAGTGATAGTGATTTCACAAATGAATATCAGAAGATTTACAATTAGGATATGACATTGAAACAAGGTTTTGAATATTTGGAGCATAATGAAATTGTTAAGTATGGAATACAGTATGAATTTGATAATGAAGAATGCACTAAGATTATATTGAGCAGAATTCATAATGGAAAGTTTTGGCTAGAAGATAAAGTGATAGATATTATAGTAGATTTGATTGATGAAGTCATTGGATTATCTAAAATTGGAGCTATTCCTTTAAATGAGAAAAACATGAGGAAAATAGTCATTGATAACACAAACTCATCCTATAATGGTAGAGGAATTGTGATTAGTAAGATCAAACAAGATGATGTGAGATACTTATGCAAGATCCTAACCACTAAGTTTTGTGCAAATTCAAGAGAGGATGACATGGTAGCTAGAATGGTACATGTAGCCTATCTACTATGTGTTTATAGGGCACAAGTTGATATGTGTGAAATTCTAAGAATTCAATTGTTTGAGAACTTGGAGAAGATTAAGAAAACTAAGTATACATAGTTTAGGTTCTCATCCCTAATCACTTATATGTTTTTTCATCTATTGAGGAGATTTCCTTACACCATAGGAAATGACTGGAATGATGGAAAAAATACAATGGAAAGGATTAACCAATTGTACAGAAGACATGTTATTGACAGTGTAAATGAGAGTGCAGTACTAGTTATTAAGACATTTCAGAATATTGTGTCTAGCAGATCAAGGATCCCTAAGTCTCTTTTTGAAAAATATAAAGATGATATATGTTTTATGGTGGATACTGACTTTACCTATATTGAAGTAGTGGAGCCTAGAATAGAGTTCATAGACCCTCTCAGCTATGAGATATCTGAGGTAGAGACTGACGAGTATGTTAGCAGGTTACTTAAGTGTAAATTGGACACTCAAGGTAACAGGTTTGGAACCTTTGAGGAGAACTTCAACTCCGCAAAGATCCTAATTGAAGAGAAGTAATCTAAGAAGAGAGTTGAGAGCACTATTACGAAAATCCTAAAAGATACAGGAATGGAAAAGTGTGAGTTTTTGGTAGCAAAGAAAATAGTAGCAGCAATCAAAGAGAGTGGACAAAAAGAAGTTTTGTCTATCCCTCATTTATCATCAATTGTAGTACAATAGGAAGAACCACAAGTGAAGGTAAAAGTGCAAGTAACAAAGAAGGACATAGAAGCAAAGATGTCTACTAGATCCACTTCCTCCACACCTAGCAAAAGAGTAAAGGAAATTGCTAGTGGACTAGGAAAGAGACATAAAACTCTAGTGCAACCAGTTCCAAGAAAGATTGCAAAAGTAAAAGATGATGTCACTACTAAGAAGAAAGCTTGGAAACCAAAAGTTGAAAGGCTTAATGAGAAGATCTTTGAGAATGGTGACTTTGCAAGAATGAACAAGTACTATGATCTTTATGATTATATAGATAGACTTAATTTGGAGAATGTAGTTGTGAAGCATATGATTTTGGCTAACAAGAAGTTTGATACAATTCAGGGACAGATACCTGATGACTTATATAACAAACTTGTAAATAGGAAGAAGAGAGCATCAGAGGAGGACACAGCTATCAGAGAAAATCTTATGAGGAAGATTTGTAAAATAAGAGATGAAACATATTTCAATCAGATCATGAAAGCCTTAAGCACCCATCTGAGAACCAAAAGGAAAACTATTCAGATTATGGGAGCTAGGTATGAAGAAATCAATTCTGAGACAAAGCAAGCTATTATCAAGGTTATAGTAGAAAAGGTTGGAGAATCATCAGTTGCAGCAAAGCAAGCAGGTGAGAAAGAACAAGAGGACATTCCCTCTTCTCTAGCCATTAATATTGAAGATGTAACAATGAATGTAGAAGGTACAAAAATCACCTTGGATACTGATGAAAATGTATTCAATAATTTGGAGAACATTGTTGACAATTCGGCCTTTGAAGAACAGGAAGCTACAAAAGAAGAAGAGATGACAGAGACAACAGTTGTGGAACCACCAGTAACAAAGGAACAAGTTCCCATTCCCACCAAAGAAGATATCAGTCTTACTCCTGAGACTAGAAAGAAGACTCAAATTGGATCTATGATTGAGCATTTGGGAAAAGAAGTAGATGATGATGATCAGTTGGAATTGATCACATCCTTGAATAAAATCATTGGCAAAAATAAGAAAGTGAAGATTCTTGAAGGGTGTCTGAAGGAACTAACTAATAAGTTACAAAGCACTTTAACTACACAAATTGCAGAGCAGACCCTATGGAGAAAGCAAAGAAGGTAATGAGCACTTTTGACAATGAATTCACAAACTTGTCTGATATTGCAAAAGTGAAAGCACAAGTAGCCTATGAGGCTAGAATGCTTTTGAACATTAGTTAGAACATCAAGAATGATATCAACACTCTTGATATCTATATCAAGGATTTGAGGAAGCATTTGGAAACAGGTAAATCTTTGAACATACAGTGTACAAAATTAGAGACCTTGACAGTAGAAGAAGATCAGAAGATAAAGTTGAAGGAAGCATAAATTCTAAATGAAACTAACCTTCTGTCTAGCCCCAATGTGAAGGTATGTGATGTTGAGAAGAAATTTTGGAAGCTTTATGATGAAATCAGAGTTGTGCAAGATGAGAGAGACAAAAAATTGAAAAGATACACTCTTTTGAGAGAGCGTGCTTCTATGAAGTTAAGCATTATTAAAGAGCATTTGGAAGAATGTCTATTAGCTAAGACATCTTTTCAAAAATTTAACTTTGAAAATCGCCAAGCATGTGAAATAGCATCTTATGGACTAAGCGCATTACTTAATGTGGCAGATTCCATTAAGAAATCATGGGAGAAGGAGATAGAAGCCATGAAGATAGATTTTTTAGATTGTGTTGAAGCCTACTGGCTTTGCAATAAATAAATTGAGGTATAATCCTTTTTGTGATACAATTTTGTAACCCTCTCTACCTTTATTTTGTCATTGTTGTCAAAGGGGGAGAGATATATAGAAGAAAATTGATAGTATATGATAAGGATTGATACTCTTAGGGGGAGTACTATATTAGAGATAAAAAAAAATTTGAGGAGTTATAAGGATAGTATATATTTTATACTATGGCCACAATTTTGAGATTTTGAGTTGTACACTTAGCCAATTTTCTCATATGTTGCCACCAATGACAAAGGGGCAGATTGTTGGCAATTTGGCTAAGTTGATTACATAGATGTTGTCATTATGGAAATATATGATCCACATGAAGATCGCAAATGTTAGAGAGAAAGTATGACAGAGTGCATTGCAAATTTGTCTAAGTGTGAGACAGTATTTTTACCAGTGAACCTAGACACAGTTTTTGTTTGTGACATTGATTGGAGTAAGTTCAATGCTTGCACACTTGAACATAGACTCTGTGATGTCTATTTAACACCCATCTTAGAGCGCAAGTCATTATGGCATGTACGAAATAAGTTATGACAATTTTACCGAAGATAGTGTCAAGCTAACAGGACAATATGAAGATAGAACTAGTAAAGAGTTAAGGGATTATTTTGTTTATCAAAATAATGACCTAACAATATAAAGGTATGAAATCCTAGATTTTAACCCTTGGATAAAGTTATTTGTATAAATTTAATTGTAATTGTAATTGTAATTGTAGAAAGAACACAATAGTGTGGACAATGATATGATGGGAAGTATATGAAGCATATGTAATAACAATAGTGAAAGAGTAGCGAAGAGATATTGATGCAAGTAGTATAAGATTATGTACCTTAATCTATTTTTGTAATCAATGTATATTTTACATTACTTTTTTGGGCAGTGGGCTCATCTAGTAATCACATTTTGTACTACCAACTCCTAACAGGGTTGAGGCTTCTAACAAGGCCTATAGTCCCTTAATCAGGACTAATGCACTATATGCTTGTAATAGACTCCTAATAGGGTCAACATCCTTAACAAGATACTTTTGATTAGTGGATCTTTGTGGGTACCATCCCCACCGGGGTTTTCCCTTGGCCAGGGTTTCCTCAAGAACAAATAATGTGTTATGAGTTCTTTATTGTTATAAATATTGTTTAGCTTCTTATTTTATGCATGTATAAAGATAATATATTATATCCATAATTGGGAAAAAGATAAAGTTTGTAGAATATTGATTCACCCCCCCCCCCCCCTCTCAATATTCCTTATTTCTAACAGCTTTAGGGTTTCATTGCAAAGCATTACTATTATAATATAAATTTTTATAAAAGCATGTATTATATTATTATTATTTATTTCTCTATTGCATAATAGTATAATATTAACTAATTAAATATTTATATTATATGTTCAATATTATACCTAAGGGAGGGAGGGAGAGAGAGAGAGAGAGAGAGAGAGTATTGGATATTTGATTCTGGTTACTGGTGTAAAGTAAAAATAAGATTCTCTGGGTCCCTCTAGAGAGTCACATTTTTTTCCTAAATTATAGGATTCCAGTTGCAGTGAATCACGTTTTGTCTCTAGAGAAGACAAAAATTCACTTTTTGAGGTGATTTTCTCTATTACCAAAGGTATTTGCATCACCTTTTTGGTCTAACTATGGGGATTAGTAGTCGTCAAAAGCATAAACAAAAGAGGAGACTCACAAATAAAGATGTTGAAGTGTATAGAGGAATGGATAGGGTTGCCCATCAGAACAAGAGACAAGGTATGTTAAATATTAATGAAGATGTCGGAATAGACCCACCTTTGAATGTGGTTTCAAGTGAAGAACATGAATTTGAAGATGAAAATGTAGGTTTTGACAATGAGAATTTAGGTTTTGAAGATGAAAATGTAGGTTTTGAAAATGAACATGTAGATGTGGCCAATGGAAGTGTGGACATTGTCAATGACAATCCACCAATTGAATATGAAGGAATTGACAATGATAATGGTGCAGAAGAACCAAATCAACATTACACATCTCCAAATTATATGAGAAATGAAGTCCCTTCAGAGGAAGAAAGACAAACTTCAAAATTGAGACCTTCAAGAAGAACTAAATGGTTACTTGAAATTGATGAGAATATAATGAGAAATTTCGATACCAAGAGATCATAAAGAACCATTCGGTTGTGGGTTTCAAAACTTTTTGATCAATTTTTTAGCCACAAGACATTGGTTGAGAAATGTCAAATGTTTGTGCAATTGTTAAAGATGCAGAAGATGAGACGTATACTAGTCAAATTGAAGATTAGTGTGAACAAGAAAAAATAGTGGAATGCTATTATTGTGAGAAATTTTTTTAGTGCTCTCAATTCCATTGGGAAGAATACCAAGGAAAAAGATAAGAGAGCCACTAGGAGGGTTATTACAACCTCCTTGGTAAGTCATCATTTGAGAAAGGCTCGTTTGATGAGACAAACTTGTGTTGACTTGAATCTAAATTGTAAAACTTTGGATAGAGCACTTGCAAGAAGAGAAAGACTTGATGATCCTCTTCAAAATGATACATGGGCTTATGGTCAGAGACTTTCAAGTTGTGATAAGAAGCTTACCAATGTTGTGAAGGATCAAATTCAACTATTTTGGAAATCTAACTCAAGAGTGTCACCAAATGTGAAGGATGTCTTAAAGTTGAGAATTGGCATTCGAGACTGCACCCTACATCCCAAACATTATTTGGAGGTGAGTCAAACAATGTTGTTCAAAAAAATTTGTGAGACACATCCAACATTGCAAATATCACAAAGAGCTTTTGAAGCCCTGAAGCCTTTTTTTGTGTGCCTCTTAAGATTTTTTTTATATTGAAATAGAGTATCAACTGAATGGTTACAAGATAACCAAAAAAACCAGCCACTTATAGTTTTATTGTGACCAAGAGCACCTTAGCAAGACACCATAAATACATAGGACCATAGACTATGGCATCAGACCAAAAGAAAAGTTCTCTTTACAAGTAATATGTATGAGTATCAAAAAGGGAAGATCTAGTGTTCAACTATACTTCATCCCAGCCACTGGTATTGATTCTATTAGTGTCACTTTCCCATTCACTATTGTTGTTCCTTTGATTCAGAGAACTCCAGTTATCATTATCATTTTTAGCTTCCTAGTCACTGTGGGTTGCTTCCTCCTGTACCTCATTCCTTCTTTCCTCTTCTGGGGTCCTCCACATATTGTCCATTTGAGTGCCAGCTGACATACTTTCCTTGATTGCTTCCTAAGGGATGTCGACCAAGGAAGCAGACTGTATGTCCTTTTTGTATATAATCATCACTCCTTCCTTTGGTAGAGTTTTAAATCTTTCTTCTATAATTTCTATCATTGCTAAAACTTGTGAAGCAATAGTAAGATGTGTGAGTTTAATGAAAAACTCAGTAAGGTCTCATTTCATATTTTGAAATATCTCTTCATTCCTAATCTTCCAAATGGTCCATAAGACAACTGTAGTTAAGGAAAAAAAAAAGGAATTCAACTTGTAATCAAACACATTAACAAAGCCAATGATGATTTCAGACCAGGAAAGAGCATTAGGATAGTTCAACACAACAGGGTTTCCTAAAAACCTAGCCCATAATTTCTTGGCAAAAATACACTCAAAAAACAAATGAGCAAATGTTTCAGTGCAATTGCACAAAGCATAAAAAACATTCTAAGGACCACTCTGAGACAAAAAGGAACCAATAGTTATTTTCTTTAACAAAACAAACCAACGAAAACAAAGGATCTTGGGTTCAACTTTAGCATGCCAAAAGAAACCAAACATGAAGTGCCATCTAGTACTAGACCAATCAACATTCTAGCTTTGATTAATTCTTGAATAGTGTTAAAAATGTGTGATGTGCTAACCTTATTCAAATATGTGGGAAATATGAGATCAACTACTAAATCCAAATTCCCAAAGGAGAGATCCAAATTGATCAACCAAAAGGTTAATGCATAATTGAATCAATCTATGAAGAATATGAATGAGGAAGAAGATATTATATTTTTCTATGATGAGTATATGCTTTTAAATATGAAATAATTGAAAGACAAGTACTAACCTCAAAGTAGGGCAAATCTGGAAAATGTTGATTTTTGGTGTCTATGTGCAGTTTTAGGCAATTTTGCAACCTGTTTCGGGCTGGAACTGCCGAGGCGAAGAAAACCAAGAAAAATTTTATCTTTCTGACAACAAGTAGTCTTTGACCCCAATAAAACGTCAAAGACTACTTCAATATTTTGAAGGTTGACTTTGATTTTATTTGCAGATCTCGAAAGTTCACCGAAAAGGGTATCCAAATCCAAGCTCAAATCCACAGTTCGGCACCTATACCTAAAAGAAAAAGAGGGTTTTGTTGTTTGTATGGGGGGTTTTCCTTGGTCAAACCCCAATTTGGAATCAACCTTGAAATTGAATTCAATTTGTAAAATGCATAAATAAAGCAAATGGAATTTTCACCTTTCTTATGTTGAAGTCCTTGTAGAGGATTTGAATCCTCAAATCCACAAGTATGGATGCTCCAATGAATGTAGAAGTATGTAGGATGTCTCAAATCAATTCCATTTGATCTTCAACACCAATCTTAAATGGATCTTTGCATAGGAATAGACTTGGATGAATGTGGAAGGATGGATTTTCAAGGGGGCTCCAAAGAGATTAAATCCTTCAATGACTAATAATTGATCTCCTTGATGAATGCTTGAATGGATGCTTAGTCTTGAGGATGAATAAATTTTTCCTTTCTTTCCTTTTCCTTCTTAATTGCTTGCACTTGAGAGCTTGAGAGATGAGATGTGAATAATGGATGTCAATTGATTGATTGTGGATGTAAAAATGAAAGAGGAAGGCTTCCTTTTATAGTGAACTAGGGCACAAACATCTAGAGAAGGCCGACATTGGGGAATTAAATCCCAATTAACCTTAATCCCTAGAAATGGACCCATATTAAATGCAATTTAAGGATTTACCATTCTAAAACCCAAAATGACTGACCCGTAAGAGCGAAAAAAAATATCTCTGAAACCCGACATCCGAAAATCATGGCAACTTGAAATTTGAACCCTGGGTCAAAGATGAGGTAGACCCCACCCTAGGTCAGGTTTGAGGTCATCCCTAACCTAGGTTAGGGTCTAGGTTGTTATTGACCCTCAAGGTCATCTTTGACCTTGAGGTCAAAAAAATCAGGACCTCAATCTAGAATGCTAGGAAATGTAGAAAAATAGGTGAAAACATGAGCAGAGAATAATAGAATAGGGGGGAAAGCCATATCCATGAAAAGACCTAATCAAGGCACTTAACATGACCCCAAACCACTCACTCAAAGGGATAAATTCTCTTAACATGGAATTTCTTCCATTTTAAGATGATACATTAAGCCCCCACTTTAGCAAGAGTATGGACTCGATGCAAAATCTTGGTAAAGTAGATCAAAATAAAAAGATAATCTTAGCATAATCAAAGGGACAAAGAGAAATCTCAAGCCCTTGGGGACTCAATTCTTCATCAACTCCAAGATCACAATAAGAGAGACATCTCTAGAGAGAGAGAGAGTGTGTGTGTGTGTGTGATTATCTCACCCAATGAGAACTTATGTCCCATTGTGAACCACACAAGGAAATGATGCTACTGGAAAGATGGAATTGAACTGCCTAGTGAATGTGGCTACTCACTAGTCAACCCATCAAGGATTCACCGTTAGGAATATTCTATTCCGTAAGAGCAGAACAAAAAGAAAAAGAGATCTAGTCTTAAGGACACCTTCGACCTTAAGGGATCAAAAAATTTGAAACTAGTGGGAAGAAGAGATCCTAATATATAAATCCATGATTTAAGGATTAGTCACTAATACAAAAAGGGAGAAAAGTATCTTGAAAAAACATATATGCATATCGAGAAGTGCATGTGTGTAATAGGTGAGCAGAGCGTATGCCCCCATGTTAAAGTCATTGCTAACACTTTAACAGGAGCAATGGCTTTAACGAAAACATAAACAACTCCATTGATTACATTTCCACTATGAAATGCCCCCAGACAAAGAGAAATCAAGGGAAATACCACATAAACATACAGAGAACACAGAAGAGATCTACATATCGTGGGGTCAGTATGGTCATAAGATAATATATAATATTATTGCAAATGAATTGACATCATTCCCTAAAGAAAGTAGAACTACAATCACAAAAGAGGAAAGATCACATAAGATATATGAAGAAGAATCTTTTCGGACCATGACATGGAGACCAAAAAGAATCGGTGCTACCACATCTCGAATCCAAGTAGATTACACAAGGAAACATGCATGAACAATAGAACATTTACAAAATAGAGAAGAATAAAGATACATATAGAGGAATGGTATAACAGATTTGATTCCTTTATCACCTTGTACTGACAAAGTACCAAGGGTTGTATAAAATAATCTAACAACATTTAGCAAACACATCACGGGAGAAGCATAGTGTAGCAGGCAAACACACAACAAAGCTACCATGAAGGACAAGCTGATCAAGCATGCCACCTACTCTCCCCATCTCATTGTATATCATTTAGGGAAGGTGTGTAAATCGCAAGAGGGACTACATCCAACATAGTAGGAATGATAGCCAGTTCCAAACAAGGATCCTCTTGAGAATCATCATGTTTGATACTAGGTTTAAGCGTTAATTGTGATGAAAGCATATTAGGTAAATCAATGTCAATGTCAATAGTCTCATATTCATCATTAACATCATTAGTATCATCAAGAGTATCTTCTTCATCCAAATTAATCAAAATAGGATCTAAGATACGAATAGAATCATCATAATCATGCATCTTAACATCATTATTAGTAACAACATCATGCATAGTTTTATCTGAAGAAGGCAGAGATCTTTGAAGAATAGAATTATGAGCGTTAGCATGAGCATGATGCTTCTTACGATGTTCATTAGTAGATTGATTCTATTTTTCTTTACTTGAAATAGGTTGAGAACTAGGAGAAACAAGCACAAGATCCTTCACAAATTCTTTAGGAAGATTAAAAATATTATCAAGAATAGCAGGAACTTGATTAACAGAACTAGAAGCCATAGTTAAAGGAGGTATAGAAGGTGTAGGAAAAAGACCACGATTAAGATCCATAGGAGGTACACTTAATTAAAGAATCTTATGATGCTTATAAACTTGATATGAATGGAAAAGATTATCAGGTCAAGGAGAACATGAATTAGGTAATGAAGGCCAAAAGAAATCAAGAGCAGCACAATCTCTAGGCCTAGAAGGTTGATATAAACTATGATTAACTGTCTTCACTTCATCATCATGAAAAAATTTAAGACATTTATGGATAGGTGAAGCAACAATATGCATGGCTTTTAAGCATGGTAAACCAAGCTTAACTTGAAATTGATCAGAAGTAGGAACAACAACAAAGGTAGTGTTCACAATTCTTCCACAAATTTCAACTGAAAAGTTAATAGAACCAAATGATGGATAAAGAAAACCATTACAAGTTTGAATCCACACATCCAATGTATCGTAAGAATCGCGTTGCAAATTTTTCATAAAAAGATTTTCTTCAGTAATAACATTGACTACGGATGTAGGATCAACAAGACAACCAAGAGTAGGTATCCAGGAAATCCTAGCATAAATGTAAAGGGGACCATCAGGAGCTTTAATAGTCTCAGAATCATCAAAGGTAATCAAAAGTTCCCGAGGTCTTTTATGCTTAAGTTGTTGTCGAGGTTTAGGTTGAGTTTTCAATTTAGGCTTAGGTTTTGGTTGAAGTTGAGATTGAACTTGATGTTGAGTCTAAGGTTGAGGTTGAGGTGGAGATATAGTATGACCAACATGCTCCACTTGATTAACAATGTGATTGAGATCATCCGCCTTTGAATCATACACAATTTCCATAAAAGATGGCTAAGCAATAGTATTAGTATCATGCGTAGGTAAAGGATTAGTATAGATTTGAAGGTTTTGATTAGGAGGAGAGAGATTTATTCCCACTACTATCAAGATTATCCACAGATAAGACATTAGAATCAATTAAGTCTTGAACCTTATGTTTTAAAGAATAACACTTCTCAGTATCATGACCATTCTGACAGTGATATTGACAAAAAGCTTTAGGATCAAAAGATTTAGATGAAATTGTTGTAGGTAAAAGAGGTCGAATAGGAGGTAAAGTAATCATATTAGTAGTTAACAACCTATTCATAATAGCATGTAAAGTTTCATAGAGAGGAGTAAACATATGATTTAATCAAAAAGTGGTGGATGCAGAAGTGGCATTGTGAGATGCAACAACAAGTTGATTAGCAATTGCATTCGCTTGTTTGTTTATCTTGACATAATTGTTGAACTTTTGAAATTTGTTTGGATTAGGAGCAGCATCACTTTTATCAACTAGAATAGGAGCCATTGGAGTGTTCCTCTCAAATTGACTCACTTGTAATTGATAATGATGAGCACTATACAAAGTTGTTGAAAAGAGGTAAATTTAGTAAGCATAATCTTATCTCTAATATCCTTTTGCAAATTTGAAATAAACATACGTTGAATATCAATATCAGGAATAGGATAGGAAATACAAGCATGCAAATGCTTAAATCTACCAATAAATTCAATCAATTTTTCCTTAGCACTTTGTTTACAATGCATCAAATCAATCAAAGACACCTGTGGGCCAATGTTATTTTGAAATTTTTGAATAAAGGCATTGGCAAGTTTATGAAAGGAATCAATAGAATAAGGAGGCAAGGAACAATACCATTGTAAGGCCTTGTCACGAAAAGTTCTAGCAAACAATTTGGCTAAAATCCTATGGTCATGAGCATAATCACTCCAAAGGATTTTAAATGTTTTAACATGATGAACGGGGTCTCCTTTTCCATTATAATTCTCAAGATGAGGCATATCAACTTGCTGAGGAATAGGAGTATGAATGATCTTTAAGGACAAAGGGCTTCCCATGTCACATGTAGGAACACTAAACTTATTTTGAGTTAAGGATGCAAGTTGTTGTTGTAAGGATGAAATAGTTTGAGCCAAACTGATGATTTTTGAATCATTAGAGGAAATAGGAGGAGTAGAAACATTAGAAACACTAGGTAAAGTGTAAGAAGCTACAAGAATAGAAGATGCAACTAGAGGAACACTGGGAACTATAGTTGAAAGAGAATTTCAATAAGTAAAAGGAACATTATGATAAGAAGGTTGTGATGTAGGAAGGGACACATGAGGAACACTCATAGGAATAGAGGGAACCCTCAATGTCACCAAAGAAGGAGTGTAGGTAGGAATACTAGGTAAAGGATTACAAGAAGGGTCGACACTAGTAACAGGAAGAATCAACCCTAAATCTTGAGCTTCTTGAACTAAAGGTTTAACATTTGAATGTGCAAGGTGAGTAATACCACGCAAGAGGTTAATACCTTGATCACTATCATGAAGAACTTTCTTAAGAGCCTCTATAGCTTGAATAGAATCTTGATTATGGTTTTCTTGAAGAAGCCAATTACCCATTTTATCAAGTTCAATGGAAAGTTTTTGGACTTGTTTAGGAGGAACTCTTAAAGTGTCATCTTCATCATGAGATGAGTGAGAAGAGTTTTGCTACATAATAAGATTGGAATCATGAAGAATTAAATTATCATCCGGGATCCTAAGGAAAGGAGAAGAAGATTCAGGATCAAAGGCACCCATGATTCTACAACTTCATCTAACCGAAATTCTATAAGTAGGACTAAAGGTAGTAAAGCTCATAAACCAATCCAATGAAAATGAACTAAACTAACACAAAATATTTTGATTTTATATGAGATGCAAACACATAAAAGGAATCTAATACATACAAGATCTAACACCATAAAACATAATAAAGCATCTAATTCCACAAAAGAAAGGAGAGTAAGTATGTCGGGTTCACCAAAATGAATATTGTTAAAAATGTGTGATGTGTTAACCTTATTCAAATATGTCAGAAATATGAGATCAACTACTAAATCCAAATTCCCAAAGGAGAGATCCAAATTGATCAACCAAAAGGTTAATGCACAATTGAACCAATCTATGAAGACTATGAATGAGGAAGAAGATCTTATATTTTTCTACGACGAGTATATGATTTTAAATCTGAAATAATTTAAAGATAAGTACTAACCTCAAAGTAGGAAAAATCTAGAAAATGTTGATTTCTGGTGTCTATGTTGATTTTCGAGCAATTCTACAACCTGTTTCGGGCTAGAAATGTCAAGGTGAACAAAACCCCAAAAAAATTTATCTTTCTGATAGTAGGTAGTCTTTGACCCTGATAAAAGGTCAAAGACTACTTCGGGATTTTGAAGGTTGACTTTGATTTTGTTCATAGATCTCGAAAGTTCACCGAAAAGAGTATCCAAATCCAAGCTTAGATCCGCAGTTCCGCACCTATACCTACAAGAAAAAGAGGGTTTTTTATTTGTATGGGGGGTTTGCCTTGGTCAAACCCCTATTTGGAATCAACCTTGAAATTGAATTGAACTTGTAATATGCATAAACAAAGCAAATGGAACTTTTCACCTTGCTTATGTTGAAGTCCTTGTAGAGGATTCAAATCCTCAAATCCACAAGTATGCATGCTCCAATGAATATAGAAGTATGTAGGATGTCTCAAGTCAATGGAATTTGATCTTCAACACCAATCTTGAATGGATCTTTGCATAGGAATAGACTTGGATGAATGTGGAAGGATGGATCTTCAAGGGGGTTCCAAAGAGATTGAATCCTTCAATGGCTAATAATGGATCTCCTTGATTTATGCTTGAATGCTTGAATGGATGCTTAGGCTTGAGGATGAATGAATGCTTTCTTTCTTTCCTTCTCCTTCTTGCTTTCTTCCACTTGAGAGCTTGAGTGATGAGATGTGAATAATGGATGTCAATTGCTTGATTGTGGATGTGAAAATGAAAGAGGAAGGCTTCCTTTTTTAGTGAACTAGTGCACAAACCTCTAGAGAAGGCCGAAATTGGGGAATTAAATCCCAATTAACCTTAACCCCTAGAAATGGACCCATATTAAATGCAATTTAAGGATTTACCATTCTGAAACCTGAAATGGATGACCCGGAAGCAGAAAAACAAATATCTCTGAAACCCAACATTTGGAAATCATGGGAACCTAAAATTTGAACCTTGGGTCAAAGATGAGGTAGACCCCACCCTAGGTTAGGGTTGAGGTCATCCTTGACCTAGGTCAGGGTCTAGGTTTTCATTGACCCTCAAGGTTGTCTTTGACCTTGAGGTCAAAAAACCCAGGACCTCAATCTAGAATGCTGGGAAATGTAGAAAAATAGGTGAAAATAGGAACAAAGAACAGCAGAACAAGGGGGAAAGCTAGATCTATGAAAAGACCCAATCAAGGCACTTACCATGACCCCAAACCATGCATTCAGAGGGCTAAAAGCTCTTAACATGGAAGTGCTTCCATTTTAAGACAATACAATTCTGTTAATAATTCCATTATCTTCCGTAAGCATGTTATTGATGTGTTTGCAAGAAAAGTTCTCAATTTTATTGCAATCATTCCATCTCATAAAATCAAACATTTGATCTAATCTCAATATTTTACCAATGGAAAACCTCCAAAAGGCTTTAGATATTAGAGTGAATGTCTTCTTTTGTGAGTTGGGGATATTGAATTTTTCTCTCAAAACCTCCCAAGAAGCCAGCTATTTGTCAACCAAAACATCTTGAATAAGTGCTATCCCTTTTTGTTGCCACTTTTTGGCTGAACAACACTGAGTTAAAGCCAAAGGTTTTTCTTTAAGATATACCCCCCACCAAATAGATATATCCACTACTACATAATCAGGGCTTTTTCCAACAACAGTTCTTGAGCATATAAGTGGTTTAACTTGACACCAAGCCTTCCATATGGTTTGAATAGCCCTAGAACTGGCAACTTGAATCTCAAAATCCCCCATAATCAAGTCCATTATGGGAACATCACTCCAGATCTTATCTTTCCTGATAATAGCTCTCTCAATATTGTTTCTAACCAGAACTTTCCATGGTTCATTCCCTTTCATTTCCTTGAGGGTCCATTTAGTTGCCAATGCAAAACCTTGAGCTTTAAGATCTCGCAACCCTAGACCTCCCAATTTTTTAGGAGTACAACACCATTCCCACTTAACGTGCAATGTCTTTTCCTGTTACCATGTCCATCTGACAAAAGAAACTTTCTCAAAATTCTTTCTAGTTTGTTGATTTGACTGTTAGCCATCACCCAGGTGGAATCATAGTATACTACATGATAAGATAACACCTTCTGAACAATCTGCACTCTGCCAGCTAAGGACAACATATGAGATTGCCACTTTATATGTTTTCTCTCAATTTTTTTATAGATCCATTCCCACGTGTCCTTAATGGAAGGATTAATAGAAAAAGGGATCCCCAAATATCTTAGAATGGTAGAGGGCCCTAACCACTTCCATTCCTTTTTTTGAAGCCATCTTGGAGGAGTCTCTGACCAACCCAGGAAAATGGATTTATGGGGGAAATTTTGGCTCCTAATGCTAAGCAAAAACATTGAAGCCTAGCAATAACATTATCAAAGTTTTCTTCCTCCATCTCCAAAAATAGAGCTGTGTCATCAGCAAACTGTTCAATGAGTAGGTCCTCCTTATTGGGAAGCATAATACCTCTGATTGGGTTTCCAAGGTTAGGATCCTTGAGAATGAAGGATAGGGCATCAATAGCAATAACATATAATGTTGGGGCAAGAGGGCACCCTTGTCTGATAGACCTCCTGAGGGGAATGCAATTAGATAATTTTCCATTTACATCAATAACAGTAGAGGAATCTTTAAACAAGATGCTGACCCATTTACAGAAGAAGTTAGGGAATCCAAATGCTTCTAGCATATTCACCACAAAAGGCCACTCAATTCTATCATAGCCTTTTCCAAAGTCTAACAAAACCATAGCCGCATTCTGATTGTCAACTTTTTCCCAATTCATAGCTTCCCAACTGGTAATGAGATTATCTAGAATATATATTCCTTTTATGAATCTAGTTTAGGTGACTGACACCACTTCTTTGAGGATATCATAGATTCTCTTGGCTAGAATTTTGGCTATAATTTATAAGAAATATTAAGCAATGTGATGGGCCTCCAATTTTTCACCTGAGATTTGTCTCCGTCTTTGGGTAATAGTTTGATAATCCCTTTATTAATGTTTTCTCCTAAAGAACCAACTTCGAAGGCTTCTTCATACACTTCTAGAAGTTCACTATATATCCACTCTTTATTCTTCTTGTAGAACTGAGCTGGCAACCCATCAATTCCAGGAGATTTATCATTAGCTAAGGAGCCAATGGCTTCATCTACCTCTTCAATTCTGATATCCTACTCCAGGGCCCTTCCATGCTCTTAAGACACTTTCTAAGGAATTAATTTGGTGCACCTATTCATAGCTTCAATATTCTCCTCTTTATGTTCAGAGAAAAACAAATTCTTATAGTATTTTGTAAAGACACTCTAGGTTTCTTAGTTGTTTTTAGTAACTCCTCCTTCTATTTGAATACCCATAATTTCTTCCCTAGACTGTTTGGCTCTAATAAAATTGAAGAAATATTTAGATCCTCTATCCCCATCTTTAATCCATCTTTCCTTGGCTCTGACATTTTGACCTTGAATTTTGTAATTTTGAATTTTCCTAAGTCTAGCTTTAGTGTCAATGAGAGATTGTTCCAACTCTTGATCTTTCCCTAAAGCTTCAAGCTAGGTTTCAATATGATTTAGTTTAGTTTGATAAAAGTTCTCCTCTTGGTTTCTATCAAACATACCTTTAGCCCCTATAATTTGGAACAAGTTTTTCCAAGTAACCACCATTGAGTTCCACTTATCTCTAGCAGAGAGGTTGGCATTGTAGAACTTAGACAAGGCAGTGGTTGTCCTGATGGTTTGCAAGGAGTCCCCATCATCCAAAAGGGATGTGTTGAGTTTGAAGGTGGCTTGCTTCCTACCTCTATGGGACTGATCTTGAGATGTTTTGAGAGAAATACAAACATAGATTGGGGAGTGATCAGACATGGTGACAAGGTTAATTTCAACAACGTTTTTCCCTAGTTGTTGTTTCAACTCCATCCACATCTTGTTGAAGTATATCCTAACCAATCTAAAGTAAACTCTGTTCTTGTAAGACTAATTGTTACACCAAGAAAACCATATGTTATTGTACTCATTTTTCATGTTATCCAACAGATCACTGATTTGGAATGTCCTTTTAAATTTAGACCAAAAGAACAACTCATTTCCTTTCCATTCAGGTTTTTTTCCACCAGCTTTATCTTGTTTATTCTCAATCATATTGAAGTCCCCAATAAACACCCATTTTATGTCACGAAGGTTGCTAGCAAGCCAGTCCCATAATGTGGCTCTTTCCCTGTAGTCATTCGAGGCATATATGTTACAAATTCCTATCTCCTAATCCTGATCTTTAAACTTTCCCCATATAACTCTCTGACAAGGGGAGGTACCCTTATCAATCAGTTTGTGAGCCCATTTACTTCCTATCAACATTGCTACCCCTCCTTTGCCTCTAGTATGATCAGAGTATAAACAAGTAGCTTGGTTCCAAATAAAATTAATAGTATTTTGAGCCTTATAACCAGTCACTTTAATCTCTAGTAAATAAACAATATCCTTTTTGTACACCTTATTACACCAATTCCTGACCATATATTTCCTATTAGGCATTTCCAGCCCCCTAACATTCCAACTATGTATGTGCATCATCATAATGATTTGGGGGTGTTAGAATTCTTACATAACCTATTAAAACATTCTGGCAACTCAATGTTTTTCACCTTATTACTTTTTTCATTATTTTTGATGCTACTACTTCTTTCATAAGTTTTTCTTTTTTTCTTTTTTTTTTGAGATAACTTCAACAAACCCATCTTCATCTCCTCCATGTTCACTATAGGAAAATAGGGAGGGGCTTTCTTCCATGATAACATATTCCTCCCCCATAGGAATCTGGTTCAATTCCACAACCTCAGCTATTCCTTGAGCTTTATTGGGAGGCATGGTGTCAGGACAAGGACTAGCTTGCTCAACCAACTGTTGTTGCTCGGCCCTACCAACATTGGAATTGTTTTTGTTTTTGATAGTGGATAGGGATATTTTTTGAGCATTGGGAAAGAGTGAGTTGTCTTCATTAACTTTTTCTCTAGGGAAAGGAATACATTGAGGTTGACAAGCAGCAGGTTTCTGGGGTTCACAGGTGGTTATAGCCGAAAGAATCTCAAACTCATATTCAAAGAGAGGGTTTGACAAATATACAAACTTGTCCAACAGAGTATCAAGATTTTCCTTGATCCTATTAGACTTACCACTCTTAGCAGTTCCTTCATGGGGTGATCCAAAATTTTTAACTTCCTCTCTATTGCTAGGAATATTATTATTGTTGCCTATATGATCCTTCTCTTTCATCATGGGAGGAGTCTTATTATCCTATATATTGTTTTCACTAAATTTTTTTGAGAGATTTTTTAATAGCAAACAATCTTTCCTATTATGACCATTCAATTTGCAATGAAAACAGGCCCCAATATCTCCTAATCTAACAATAGCCAAATTCCATCTACCTCCTTCAATGTCCAAGGAAATTTCATCAGGAAAATCAATGTTTGGGTTGAGAATGATAAGGGCACGATCATTTAGATGCGGTAGGGTCACTTTTTATTTTTCAACTTGAAGCACAAAACCAAGCGGTTTCACAAGATGGGGTATAAACTGGCAGAATTCCAGCTAAACATTTCTAAGTTCAATCCAAACCGGGGATGAGTGGGAAATGACCTTCTTGGACTTGCATCTGGGTGTCAAGGGGAGGGCCCTAAACATGGTTTTCCCTACGTTCCAATATCCCTTATTTAAAACTTTTTCTTGCATAACATGATTTTTAAAGAAAATAATGAACAAACTTCTCTGAATCGTTCAACAAAAACCAACTTTGATACCAAGTTTCTTACCCCACACATTACCTATCCAATCATCAAGAAAATTTCTAGCTGGTAAAAAATTTAAATCCATGCAAAAAAAGAAAACAACAATGTTTTTTAAATGAAATTGGTAAGCTTTGATAGCATTTACCATGTCTGCATTCGGAGAGAGTTTGAGGATCTTAGCACCAGGCAACGGAGTCTTACCTTCCTCTCCACCTTCTTTCTCTCCTCCGACTCCCACTACAGGTGATTCACTTTCTTCTCATCCATGTCTATTTCCATTGGTTTTGAGAGATCCTCCCCCATCTTTTTCAACCACCTCAAACTGCATTGTCTAAGGAAGAACCATTTCTTCTGCCACAACTGCTTTGTATGAAGGTCTATTTTTTCCTCCACTTCCATCCTACAGCCCTTCTTTTTCCTCTTTAGCATTTCCTTTCCTATCACTTCCATCATTAATTCCCTCCATGACCATTAGAAGAAATCATGGGAAGTTGATCAAGATCTACTACTAGATGGCCTTCATCTCAAGTGAAAAAAAAGAAAACATAAACATAGCAGAGCTGAAGCCCAGTGGGAAATAATGACAGGAAGTGCTAAAAAAAAGTGGGCAACAAAACACATGAGCAAGCACTACCAAACAAAAAAAAGGAAATAAATACAGCACAAACCCTCAGGAAAATAGGAACACGACACATAAACACCCAATGCAAAAGCTACCACGGGAGTAGTATGGAGGAGCCACAAGTCCCTCCACCTGTGTCAGTGACGACGTGAATCTTAATAAACTAGAGCTTCAACCAAGCTATAGAGTGAATTCCTGTACATCAAAGAAATATTGAAAAACATTTGGTATGGAAGACTCAAAACCTATTGGTACACCGATAATTATCAATTGAAAATTACCAGAGGAAGTTCAGGACAACACATATTTTGTAATTCCTTTAATAAGGAAATTAGTTTAGTCCTCCTTATGAGGATGCTCACACTTGGCACACACTTAGTATGAATGTGGCATTCATTCACATGGGAGTTACATTGTGCCTCTTGAGATTTGAAATACTTGTTGGTCCAAATATCATGTGGAGTTTTCAATGCACCATGAATTGTTACGATCCATTCATTCTACTTTGCATAGTAGTGAAATGTTGGAGGAGTGTGGTGCAAGTGCTCTTCCAAAACCATCAAGAGACTTGTTAGATCATTTTTTATGTCTTAGAGATGATGGATGTTTCTTTTATAGAAAATATTACTTAAATGACAAGTGCTCAGAGTGTGGTGGGCTAGTTAAGTTTGTTGAATGTTTTCATGAGGGCTGCGAACATGATTTTGGAAAGATAATTGTCCACAAAAAGGTATATGAAACCATTAAATATACATTAAAAAGTGGAGGTGAAGGCTCTAGATGTGATTTGGTTACTAAAGAATGCAACGTAGCTGATTTTATTTCATATTTCATGAAGAATCTTTTTTACAAGTATGCAAGGCATAGTCACAAGTCTCAATGGTTGGATCAACAATTCAGGATGTGTAAGGACACTTTCCCAATTGGCACTATTATATTGGTTGTTAACTTTGTAGAGAACTATACTTTGCAGCCCCAAAATGGGTTGCAAGCTCAATATTACAATTCTATTCAGGTTTCTATTTTTGTGCACATAACATATAGACATTCCCCTGATAGTATAGAAGATGATTGAAAGATAATCAGAGAGTACCATTTTTATATGAGTGATGATAGATCGCATTCATCCAATTTTGTCCAACATTGCTTTGAGAATTATTTTGAGTGGGTGCAAGAAAATAATATTTCTATGGATAAACATCTCATTTGGTCAGATAACTACACAGGTCAATTAAAAAATGCTCATATATTTTATTGGTTATGTAGAATGCATGTATAGAGAGGTGTACCTCATATTTGGATTTTTTTTAGGTCGGTCATGGAAAAGGGGAGGATGATGGAGTAGGTGCATTCATAAAGAGAGCTCTAGTTAAGGAGCAACTAAGGATTTTAGGTGCAGAAATAATTGATGCCCATTCTATTGTTGATTGGCATACTTCAACATTGTCACAAGGGGACTCTTGATTCAGTGATGCATAGATTATTTTGGTTGGTTGAGTTTGGCACAATAGGAGATAGCTTGGATTGTCAAACTATGAAAGATTCTTCAAAAATGCATTCATTTCGAAGCTTAGATGCTAGTACATGGACCATTTGGACATGAGAGTTGGCTTGTTATTGTCTGAGTTGTCTTTAGTGTGATTGGGATCAGTGTGAGTCAAGTGAGTGGGTTGATACATGGGTTCCACATTATCTCACTCCTTTATCTCTCACAATCTCTGTAATAAATGATGACATGGATTGTTCACTTGACTACGACAATCTTTCAAATCTTCTATAGCCAGGACATGTTTTTGCGTTGGTTGCACCTGTTGGTACTCAAAAATGCTAGACCATTTTGAGGCCAACTGACAGGCACAAACAAGTGCCTCTGCAATTATGACTTGATCAAGCCAAGGTTGGTAGGCCCGAAACAAAAGTGCTTACAAACTACACAAAAATGTGCACAAACAAAAGCAATTCCTTCCAAGGGGATTAACAATCCTTGGAGGAAAATTAACATATTATCCTAATTGTCAGATAGCTTGAAAACTAAACTAAGGCTTAAGAGTAATGCTAAAACCTAATTGAATGCTTTGTGAAAAAGATAATTGATATATATGCAAATGATAGAAAGAACAAAATGACAATTACAAATAAAAAGAGATTAGTGCCTAATGCCAAATTCGGAATAGAGTTGATTACATTCAATTCTATGTATAAACGGAGATGGTTTTAAGATAACTCACTCTTGTAAAGTGAGACCATCATCCTACAGGCTTCAATTGAAACAAAAATTTAGACAACTTATACAATTAGTCCTATGGTTTTTAACCTAACTTAAGAGCCCAAAAGGAACAATAACAGGTTCTCAAACCATGCTAATGATATTAAAATTGTATAAATTAATCATAAAAAAATGCATCAAAATGGAGAACACGGTAGGATACCCTAATTCACAAAGTAATCTAAGAAACTAATTGAAAATAAGAAACTGTATTAACTTTATAGCATAAGGACTTATTTGTCATTCACATTTGAGAATTTGGACATTATGTTCAAATCTGTAAGTTGGGAGATTTTTTTAGTTTCTTGCCATGATATTGATTTTTCAATATGAACTAATATAAATATATTCACCAATGGTTCCATGTGAAAGGACATGCCCCTTCACAGGACCTAATCATATCAATTACCCCCAAAAATACAAAACAAACCATAATAATGCTTGTTAGGGAAAAAATTTCCGTCTAATTTATCCTCATTCTTCTTTAGGTATTTATGTGCATTAATAATCCAATGTTTAAGTTCCTACACAAAACACCTAACATTAGATAATATTAAAAATAAAAATCATTACATTCATACTATATAAATATGATCTTTAAAAATATTTAATTATTAATTTATGATATAACAAATAAACATTAATAAAATCATAATATAATTCGTAGAAATGCTTTTTGATAAATAAAAATAATGTCAATAAAGTGAAATAAATAAATAAATATTTAATCATAGATAGTTACTTTATTTATCAACACATATGAAAATTAATACATATGAATATAATGATTGAAATCAAACTCATTTTAAAATAATAATCATAACGCATTCATTTCAAACAATAATACAACAATACCACAAAAATGTTTTAAAAGCATTAGGGTAAAAGGTTTCACAATCCACCCTAATGAAAAGAGGAAGATACCCTAAAAAATCAAATCATTTCACTTAGGGTTAATATATTGATTTTTTCAATATAACCATCTTAATGTTTATAAGTACTTCTAATGTAAAATAATATTACAACCATAAAAATACATATAGTTTTGGGAATCTAAAAATCTCACTTTCTAAAAGGAAACTCTAAAATATACATATTAATACATCAACTAATTCATAAATGAAAAGCTAAAATCAAATTAAAATAGGGTAAAATTATTAATACCCCCTTTACCCTAAAATTAAATAAAAGAATAAGGTGAAAAGTTACTTTTAGGGATTTGAAACTAAAGAGTAAATGGAAAACCCTAAATAGATATGAAAAATCAATTTACATTATACACAACTAAAATTTAATAATAATGCAATAATACTAAAGCCTTTTCACCTTATTGGATAGAAATATTGAAGTTAAAATATATTAAGGTGAAAACACTAAATTATATTTAGGGATATGAGCTCTGAAAATTTACATCCATAATATCTCAAAACCCTAAACATAATAATACTTATCTAATTATTCACCTTAATATTAGCATCTTTTAACTTTGGGTTTTTAGGGTAATTTGAGGTGAAAAAATAAAATTAGAAATAAAACCACGTCTTATAAATAACATAGAACATTGTATAAAAGAAACAAATTATTTTCATCATCCCAATAATTCATTTCTAAATCATTAAAAAAGAAATCAACAATCTTAATATTAATACCTTTATTTATACATATGTTCTCAAGGAATAAAATAGAGTAACAAGTAGGGATAGGGTTGTATAGTTAGGTAGGAAAAGAGATGGGTCGAGAGGTCGAGTGTTCAACTCCCTCTCCCCATTCTTTTTCCAAAAATTGGAAAATAGATAAATACATAGACAAATAATATGTTCATTATTAAATTTGAAAAGTAATTAAAGGAGAGATTACTCCCTGTGTAAAAGGTTGTCTTAACTTCTCACCTGCACGTGAAAACAAAATAAATAAATATCTCCTCCTAATCCTCTTGAAGAAAACAAATAGACTAATTGGTTAGGGGGTAGGAGGGTAGGTAGGTAGGAAAAAAGGTCGGCTTGAGAGGTCGAGTGTTCAACTCTCTCGCGCCACCTTTTTTCACTAAATTTAATAACAAACATACATGCCTTTTTATCATTTTAATTTTTTTTATCATAGGAAATTATATAAAACTGAAAATTATATAACACAATGAGAATCTAGCGTTCTCTGGAGGAAGTAGACCACTTGGAACATAATGTTAACATAATAATAAATTTAAAAAATTTACTCAAAATCATTAACATTTATCATAATGCTCATTTGAGGGAAAATTATTTCAAATACTGAAAGGATGCTTCATAATAACATGTTTTCCTATTAAAATGTAAATAATAAAATCATAGGAAAAACAATAATTTTAACTATCAAAGTAATTAAAGAAAGTTCTATTACCTCAATGTAGGCTTACCTCTATTACCCTTTTTGAAGGTAGATTATTACCTTATATATCTTCAAGGTTGGAGTGAATGTGTTTTTTACCATGCTCGTCCTCCTTTAATTTGAATGACAAAAAGTTTTTATAGAGAGTTCAAATAGTGTATACACCAAAGTCCTCATGTCATCACTCACAAATACTCAGTTACTATGAGTTGTTTCACGAAGTGTTTTGGTTTCAAGTTCCTTAAGCGTCACCTTTGCAAGTTACCCACTTGCCTTGTTATTTATTCACAACCACAAACCTTCTTATTTATTGACAGATGTATCCAAACCTTCATTGCACTTAACATCACTGTTTATGGTAAGAGCATACTCCATTATTGGTATCTTCATAGCAATTCATGCACAACAGCCATCAAAAAGAACATGGTCACAGTATAGTAGCCATTGCAAAAATAAAGATTCTATTACTCTGCACATGTGGATATGGATCTGAGTGGTATCTTTCACACCACAATTAGTGATACGGAACCCATGAACAACCCAATCCAAGTAGCAAGCATGTTCAGACTTGTGTAAAGGAAATCCTTCCTGAAAAGCTACTTCATCAATTTGAATTACCTGAATTCCACCAACTTCCAAATATTCCACCTCGTCCTTGATAGCCGAGGCAATTTGCATGCAAGTCTCAGATCTGGATTGGTCATTTCTCACAAAGGACCAGTTCAAATTTGTAACTGGACTAGTGAGCATTCACTTCATGGGTCAGGAAGTCATACTCTGAGCCCTTTTAGACCAGAAGATAGTCATAGCTAACATGACAAGTGGCTTCACACATCGGGATCCATAAGACTGAACCCAACCATTAACTATAAATGCAAAGCCCTGTAGCTGTTATTGGAAATACTCAACCATGTCATTCCTCTCAGGTTCTCCATGCACAAGGACAACAATGTCAAGATCTTCCTATATCTTGACAACTTTGGCAATTTCATCTTTAATAAAATTAACATATTCTTCCTTGGAGATCTTGATTATCTTTTATTCACGAGGAACCCTACGCAGCTTAGGAGTTTGAGGAAATGATCCAATTGTGGTTGTTGGAAGAATTGGAAAATTTAAATGTTTTTATTGTTTCTCAAGATGATTGTTTACAAGTGTAGCTCGACGATGGTCAGATGTCTTTTACTCTGTAGCAGCTTTCTGTATTGCCTTGTTTGTTACTCTTGGAGACAGCCTCCTTGAAGTTAGTGTAGCTGCATTGGCAGCAAATAATTCCTCATCTTTTTTCCCAGCCAACGCTTTGGCCAATGCATTGACTTCAATTAGCTTTTGTGTAGCGAAAGCCATCCAAGACTTTATTTCACTATCAAGCTTGGTTTCATTCACCAGATCCACAGCTGTGTGCATAAGGGAACATGAAGTAGAGACAGCCAGTTTATCTCTAAACACAAAGGAAGCATCACAAGAGATTGCATGCACTTTCAGAATGTCGCAGCCATGTTCTGGCATAATCCAAGGGCATAAGGTGCCATCTCTTTGCCAAATCCACTCTGAAAAAGTAATCAAAGGCTCATATTCAACTCCCATCTCACAGCAAAAATCAGGCATCTTTTCATGCCTCTTCCAAAATGCTCAAAGTATGTTAAAAGAACCAGAGGAGACGTCTAACCCAAATCCTCTATCGTCAATGCATGTCATCACCAAACTTAAAGATAGGTTAAAAATCCATTCACATAACTAAAGCTTCTCCACGCGAGTATAACTCAAATTTGGTAACAACCTTATTGATTGTTTCAAGATTCAAACCAGAGTGTTGACAGTGTGAAGGTTCTTGAAGATCGTCTGAACAAATCGAAGCATAAACACAATTGCATTTTATCCTGTCATAAAAAAATGGCTCCTTGCAGCGTAACAAGTTTAGTAATGGAAACCAATCTAAACAAGCATATAATGGTTTCTTTGAAACTGTAATAATTTCGAACATTTAATAGGATTGACACATTAATGGCAACTTCAAAAAGAAAACTAGGCTCTTAACAAAAACATTATACGCTTAAACACTTTTGAGAGTTGAATACTCGATTTCATCAATGAAAATAGAGATCTTCAAAATCGAATCATCAATAGCAAGCAAAACCTGATTCCATAAATCACTAAACTGCATAATTCCATTCTTCATATTTTATTTTTCATTTTCTTCTTTGCATGATTGACATCGAACCATTTATGTAGGGTATAAAACAACATACAATAGAATAACTGAACTAATGATATTGAATAAAATAAATGAAATAACTTTGAATAAAATGATACAAAGAGGAAGAAACAACTCCCTGAAATAGATCCCTATTCAGGATGACTGAGAATCAAATAGCTAAATGTCGGTGCTTTCCTCTATCAAAGACTTGATTTTGATCCAGTAGCAGCGGGATCATTCTAAATGTATCATTATTGGTCAAATTACTATTTTGATCCACCTGTTCATAATATCCTTCACGATCAAATACCTGTGTCATTTGAACTGGGAATAAACTGTTATAACTTCCTTTATATTTGATTTGAAGATTACCAATTCCACCAATATTTGTCCAGTATATCTTCTGCCTCTACTCATTTGAGATTTTATCATTCCTCATTGCCTCTGAAGAATACTTTAAGTTACTTCTTACATCATACGGAGGCTGCATCATATTACATATTTCATAATTCCCTTCATTGTATAATTTATTTTCTACAAACGCAACATTCTTCAAAGAAAATATCTTTGGTAAATTTTCACTATTCCTTTTAAAAACAGCTATCTTATTTTTACAGTAATCATCTATATATGAATCCATTACAGATTCATTTTCTTTCACACTCTCTTCCCTAATGGATGCACCTAAAAGTAAATGTTTAATTATCTTAGGTATGAAACTAGGGATAGAGTTATTATTTTCTTCACATGTCTAGTAGGTATTTTCTTCTTTATATGTATCTTGGGGAACCATATAAAGATCATCCTCCATAGTGTAATTTTGATTTTTTTTCTTCATTTTGCAACATATTTTTCTGATTTTGCAAAAAATTGACTGAGTCATTCCTATAATCAATTCCTTGTAGAGTTTTTATATCCTCTAGCATAGTATCCAAATAAGGTTCAATCCAAAAACTATCACCATCTATTTCAAGAAAAAAAATTTCACCAATTGTTTATGTTAAAAATTCTTCATGCTCATATATTGTATCCCATTCACCTTCATAGTCTGGGGAGATTTTATTTATTTCACAAAATGGTCCATACCCATAAAATTCTTCATCTTTTTCAAAACCATTCATAAACATATTTCCTTCATCAAATGTTTCATTTCTTTGAGATTTTATTATATCAAATATAACCTGATCATGCCCATCCTGATGATTATAGGAAAAATTGAAACCATTCTTTTGAACATACTTATGATATTCAACATCCAATAAATCTGAAATTTGTTCTGTGCTGAGGAGATTTTCTTCCTCACCATCATGGCCATTGATACCTATCTCCATACAAATCTTACCATGTACAGATTCTTCTTCAACCTGATTTGAATTCTCTTGTTCATCTGAATCTAGAATATCATTAGGTTTTTGTACCTCTTTTGTAACCTTATCATTTTCTTCCATTACATCATCATGTACAATTTAAAGAATAAGCTTTACCTGCTCATGAGTTATTCCTAAACTATATATTTTGTTTTAAAAACTTGGCCTAATATGAAAAGGTATTTCACTGAAGATATCCATCATCCTCATAAACAAACTCACCACATTTTCATTATCATACAATTCTAAAGTAATAAATGCATCCAAGGGAGACATACATGATTCATCCCTGTCATGGAATACATTTTTCAATAGAGTCGCCGCCTTCTTCATAAGAAGGATAAAATCATATAACTAATTATGAGTTTCGTCTCTAGTAGAGTCTCACAATTGTAACCAAAGATTCTACAAACATCTTTCACTGATAGCATCCCCAGTGGACTCACCAATTTGTTGGTGCTCAAAAATGCTAGACCATTTTGAGGCCAACTGACAGGAACAAACAAGTGCCTCTGCAATTCTGACTCGATCGAGCCAAGGCTGGTAGGCTTGAATGAAAATTTCTTTCGAACTACACAAAGACATGCACAGACAAAAGAAATTCCTTCCAAGGGGGTTAACAATCTTTGGATGAAAAATAACCTATTATCCTAATTGTCAGATAGCTTGAAAACTAAACTAAGGCTTAAGAGTAATGCTAAAACGTAATTGAATGCTTTGTGAAAAAGATTATATATATATATATATATATATATATATATGCAAATTACATAAAGAACAAAATGATAATTACAAATGAAAAGAGATCAGTGCCTAATGCCAAATTGGGAATAGAGTTGATTACATTCAATTCTACGTATAAACAGAGACGGTTTTAAGATAACTCACTCCTGTAAAGTGAGACCATCATCCTACAGGCTTCAATTGAAACAAAAATGTAGACAACTTATACAATTATTCCTATGATTTTTAACCCAACTTAAGAGCTCGATAGGAACAATAACATGTTCTCAGACCATGCTAATGATATTCAAATTGTATAAATTAATCATAAATAAATGCATCAAAATAGAGAACACAGTAGGATACCCTGATTCACAGAGTAATCCGAGAAACTAATTGAAAATAGGAAATTGTATTAACTTTATAGCTTAAGAACTTATATGTCATTCACATTTGAGAATTTGGACATTATGTTCAAATGATGCAGGAGCATCCTGGGTGTAAGAGCAATCTTGCATCACCCAAAAATATTTATGTTTTTTATTCAATAAGGGTTATTTTGTGCAGAGCTGCTATTTATGGAAAGTTACTATTTTTGGTAATTTTTGTATGTGCTCAGAATGATCTGATTTCTTTCTTGGAGGTTCATTTTGGTCATATAAGTCTGCCAGTAAAGTTTCATTGCCAGATCAAGTGTATATTGGAAGATATTGAAGATTTTCGGTATTGGCAGCAGGGTACAAAAACTTTGAACTCAGTTTTGAAGGCTTTAGAGGCCCCAGATGAGGTCAAAAATTTGGGTGACGCGCACTTGCGCCGATCAAGCCTGTAGAGCGCTTCGTGGTGTTTCTGAAATGGGGTTATAATAGCCGAGCGGGTCAATTGGTGATGACTTATGGTCTTCGGAAGTTGGGCCACCTGAAATGGCGAAAAATAATTTTCTTCAAAATTTCTATTCGGGTTTCAAAGGTTATCTTGAGCCGACTATGATGTAATAAAATGTAAAATAAAATAATTCTAAGTTGGTCGGCCTTATTGGCTAAAAATTCTGGAACCTTCCCAGGCGGTGGAAAATTGCCTATATAAGGAAGGCTGTATTATTGTCTTAGGCAGTTCAGAACAGTTCTGGGTAGTAGATCTGGGTAATAGTTCGAGGCTTTGTCCTACATAATATTGTAAGGGAATGCCCATGTGGCTTTGCATATTGTAATTCTGAAAGTTTGTAATTCCACATTTGTGGAGATAATAAGAAGCCAATTTTCTATTCTTGCATATTGTTGTTGTTTCTCTATTTCTGTTATGTGTTTGTGGTATTAAGGGGAGCACCCTTCATCAAGTGGTATCAGAGCAGGAGTTCTTGAGTGTGTAAACAGATCACCGATTGTGAGGCAGTTTGCACCAGGACCGTGGTTAGGGTTTCAGCGCGTATCACGAAAATGCCTCCACGAAGAGAACGTGGCGGAAGAGCTGGTGTTGTGACACCTGAGGTTAGAGAGCTGCAGAGACAAGTGCAAGCATTGCAAGAAGAGATTCACAGAGGAATGAATCTTAATGTCAGAGACGAAAGCGAGGATGAAGCCGAAGAAGAATATCAAGAAGGAGAAGTTGAAATTGTGAACCAAGAGGAAGAAAGACTTTTTCGGGCGATTTCCAAGATTGGGAAAAGACCTAAGATTGAGGTTCCTACATTTTCTGGAAATCTTAACCCAGAGGAATTGGTCGACTAGATCAATGAATGTGAAGAATATTTTGAGTATGAAGATGTTGAGGATCCTGATAGGGTCAAATTTGCGAAGGCCAGACTGAAAGGTCATGCGAAGATATGGTGGCAAGAGATTCAGTTGGAGCGAAATAGAAGGGGAAAAGAGAAAATCACGAGATGGGATCGGATGGTGGATAAATTAAAGCGACAGTTCATTCCTGTTGATTACGAGCTTGACCTACTGAAGAAAATGCAAAGTTTGAAGCAAGCAGGAAGATCTGTTCAAGAGTATACAGAGGAGTTCTATCGACTCCTCATCAGAACAGGCCATGCAGAAGCTGATAAGGAGAAAGTTGCTTGGTACCTTAATGGGTTAAGGCCAAGCATTCAGGAGGAGCTGAATCTGGTTCGAATGAACAGTATTGAAGAGGCATACCAATTTGCCCTAAAAGTAGAGGAAAAGCTGAACAAGAAGTTTGAGAGCAGACAAAACGGAAGAGGTCGCGGTGGACGATCTGGTGGATGGTCATATGGTGGCCGAAATGAAGATCCGAAAAAGAAGGATGAGGCTAGTAGCAGTCAGAATCAGCGCGGAAATAATTCCAATCGCTTCCAGGATCAGAATAATAGAGATCAAAGAGGAAGAGGAAGAGGACAAGGATCTGGAAGAGGAGGCTTCCGTGGAACATGTTTTCACTGTGGAGAAGAAGGTCATAGGGCATTTGAATGTCCTCAGCGCCAAGGCAGAATAGACAGGAGAAATGAAGGCCAGGCCAGAGTTGCACATGTAGATGAAGATGCCAGATCATCAAATTCTGAAGATGCTGAAAGAGGAGAAATGTTGATTAACAGAAGAGTCCTGTTGAGTGGTGAGAATGAACCTGAGCAAAGGAAGAGCCTATTTTGCACCAGGTGCAAGTGTGAAGGTAAATGTTGTGATATGATCATTGATAGTGGAAGCACTGACAATTTGGTGTCAGAAGAGATGGTGACAAAGTTGAAGCTCAAGAGACAGAAACACCCACATCCATATCGGATTGCCTGGGTATAGGATGACCACAAGGTCATGGTCAATGAACAATGCCTAGTGAAGTTCAAGATCGGTGGGTACCAAGATGAGGTACTATGTGATATCATCTCTATGGATGCATGTCATATGTTATTGGGTAGACCGTGGCAGTTTGATAGATGTGTTGTACATGATGGTCGTGCGAACACCTATTCCCTGACAAAGGATGGAGTGCGACATAAGCTAAAACCATTGAAGGAGACTGAAGAAAAGGTATGTGGTAATGCAAGGATAACTTTTGTTGATGGAAGAAATTTCCTAGATGGTATGAGGCGTGAGCATGTATGTTTTGCTTTAATTCAAAAAGCTAGTAAAGAGGAAGTAGAAGATGTTCATGTAGAAGTTGCAGATTTGTTGAATGAGTTTCAGGATATTGTATCCGATAACGTGCCTAATGGATTACCACCAGTTAGGAAGATCAGTCATCAGATGGACTTGATCCCAGGAGTGAGTTTGCCGAATAAGGCAACACATAGAATGACACCAGTAGAAAGTGAAGAGTTGAACAGACAAGTACATGAGTTATTGCAGAAGGGGTTGATTCGAGAGAGTCTGAGTCCCTGTGCTGTACCGGCAGTATTAGCACCAAAGAAGAATGGAGAATGGAGGATGTGTACAGATTCTAGGGCAATAAACAAGATCACAATCAAGTATAGGTTTCCATTGCCACGAATGGATGATATTATGGACTGTTTGAGTGGAGCTATGTATTTTTCAAAGATAGATCTGAAAAGTGGATATCATCAGATTCGGATCAGAGAAGGAGATGAATGGAAGACTACCTTCAAGACAAAGGAAGGACTATATGAGTGGTTAGTCATGCCTTTTGGGCTAACCAATGCACCGAGCACTTTCATGCGGCTCATGAACGAGGTTCTGAAAGAATTTTTAGGTAAGTTTGTCATTGTTTATCTAGATGATATTTTGATCTTTAGTAAGACATTGGAGGAGCATATGATGCATATTCGTATGGTATTTGAGAAGTTGAGAGAAGAAAAATTGTTGATTAATTTGAAGAAGTGCAGTTTTGTGAAGAAAGAGTTAGTGTATTTGGGATTTGTAGTTTCAGCAGAAGGTCTAAAAATGGACCCAGAGAAGGTACAAGCTATCCTTGAATGGCCTACTCCAAGGAATGCTACTGAGGTAAGATCTTTTCATGGTCTAGCTAGCTTTTACAGAAAGTTTATCAGAAATTTTAGCAGTATTTGTGGACCCTTGACTGAAACAATGAGAGGGGATAGAAAAGAATTTAAGTGGACTAATGGGGCAGAAAAGAATTTTCAATTGTTGAAACAAAAAGCTACAGAACAACCAGTTTTAGCACTTCCAAATTTTAATAAGGTGTTTCAAGTAGATTGTGATGCTAGTGGTACTGCAATAGGAGCTATTATGAGCCAAGAAGGTAAACCTGTTGCTTATTTCAGTGAGAAGTTAAATGATGCCAAGAGGAAATATTCTGTTTATGATCAAGAATTTTATGCTATAGTTCAGACATTAAAGAAGTGGAGACATTATCTACTTCCTAAGGAGTTTGTTTTGTATACTGATCATCAAGCTTTGCAATATTTGAATAGTCAAGGAAAATTAAATCAAAGGCATTTGAAATGGGTTGAGTTTTTGCAGAGTTATACATTTGTTTTGAAACACAGAAGTGGAAAGTCTAATAGGGTTGCAGATGCTCTTAGCAGAAGGCAACTATTGCTGATAGAAATGCAGATTGAAGTGGTTGGGTTCAAGGAACTCAAGAATTTGTATCCAGAGGATCCTGATTTTGGTGAAGCTTGGAAAGCTTGTACAGAACCTGTTACTCTAGACAGGACAAAATGGTTGGATTTCATCATCCAGGATGATATGCTATTCAGAGGGAGTCAGTTGTGCATTCCACGAAGCTCTATGAGGGAGAATCTCATCAAGGAGAAGCATAGTGGAGGATTGGCTGGACATTTTGGTCGTGACAAAACCCTTGGTTTGGTTAGTGAGAATTATTATTGGCCACAGTTGCAGCAAGATGTGAAGAAGTTTGTACAGAGTTGTAGAGTATGTCAGATGGCAAAAGGAGTGAAGCAGAATACAGGGTTGTATCAGCCATTATCTGTACCAGAGAAGCCTTGGGAGGATATCAGCATGGACTTTGTTCTTGGTTTACCGAGGACACAGCGGGGACACGATTCAATTTTTGTGGTAGTTGATGGATTTTCAAAGATGACACATTTCATTCCCTGCAAGAAGACTAATGATGTTGTTCATGTAGCAGAATTGTTTTTCAGAGAAGTAGTGAGACTTCATGGTTTGCCAAAGCCCATAGTTTCAGATCGGGACACTAAGTTTGTTGGATATTTCTGGCGTACATTGTGGAAGAAGTTGAAGATAGATTTGAAGTTTAGTTCATCACATCATCCACAGACTGATGGACAGACAGAGGTGGTGAATAGGAGTTTGGGAAATTTGCTGAGATGTTTGGTTGGAGATAAGCCAGTAGGATGGGATTTGATTTTATCACAGGCGGAATTTGCATACAATAATTCTGTCAATAGAAGCACTGGTAAATCACCATTCCAAATTGTATATGGAAGTAGTCCAAGAAATGCATCTGAATTGAGAAAGATAGATAAAGGAGAAATAAGTAGTGCTGAAGCTGAGGATTTTGCCAAACACTTGAAGAACATCCATGAGGAGGTGAGGAAGCATATTACCAAGATGAACACACAGTATAAGGCTAAGGCAGATGAGAAAAGGAGGTATAAGGAATTTCAAGTTTGTGATGAAGTCATGGTTCATTTGCGGAAGGAGCGGTTTCCAGTTGGTACATATAACAAGCTGAAAATGAAGAAGTTTGGGCCGTGTAAGATACTAAAGAAGCATGATTCAGGAAATGCATATGAGGTAGAATTGCCTAGTGAGCTGAATATTTCACCGGTGTTTAACATTTCAGATCTAACAGAGTATCATGAGGGAGGTGTTGAAAATGAGATCACAGCAGCACAGTGGAGTATTCTAGCAACTAGTTCAGACACTAAGGAGATCGAAGATATACTGGACAGTCGTGTTGGCAGAAGCACAAGGAACAGGACATATGAAGAATATATGGTCAAGTGGAAAGGACGACCTGTTGAAGATTCATCATGGCTAACAAAGGAGGAGGTTAACCGTCTTGGTTTTCCTCTGCACACCTGAGTCGTGACAGGGTCACTTCTCAAATTACCCCAGGTGTCTGATGCAGGAGCATCCTGGGTGTAAGAGCAATCTTGCATCACCCAAAAATATTTATGTTTTTTATTCAATAAGGGTTATTTTGTGCAGAGCTGCTATTTATGGAAAGTTACTATTTTTGGTAATTTTTGTATGTGCTCAGAAAGATCTGATTTCTTTCTTGGAGGTTCATTTTGGTCATATAAGTCTGCCAGTAAAGTTTCATTGCCAGATCAAGTGTATATTGGAAGATATTGAAGATTTTCGGTATTGGCAGCAGGGTACAGAAACTTTGAACTCAGTTTTGAAGGCTTTAGAGGCCTCGGATGAGGTCAAAAATTTGGGTGACAAGCGCTTGCACCGGTCAAGCCTGTAGAGCGCTTCGTGGTGTTTCTGAAATGGGGTTATAATAGCCGAGCGGGTCAACTAGTGATGACTTATGGTCTTCGGAAGTTGGGCCACCTGAAATGGCAGAAAATAATTTTCTTCCAAATTTCTGTTCAGGTTTCAAAGGTTATCTTGAGCCGACTATGATGTAATAAAATGTAAAATAAAATAATTCTAAGTTGGTCGGCCTTATTGGCTAAAAATTCTGGAACCTTCCCAGGCGGTGGAAAATTGCCTATATAAGGAAGGTTGTATTATTGTCTTAGGCAGTTCAGAACAGTTCTGGGTAATAGTTCGAGGCTTTGTCCTACAGAATATTGTAAGGGAATGCCCATGTGGCTTTGCATATTGTAATTCTGAAAGTTTGTAATTCCACATTTGTGGAGATAATAAGAAGCCAATTTTCTGTTCTTGCATATTGTTGTTGTTTCTCTATATCTGTTATGTGTTTGTGGTATTAAGGGGATCACCCTTCATCATCAAATCTGTAAGTTGGGAGAGTTTTCCAGTTTCTTACCATGATATTGATTGTTCAATATGAAGTAATATATATATATATATATATATATATATATATATATATATATATATATATATATATATATATATATATATATATATATATATATATATATTCACCAATGGTTCCCTGTGAAAGGACATGCCCCTTCACATGACCTAATCATATCAACTACCCCCAAAAATACAAAACAAACCATAATAATGGTTGTTAGGGAAAAATTTCCCATATAATTTATCCTCATTCTTCTTTAGGTATTTTTGTGCATTAATAATCCAATGTTTAAGTTCCTGCACAAAACACCTAACATTAGATAATATTAAAAATAAAAATAATTACACTCATACTATATAAATATGATCTTTAAAAATATTTAATTATTAATTTATGATATAACAAATAAACATTAATAAAATCATAATATAATTCATACAACTGCTTTTTGATAAATAAAAATAATGCCAATAAAGTTAAATAAATAAATAAATATTTAATCATAGATAGTTACTTTATTTATCAACACATATGAAAATTAATACATATGAATACAATGATTGAAATCAAACTCATTTTAAAACAATAATCATAACGCATTCATTTCAAACAATAATATAAAAATACCACATAAAAATGTTTTAAAAGCATTAGGGTAAAAGGTTTCACAATCCACCCTAATGAAAAGAGGAAGATACTCACCCTAAAAATCAAATCATTTCACTTAGGGTTAATATATTGATTTTTTCAAAATAACCATCTTAATGTTTACAATTACTTCTAATGTAAAATAATATTACAACCATAAAAATACATATAGTTTTGGAAATCTAAAAATCTCACTTTCTAAAAGGAAACTCTAAAATACACATATTAATACATCAACTAATTCATAAATGAAAAGCTAAAATCAAATTAAAGTATGGTAAAATTATTAATACCCCCTTTACCCTAAAATTAAATAAAAGAATAAGGTGAAAAGTTACATATGTTCTCAAGGAATAACATAGAGTAACTGGTAGGGGTAGGGTCGGGTAGTTAGGTAGGAAAAGGGATGGGTCGAGAGGTGAGTGTTCAACTCCCTCTCCCCATTCTTTTTCCAAAAATTGAAAAATAGATAAATACACAGACAAGTAATATGTTCATTATTAAATTTGAAAAGTAATTAAAGGAGAGATCACTCCCTGTGTAAAAGGTTGTCTTAACTTCTCACCTGCACATGAAAACAAAATAAATAAATATCTCCTCCTAATCCTCTCAAAGAAAACAAATAGACTAACTGGTTAGGGGCTAGGAGGGTAGGTAGGTAGGAAAAAAGGTTGGCTTTAGAGGTCAAGTGTTCAACTCACTCTTGCAACCTTTTTTCACTAAATTTAATAACAAACATACACGCCTTTTTATCATTTTAATTTTTTTTATCATAGGAAATTATATAAAACTAAAAATTAAGATCATACTTCCCTGACAATTTTGTATATATTTTGGCCTAAATTTTCAAGTGCCAACAACACCTCAAGGGAATGATGAGAGATTGGATTACTGGTTAGCACATTGTGTACGAGGAAAGTAGAAACTTGCACAACTGATTACAGATGATGATATGTTCACATATCCAATAGGATCACATATTGTTGTGGGAACATGGTTGCACACATATATGACTAGAAATAATGCCATTCCTATGTTTGAAGACTATGAGAAGCACAAAACCATTCTCATGTATTCACACCTTGTTATAGTAGCCAATGTTAAGTTGTTGAAACATCAAGGAAAACCAAAGACAAAGGAACTTTGGACTATTAGTATTGCTGATCATGAAGCAATATTGAATACTCTCAAGCACAGAGATGACCCTTCAGGCACACTTCAGTAGGTAAGTTCAACTCAAGTTGCAAGGTTTTCCATTTTTATTATGATTACGTTCAATAAATTAATTGTAGTTTTTTGCTTTATTTGTTTGAGCCAATAAACTTGGTTTTGTATGTGGATTGTAAATGCAGTTGGATATATATATGATAGATATAGAAGATTGAGGTGTGCATTTGATTAGCCTATCTTTTATGACGGTAAACTTCACTATGCCTTGTCTAGTCATGTTCTTTGGTTCGTTTAGTTACTTATACATGTTCATAATCTTTTTCTCAAACCTATATAAACTTCTTATATTCTCTATTAACTTTTCTTCTGCCTTCCGAATGCAGGGATTGGAGTGAAAAGGACACTTATTTTTTATATATAGTTGTGTAATTTGCATATTTAGATGCCAAATTTTGTATATAAAACCAACAATCGAATGTAATGTGCATAGTTAGATGCCAAATTTTGCATATAAAAATAACAATCAAATGTAATGTGCGCATTTAGATGCCAAATTTTGCATATAAAAACAAAAATCCAATGTAATGTGCATATTTAGATGCCAAATTTTGTATATAAAAGAAACAATCAAATGTAATGTGCATATTTAGATGTCAAACCATGTAAAGTGCAAAAAATGTGTTTCCTTACTATGAATGTTGTATCCTTATATAATTTGTATCATCTTAATTTGGTATCCTTACATTTGTATTGTATTAATTCCATGTACATTTGTATCATCAAATGATGTAATAGTTAGAGTCATTGAGTCAAAATTGGTCAAATGTGTCCAAAGTAAAATGATGATTCCCTAGGGCGAAGGGATAGTGTTCAAGGATTGCATCTTGGCACCGAATGGACTATGCCAGTAGCTCAAGGGGAAGGATAGTGTTCAATGATTCATGAGATGATACAAGACCACATTTTTTAGGCCTACAATAACCTCTCTTTGTTTTGGGAGATTCAAATTTATTTGAATTTGGTGCACTAGTCTCACTCGATGCCAAAACTTGCAGTGAGGGTCAACTGAAAGTTACACCAATGGGTTTCTTCCAAACCATTCATCCCAACACCGAATGGACTATGCCATTAGCTCCAGTTGGGTGGTTAAATACTAGGGACAACCCCATTTTGACCACTAAGTTAGTAGAACGTTCTGGACCACGCCGGACCAAAGTGTCCCCAAGGTGCACTAAGCACGATTGGGCAGTGAACTTTCAAGGCTCATAACTTGGACCTCATGAGAGGTATTAGTGATCTGTAAGATTCTATAGAAACATGTTTCTAATGCCTACAATAACCTCTCTCCATTTTGGGAGAGTCAAATTTGTTTGAATTTGGCACTCCAGTCTCGCTTGATTCCAAATCTTGCAGTGAGGGTCAGTTGAAAGTTGCACCACTAGATTACTTCCAAACCATTCATCCTAGAACCTAATGGACTATACCATTAGCTCTGGTTGGGTGAGTAAATGCTAGGGACAACCCCATTTTGACCACTGAGTCAGTAGAACATTCCGGACCACACCGGCCCAAAGTGTCCCCAAGGTGCACTAAGTACGATTGGGCAGTGAAATTTTGAGGCTTGTAACTCAAACCCCATGAAAGGTATCAGTGATCCATGAGATGCTATAGGACCACATTTCTAAGGCCTACAATAACCTCTCTTTATTCTAGGAGATTTGAATTTGTTTGAATTTGGCACGCCAGTCTTGCTTGATGCCAAAACTTGTAGTGAGGGTTAATTGAAAGTTGCACCACTGGATTAATTTCTAATCATTTATCCCAACACCAAATGGACTATGTTAATAGCTCAAGTTGGGTGGGTAAATGCTAGAGAAAACTTTGTTTCGACCAATGAGTCAATAGAACATTCTGGATCACGCCGGACCAAAGAGTCCCCAAGGTGCACTAAGCATGATTAAGCAGCAAACTTTCAAGGCTTGTAACTCAAACCCCGTGAGAGGTATCGATGATCTGTGAGATGCTACAGGACCATGTTTTCAAGGCCTACAATACCCTCTCTTTATTCTAGGAGATTCAAATTTTTTTGAATTTGGCATGCCAATCTCACTTGATGTAAAAACTTGCAGTGAGAGTCAGTTGAAAGTTGCACCACTAGATTACTTTCAAACCATTCATCCCAGCACTAAATAGATTACGCCATTAGCTCTGGTTGAGTGGTAAATGCTAGGGACAACCCCATTTCAACCACTGGGTCAATATAACGTTCTAGACCACACCAGACCAAAGTGTCCCTAAGGTGCACTAAGCACAATTGGGCAATGAACTTTTGAGGCTCGTAACTTAGACCCCATGAGAAGTATCAGTGGTTCGTGAGATGTTATAGGACCATGTTTCTGAGGCATACAATAACCTCTCTCTATTCTAGGAGATTCAAATTTGTTTGAATTTGGCACGCTAGTCTCGCTTGATGCCAAAACTTGCAGTGAGGGTCAATTGAAAGTTGCACCACTAGATTACTTCCAAACCGTTCATCCTGTCATTGAATGGACTACACCATTAGCTTTCGTTGGGTGGGTAAATGCTAGGGACAACCCCATTTTGACCACTAAGTGAGTAGAACATTCCAGACCATGTGGAACCAAAGTGTCCCTAAGGTGCATTAAGCACGATTGGGAAGTGAACTTTCAAGGCTCGTAACTCGAACCTCATGAGAGGTATTGACAATCTATGAGAAGATACAAGACCATGTTTCCAAGGCCTACAATAACCTCTCTCTATTCTAGGAGATTCAAATTTATTTGAATTTGGCATGCCAATCTCGCTTGATGCCAAAACTTGCAGTGAGGGTCAATTGAAAGTTGCACCACTGGATTACTTTCAAACCATTCATCCTAGCACCAAATGGACTATTTCATTAGCTCTAGTTGGGTGGGTAAACCCTCGGGACAACCTTGTTTTGACCATTGAGTCAGTAGAACGTTCTAGACCACACTAGACCAAAGTGTCCCCAAGGTGCACTAAGCACAATTGGTCAGTGAACTTTCAAGGTGCATAACTCAGACCCTGTGAGAGGTATTAACGATCCATGAGATGCTATAGGACCACATTTCTTAGGCCTACAATAACCTCTCTCCATTCTGGGAGATTCAAATTTGTTTGAATTTGGCACGCCAGTCTCACTTGATGTCAAAACTTGCAGTGAGGGTCAGTTGAAAGTTGCACCACTGGATTACTTCCAAGCCATTCATCATGGCACCAAATGGATTGTGCCATTAGCTCTGGTTAGGTGATTAAACGCTAGAGACAACCCCGTTTCGACCACTGAGTTAGTAGAATGTTCCGGACCACGCCAAACCAAAGTGTCCCCAAGGTGCACTAAGCATGATTGGTCAGTAAAATTTTGAGGCTCATAACTCAAATCCCATGAGAGGTATTAGAGATCTGTGAGATGCTACAACATTGTGTTTCTTAGGCATTCCTAGTGTATTTGCAGGGGTACATGTAGAGTACCAACATTTTATCCAAAAGACCAATACCTGAATTTGAGATATGTTTTGATATGGCCAAAAGGGTGTTTGATTATTGCCAAAAGGGTGTTTGATTGTGTAATTAGGCTAGTTTGAAGTCTCTTATCCATTGGCAGTAAAGCGTAAGTCTACAAACCTTGAAACCACTTTAATAGATATCCTTATATACCTCAAATGATGAATTACACATGTGAACACACATAGCACATAAAGTGTACACATAAATTTTCTTAAGTCATGAAGCATACATGTAGCACATAGATTATAAAGAATACAACATGAATTCAATTAAGTCATGCACATAGCCCATACACATGAATTTAGGTTATGAAGAATGTACTTTAATATACGTGAATATACTTAAGGCATAAATCATACATAGGAGTACATACACACAAGCATATTTACATACTAACAATGAATAAATGAACATGTTTAATTAATAAATTGGATCGAATATCAAGTTTCATATATATATCAAAATGAACAATAATTTTGTACATATTTACATGTCAACATATCTAGATAAAATGTGGCATACGCCATCTCAAAATGTGTCATATGTTATGCAGTCAAGGATGGTGGATCCAATGAAGGACAGTCCAAACCTTGCAGCCAACAGAATTACACAGTAGAATACTCAACACAACAGACAACACCATAAAAATTTTCAAGTAATTTGCATTAATATTCCCAGCTGTAAGGCCTTCCGAGTTAGGGCCAATTACAATATGAAACAAATTAGCAATATTCGCAACCAGATCCAATACAATCTCAGCTAGTTCATCTCTGAAGATAATCAAAAGTTGATGGAAACCCTAAGCTAGATCTAAACTTGAGCTCGCAAGCCTACAAGCAATCTCCTTGTTCCCAAGTATGCGAACCCCTAGCTCTGCTACAATGACTATCAGATTACAATCTGATTTGCAAGAACATCAACAACTTTTCCACAACTTCGCTCTCAAGCTTTGCATATGAATTCCATATTTGCTAAGTCCTCCAAGTCCTAATCTTCCCCAAAATTTGTCCTTAAACATCTAACCAAGCCCTCCTTAAATATGAATCATCAACCACAAGTCAGCTGGATGAACCCTTAACTCCCCAAAAAAATAATTAAATGCCATACAAGTTAGCTTACAAATGTATACAAACATTTCATTCTACATGTCGGCCAAAGACAATGGCTACCAATAATTAATTCACCAAGTCGGCTCAATAAATCACAAAAAACTCTAGTTAGTAAGTTAGAACTACCGAGCGATAGTAAAACTACTGAGCACACCAAGCACCGCAAGCATGACCAAGCAATAATTTCACCGAGCGCCAGAGACTACCGAGTTCATTCATTGACCAAGCTTCCTTCAATGACCGAGACTGTCCATCAAGGCTGTAACCGAGTAAAACCGGCCAAAACACAAACACTCCATGCAATTTATCAAGGACACAAAATGTCTCTACCTTAACCTTGGATGCCCCTGCATCAGACACCCCAGGTTCCAAAAGATGTTCATATGTGAGAAGAACATCTTTCAAGATTCAGCACATAAATCCCAAACTGGTTCTTCACATACAAGTCCTCCACCTTTTCTTCTTGCAAAGTCTTCCACATTAGTTTCCTCTGTCTCTTCAAGTCTTTTTTTGACAATGTACAAGCTGGTTCTCCATTCTGATCATTCATTTTCTCTGGATCCACAATCTCAACTTAGCTACAATTACTCAAGCTTCTCCTACTAAGTGTTGCATCCATTAAAGGCATCAGTGAAAACTTCCTATCATTCTTCTCAATAGTAAACATTTTTCTTACACAGTCATAAATAGCTCTGCAATCATATTGTCAAGGTCTACTAAGCAATATATCACAACTATTCATCTTCACAATGTCACAAAGCACAAGATCCTTGTACTAGCCAATCTGAACATCAATGAAACATTGTTCCCTAACTTCCAAAGTATGAACATCTTGTAACCAACCAAGCCTATAAGAACAATGATGTTTCATTCTACTCAAACCAAGTTTTTGAACCAGGTCCTCAGCAACAAGGTTATCAGTACTACCACTATCAACAATAACATCACAGAGTTTACCTTTAGTCTTGCATCGGGTCCTAAACAAGTTACTCCTCTGACAAGGTTCATCCTTTGTACCAAGCAATGTTCATTGAAGCAACAAGTTCTCTGATTCAGGTTCATTCTGAATGTTCTCATTCATCACAGCAGTTCATCAGTCAACCTTCTTCTATGTGCACTCAAAAGAATGGTGTCCTTCCTCTCCACGGTTATAGAAAATACCCTTAAAGATAACTCTACCTATCTTCTTCTTTGGTTCTACAAGTTTCTATTCATCTTCTACATCAATTGGTTTATCCTTCACCGAGTGATCAATCTTTTCTTTCCCTCAAGAGTTGCTAGGCTATTTCCTCTTTAACTTATCTTCTCCCTTTAGAGCATCTTCAACAGAATCAATCTTTAGCATACCAAGCTCATCCTGAATATTGAATCTCAGACCATTCACATACCGAGCTACCTTTTCCTTACCAAGCTCTCGATGTCCAGACCGAATAGTAAGTTTGTAGAACTCCTCGGTATAATCTTCCACAGACAAATCTTTCTGCTTTAGATTTTGAAACTTCTTAAACAAGTCAAGCTCATAGTCAGCTAGTATGAACTTAGCTTTCAACTTAGTCACCATCAATCTCCACCGATTGATCTTTATTTCACCTTCATCTTCTCGGTCTCTCTATAGTTCTTTCCACCAAAGACCAGCATGTCCTTTCAACTTTGTTTGTGCTAATCTCACCCGAAGAGGGTCTTCAATTTCTTCTAGCTCAAAGAAATCTTCAAGTTCACCAATCCAATCAATCAGATTGTCGGGCTTCAAAGTACCAGAGAAAGTAGAAACTTCCATTCGATAATTAATAAACTGAGCAGCAGACATCTAGGAAACCGAGCAGTTCTATCTTCACTAGATTTGTTCCTTCAGTCATCACCACTAGATCTAGCAGTCTCAAATTTTTTAGCAGCTTCTTCATAGCCATCCTCAGTACCAACATTCCAAGGTATACCAGTAATAGTTCTCATGATCTCAGCGACCATATCATTCTTCATCAATTCCATCTCAGATCTGAAATCTGATTTCACCTTCTCTGTGATCTGGGATTTGATAGTATCACAAACATTTGAAATAACTCTAGGGTCCAATCTTCTCAGAGGCATCCTTAAACATAAGAGAAACCCTCTGTAACAAACCCTCACCAACCACCTTGTGAAAATTTCCAAGTTGTAACAAGTCAAATCTCAACCTACAACCTTGTAAATAACTAGGGCACAAATTCACAAGTTCAATGCTTTAGATCTGCAATCCAGATTGTGCACAATCTCTTCTCCAACAAGATCAACTTTGCAAGATCAGCCTTGCTAGGTCAAGCTTCTGCTTCAACAAGATCAACCTTTTGCTCCAACAAGAACAAACCTTCACTCTAATACCACCTTATGCAGTCAAGGATGGTGGATCCAATGAAGGATAGTCCAAACCTTGCAGCCAACAAAATTACATAGCAGAATACTCAACACAATAGAAAACACCATAAAATGTTTCAAGTAATTTGCATTAATATTACCGGTTGTAAGGCCTTCTAGGTTAGAGCCAATTACAATATGAAACAATTTAGCAAGATCCACAACCAGATCTAATACAATCTTAGCTAGTTCAGCTCTGAAGACAATCAGAAGCTGATGGAAACCCTAAGGCAGATCTAAATTTGAGCTCGCAAGCCTCCAAGAAATCTCCTTGTTCCCAAGTATGCAAACCCCTAGCTTTGCTACAATGACTATCAGATTATAATCTGATCTGCAAAAACATCAAGAAATTTTCCACAACTTTGCTCTCAAGCTTCGCATCTAAATTCCATATTTGCTAAGTCCTCTAAGTCCTAATCTACCCCAAAATCTATCCTTAAACATCTACCAAAGCCCTCCTTAAATACTAATCACCAGCCACAAGTTAGCTGGATGACCCCTTAACTCCCCAAAATAATAATTAAATGCCATACAAGTCAGCTTACAAATTTATACAAATATTTAATTCTACATGTCGGCCCAAGACAATGGCTACCAATAATTAATTCACCAAGTCAGCTCAACAAATCACACAAAACTCCAGTTAGTAAGTCAAAACTACCGAGCGACAGTAAAACTACCAAGCACGCCAAGCATCGCCGAGCACCAGTATCAACCGAGCACCACAGGCATAAGCGAGCAACAATTTCACTGAGTGCCAAAGACTACTGAGTTCTTTCAGTGACCGAGCTTCTTTCAATGACCGAGACTATTGGCCAAGGCTGCAACTGAGTAAAACCGGCCAAAACACAAACACTCCATGTAGTTTATTGAGGACACAGAATGTCCCTGCCTTAACCTTGATGCCCCTGCATCAATATGACATCTCAAACTAATAATTTCAACTACAAATTTTTCTAGGACATCCTATTCTACTGGTAGATCATCAAAATACAGTCTCTTTGAAGTACTCTTTGGCTCTGATGGATCTTGCATTCAAACACAAAAGTGAAACCCCAAGTTAGATTAAAATTGAGAATCATAGTCAACAATAATAAATAAAATTTAAACTAAAATTGAACTCTCATATACCTCTCCTCTCTATCTCCTCCCACAAATAGGAGACCTAATATATGTCCTTGGTAGCACAGGAATAGTGCCACCAATGTCGACTCCCTCCTGTATATGTTTGCGAACATGAGATTGATCTAGGAGTTATACTATTTAATGTTAAATACTTGGTAGAAAATATATGTTTACAAAATAACTGAATTAACATTAAAACTTACCCGTGCTAAACTTTCTTCATGGATTGTTGGTTGAGTCATTGACAATACAAACCCTTGGCATTCTGCCTCCCTCAAACTAGGAGTGACCTACAAAATTCAAATAGATACTTCATACTATTATAACTTGACCATATTATATATACTTGATAGTAAAATACACACAAATAAATTTAGAAATGTATGTACCATGGGGCTATCACTGCGAATGGATATGCATGTGACTATCATGATGATAGGATCTCATGGCATCATCATATGCCACTCTCTGTCAAATAAACCATGTAAATTAAAAAAGAGTATGCACAACTGACAACTATACATGTATGCATAAACAAACTAAATTACTTAATTACCTTTCCTTTATCAATGGATGACACCTGCACCCCCTCACATTGCCCCCCAGTGGCAACTGGTGACACCTACATCAGTATGTAAAAGATGATCATAAAAATTAGAAAATAATGTACATATACTATTATCATAATTTAAAAGGAAACCAATGAGTACATTAAACTATATGTACCGTGGAAGTGTCAAGACCAAATGATATGGCCGAAAGCGTGGACCCCTCCACCTGTACCATCTCCTCCTCCATCATCAACTGAACATAAATGTAACATATAAAAAGACATAAGTGGGAAATTATTATAAGGAAATTCTACTAAAAATATGAACAATAAAACTTAAATACAATGTAAAAAGTGAATTATTTACCCTTACCATAATAGTGGGAGTCCATGGCTCTGTAGGTTTCTGATGCACATCTCCATGAGCTACTTTAGTGCATGTAGTGTGATGTGTAGAATCATCCACATCGAAGGGGAAATTATATGCATCACTATCAGTCAGGGGACCTAAGCACAGATTCTTTCATATAATGCAAGTGTGGGGCACACAAACATGTGAGCTCGTGGAGGATGTGGAAGCACTAGAAGCATCAGGACGAGGAGGAAACAATGTCATGCTCTGCGTAACCAACAAATCACTCAAGGTGTGAATGGCTCGGATAGTCTATGAGCCGGCCTCAGCAATAATGTCAGGATGATGCACTGTGGAAGGTGGTGAAATCTCAGGAGGGGGGACATATGTGCGGGATTTCACCCGATGTGCCCATGGCCTATCTTGAGGAGTGCCTAAACCTACACCCTGGTTTGGTCTCATACTCCAATAATTCACCTTGTGACCGAGCACAAATTCAGCATACAATTTTTTAATAAAATAAAATGGGACATCCAAATTGTTGTGAGGTGGTCTATCAAAAACCATCCACCAATAGTCCCAAAAGTTGTCATGTATATCACTATTTGTGCACCATTTAATTGACAACTTGGTTTTTTTATGGTCTACTTTTAGACCAGTGTTAGGATCCACAAAAAGATTAGCTATGTCATGTTTTGTTATATTTAGGTTCATGAGTTGATCATAATCAAGCCCATCGTCAAAATGGGTGTGCATGGAATCGTGCCAAAGAAGTGAAGCACTATGCTGCTGTGTAAGTTTCTCCATGTTTTGAATAATTGAGTTCAATGTCGTAAACATGGGGCACAATGTGGGGATATTGGCATAGGTGGTTTGAAATCCTCTAAGTTCATTTAGATTATCTCTTATTAGATCTTCTAAACAGTGAGGGTTTGAAAAAGGTACATCTTCTGGAGGTGAGGGATTTTTGGGAGGTGGTCCTGGATTGTTTGTGGGATCATTAGGATGGTTTTCTAATTCCATGTCTGATAACAATGTAAAAACAAATAGATAATTACAATTAATTTTAAAAAACAATAAAAAAACTCATTGCTACTCTAATTTTTATACAAAAAACTATAAATTTCTATTTAAAAACAATAAAAACAATAAAAATTACAAGCTTTCACATACCTTTGGATTCAAGCGAAATCAGATAGGGGATTTGAAAGCCGATATCCAATAACCCTAGCTGTGTTCATGTTTTCACAATGAGAAAATGTTGAACGTGGGTGGGGTACAGTCTAATATATTTACTAGCAAATATCGAATATCCAATATTATCAGATATCTGATAATATCATATATCTGATTAAGCCTTTTTCTTTGTCTTTTGGCTTGGCCAGGTGTACTGACACCCATGCCTACTAAAAAGTCAACATATACATTTGTGCGCTTTTGGACGAGTGAAAATATTTTTTTTTCACATCACCACTTTTTGGCATACCATGATCCTACACATACCCAACACATAGATCTTCCCTAATCAAATGTGCATTCACTTTGCATGTTACTTGCATACAAGCTTCACCTTAATAGATAGAATCATCACTCTTTATATATTATCTCATACCAACAACAAGTTCATCCTAAACCAATTCTAAATAGGTCACACTGAAGTGCATTCTTGCAGTGATAAGGAATGAAACATGGACTACCTCTCTCAATACAACATGCCTCACACAAATCACCACTCAACACCATCTTTGAGACTTTCGGTATTAATAGATATGATCAATACATTACATAGTAATTGATAGGACCAAAACATAATGAACAAGCTCCAAATAGGACCAAACCCAAACAAACATTCCACCATATGTTGCACACTAAATTGAATCAACACTGACACAAATCAGGAAAAATATTTTATGAACATCCTTCAGCAAACCATTCTACTGATTTGCCAAGGATAGCAGTACACACATCAACCGATATAACAACACAACCAAATCGTAAATGAACCATATCTATGCATCAGATATTTTGGCATTAATGACAACAGCATGAATAGCTCATCAACCTCACATTCTAATAGGAAGCGGTTGATAATGTCAAGAGCCAGAGGAAAAAACATGTCCCTCTTCACCAAGGGCCCATCTTTTGCCTCTACCATTTCCATTTGGCCCTTTAACCCCTAGATATATTGTGGTCCATGAAGATCCCCAGTCTACCACCTCCCCTCTGCCAGCATTCTCAACACTTCAAGACAAATAAAAAAGAAGTTCCTGAAAAAACCCTAGCCTTAAAATTGCTTCTTACCAAGCTAGTCTTGAAACTCCCACCCACATGATTATTAAATAAAAATGTGTTGACTGAAAGAGGAAGTATTTTTCAAAGAAAAAAGGAAAATATCTTGCTGAAAAATTTACATTCACAATACAGGAAGTGGGGTCTTAGGATGAGGCCATGGAGGAGGTGATCATCCAAAGATGTTCTCATATAATTTCCACCTGGTCTTCTGAAAAGGGAAAGTTGATGGAGGTTGTGGAGTTTGATTTTAAAGAAGATGGAGGTCGTGAGAGTTAGGAGAATGAGGAGAAGAGTAGAGAGGATGAAAATGCACAATGTGGGGAAATGGAGCTTAAAGGTAGCTCAAAGATAGCTAATTCCTCTACCCATGCCTTTGAAAGACTAAGGTCTAGTCCTTTGGACCTCACTAACAAAATGATGTCTGAAGAGGAGGAGGCTACTACTAGGACCTGTAAAGTTGCTTGACATGGGACTTGTGCCAATTGTAATGAGGTGGTTGTGGAGTTGGACAAACTAAAGGGTAGATTTGTGGAGCTAGAGAGCAAGAATGAGCATCTCAAGGTTCAGCTTGAGGGTGGTGCACAATTTAGCCACTTTGTTGTTTCTGTTATAGATAAAGATGCTCAGACCAGATTCTAGCAATGAAGAAAACTACAAGGAACTTCTTAAGTTCCTAAAGTTCTGATGATTGGTCCAATGTTCTAAATTAGAGTGGTTGTAAGATCAAATGAGCTAAATAGGTGCACTGTCCCATGTGTTTTTTCATTTTTCTACTATCACTATTTTTATTAGATGTGGTTTTTGATATTGTTAGAGTGTTTTTAATGTACTATTAACATGCTCCTAGTTGCTTTTGACTATTAGCCTTCTAGGTTGGTTGTAATGGAAGAACACCTTAGTTTTGCTGCTTATAATATAAAAAAACAAGTAGAATACCATTAATTAAAAAATGTTGAAACATCAACAATTTCTTTATTTTAGTATTATTTCATTATTAATATTTAGATTAATAAATTAATAAAATTACTTTAATATTTTTTTTTGAATAAATAATTGCATCTCCACAAAATTACATTATACAGTTTTAAAGGTTTTTTAAAATTCATATTATTATAAGTATACAATGTGTACTAGGGAGTGACCGTGTCAATAATACTATTATTATTTTTCTTTTTTTTAATATTGAGTAAATGTGGTTTTTTTTAAAAAAAAATTGTTATTGCATCAAATATATGTAGGGAGAAACTATTGACATCAATTTTAAGAGGACATGAGAGTATAATAATTGTAATATTGGTATAGGATTTAATTGTATATAATAATTATTTTACTTTCATTGATTATACACTTTTAAAAGTTTTATAAAATTCATATTATTATAAGTATACAATGTGTACTAGGGAGTGACCGTGTCAATAATACTATTATTATTTTTCCTTTTTTTAATATTGAGTAAATGTGGTTTTTTTTTAAAAAAAAATTGTTATTGCATCAAATATATGTAGGAAGAAACTATCGACATCAATTTTAAGAAGACATGAGAGTATAATAATTGTAATATTGGTATTGGTATAGGATTTAATTGTATATAATAATTATTTTACTTTCATTGATTGTAGATTTTGTAGTACTCCAAGAAGACATGAATTAATAGATCAAAATGAAAGAGAAACATTATGCAACATTAATTAAAAAATAATATTATTAATTTTGTTATTAATAAATAACTAGCAAAAAGAGAACAAATAGAAGATTCAAATGTTAACTCTATGTATGAGAATGTTTTAAACAAGGGAAACAATAAAAAAGAAAATTGAATTTTGTAGGATATAGGCTAGTGGTTTTCTTAGGGAAAATTCAAAAAATGATCAAATGATGTTAATGTCATCTATATTGAAGTCTATTTTTTTTGTTGAATGTTGTTGTTCTAAATATTTTAAGGATGTATATCAAGGATGTTAACTAAGTTAGAATTTAGTTTTTTCGAAGAACTCTGAGAATAGAAAAGGATTTTAATTGAAAAAAATATATTTTCTTTTGTAAACTTAAGAAAATATATTCACTTTTTATATTTTAACTATGAATAAGTTAGTTATAGTGGAGAAAATAGGTACCATTTTATTTTTAATTGAAAAGGATATTTTATTTCTTTATTTTTAATTATTTTTAAATTAATTTTTTTCTTAATTAAAAAGAGTATTATTTTCTTATTTTTTAAATATGAAGATTGAATATATGTTGCTTTCTTTATTTAAAAAAATTGTAATAAATTATTAATATTAAATAATTGCATACATGCATATATACATAAATATAATTTTAATTTTTTTATAGAAATATGTAACCATATATAGATGTCGGCTTCTTTATCTATATAACGATAATACCTATTCAAATAAACATTCATCTAAATCATAAATCTTCTTCAAATAAATAGCCATACATATAAAATCCACTCCATTCCAACAAATTTTCATTTTCATTTTCAATCTAACCTGTTATTTTCAAGGCTACTCAAATGCAAGGGAAGGCATACCCTTCACCACCATTATCATGTACAAAACAATGAGAATGTGAATGTTATCTATAAAAACTCAATTTGCAAGGAAGTTAGTTCATATTTTATTGGCGAAGAAATGCAGAAGATTGGTTTATTCTGTCCTGCGAGCATCAAATAAAGATTTCGCTCCTTCTTTGGCAGAACTTTAGCAGCAGTAGAAAGAAAATATAAAGCAGTATATTCAGGGTTCTGCCCCTATTCGAGGAATATACAATCCACTATTGTTCGGGGGAACAAAGGTAACTTCAATTGTTTCTTCTTCTGAATTTGAAGAAAGATACAGTCCATGATGTTTAGGTCTTATAATTATATATTCATGATTTGTTTTGGTTTTTCTTTTTTCAAAAGGTTTATGTTTCTCCTTCATTATTTTTGGAAGAGATTCATAATTATGAATCGTGATAGATTTTTATATAAGATGATTTTTAGATTCATATAATAATTTTTTCTGAATTTTAAACCTTTTTTTTTAGCAAAAGTGGCAAGTTATTAATAATTTTTATTATTAAATAACTGGTTCATAGATTTCTAGAAGAAAGAACCAGTAAGAAAACCTTCATTAAAATTTCTATATTTTGAAAAGCTTCAGCCTATATGTGCTAGAAACAACTCAGAAATTAAATTCCAGAACTATCTCAACCCCCCCAAAACACAATAGTAACCTAATTAGTAATCCATACATCATATCTAGAAACTAAAGAACATATCCCAAAAGGATTCCACTGTTATTATTTTGTAGTCTATAATTTATTGATACATACTAATAATTAGATAGAGAGTATTTTCAGATTTTTCTTTAAATAAAGGTCCCAATGGTGAAATTTTATATTGATAATTATAAAATTTATATTAGATATACATTTTGATTTCAACAGTCCTACCTAAAACAGAGAATCAAAACGCTGAATAAGCTTCTGCCATTACATGATTTATTCACAGGCCTAGAAGTATCAAAAGGTAAAATATAGAAACTGTCTTTAGATCTTTTGAATAACATAGTGGAGTATCTTTATCAACTGTCTGATATCTAAAATAACTTTCTAAAACAGCATTTTAGATCTTTAAAACTGTTTCAAAATATCTAAAATATAGTCTGCAACATAAAATTTTGACTATCTGAGAAAATCAAAAGGAAAAGAGATACTTTCAAAATTTTATTTTAATAGATATTAGATACATATGTCTTATATTGCATGAATAGATTTCTGGTTTTTGATTGTGTATATGTATTTAGCATCAACTTTTCGGATCATCAGAATGAAAGAGAATGCAGGATAAGTAAAATGTAAGATCACTGAGTGTGATCCAAAACGTTGATGCTAAAAAACATATACACAATCAAAAATCAAAAATCTATTCTTCAATACTCAAATGGATTGTGGAAACCTGATTAATTTGATGTCATATATTATTTTAATAAATGTTTCTAATAATTTTCTTTATGGAAAGAAATGATATATATAATATTTTTTAAAAATAAGAGTGATAATAATTATATAGCTTTTAAATAAGTAATCTTGATATTTTATCTTTTTTTCATATTAAAATTATATAATAAGATAAATTTAAATTGAATTCAAATATGACTAATGTTTGAATCTTAAATATGTCTACAGTTAATTATAATTTAAAATGTTCCTGTAACAATAATCCATGTACTACCATAAATTAATCTTTACCTTTAAGTATCTTAAGATAATTAAAAGATTGTGTACCTATAAGAACAGAATCTGTAATACAAAATTCCATATAAAGACTCTCAAAAATCTAAAATATTGAACCTATTTATTTTTAATCAAAATTTCAAATAGAAGACAAATTTTAAATAAAGTCTCACACCATACTTATAATTTCTTATTCAAAATGAATGAATCCTTAAAAAATTATATCTCTTCCATATTTTACTATAACATTATTTTGTTTACTATAAAATTAATCTCTAAAATATAAACTGCCCAAAAACAATAAATTATTTTGTTTACTATAAAATTAATCTCTAAAACATAAACTGCTCAAAAACAATAAAACATAAGTCATAAGTAGAACAAGAAAGCATGGAAACCTAAACAACAATAAAGAAGCCACTAAACAACCAGAGTAACATCAGAGTAATTTTAATTGTACTGTAATTTTATTTTTTATAGGGGAATAAGTCTGATCTGTACGTTGTCATTGCTTTTTTTCTCTTGGGGCAGGTATTCAAAATAGTCAATATGAATGGTGTGAGGAAGGCACTCAAACCGCTCACCCAAAATGGAGCACAAAAGAAGAAAGATGAAGAAATCTCCAATTTGCAGAGGCTCAACAAGCTTTTTAAAGAAGAAAACAATACTCTTAGAAAGGAAAAGCAGGAACACAAAGCTACAATTTTGAAGACTCTCAGACACATGAAAGATCTTGAGAGAAGACTGAACCAAGAAATCCAAAAGAAAGAAGATGAATTCAAAGCAGAAGACACCATTTTACAGTTAAAACATCACATACATATTACATCTCAAGAACTGGAAGAGGCTACAAGAAACTGTAATGATTTGTCACAGAACAAAGAAAATGTGGAAGAATTAAATGAAGTTGAAGAGGAGATTGAAAAACAGATGCTAGAGAAAGAAGATGAGAAGGGCTATAAAAAGGGATTTATAGAAAAGGAATCTGAGTTCCTAACAATGAACTCTGTTAAAAATAATGTGGAGGATAATATATCACAATTGAAAGAGAAAATGGTGATTGTAACAGAAGTGGGTCCTCCATGTTTGGAAGCTAAGAAGAATGATGAATTAAGTTATGACAATGCTCAACTCAAGAAGAAAGTTCTTGAGTTGAGTAGAAGTTTAGATGAGCTGCAGGAAAGACATGAAAATATGGAGGAAGAAAACAAAGTGCTGAAGGATCGGGTATCTGAACTACAAGATGTTTTGGAAGCAGAAAAGTGGGGATTTGATACAGTGACTGCTCATTATAACAAAGTTAATGTTAATCAGGTGGAGGAGTTGGGAAAACTGAGGGATGAAAATGGCAGGCTAATGAAGGCTATTCATGAGTTAAATATATATTTGGAAGAGATGCAAGAGACCCATAATGAAGTAATGCAGGAAAATGAAAGGCAAAGGGGACTTTTGGGATTACAGCATGCAGAGTTTACAATGAAGAATGGTGAGCTGAGTGAACAGGTATTGAAGTTGGTGAAAGAAAAGGAAGTAAAGAAAAAGGTGATAGAATCAATCCTTAGAGATCAGTCTTCTCTAAGAAAATACATTGTCTATCTTTCAAAGGCACTTAATGAAACAACACAGAGATACACTGAAGTTTCAGACAAAGTTCATGGAATGCTTCAAGACCAAGAGAATTTTTAGATATTATCATAATAGGTATTTTAGTGATAAGAATGATCTATGGTCAAGAGAGCTTAAATTTTTTAGTCCCATCTAATTCAAGGCTAGTAAAAGCAAAACATTTTTCAGTTTTTTTAATGGATGATTTTACATTTATAAAGTTGTTTGAGATATTCAAAAGTTCAATGTCTTTTTTAATTAATGTGCTTGTACAGTTTGAGCAGTGCCCAATCCAAAAATGGCTCTTCAATAGTTGAGAAGATTGATAAAATAGGTCTTGAAAGAAGAGAATATGGAAAATGCTTGTAAGCTGTTTGTGTGGGTTTATTATGGAAGATAATTCTTAAAATTTTAATTTTCTGAATTAAATTAAATTGGTATGTTATAGATATTAATGTTAAAATTGTAATAGAAAAATTGTATATTTTATTTTGTATGTTTTAAATTTAACAAGTGATTGTTATTTTTTATAATGTGTAAGATGTATTTTCTTAGAATATGGTGAATTATTTTATTTTATCTTTTACTCACTATTGCTATGTCTTATTATTTAGATCTAATTTTAAATCTAACAATGTCATTTTGGTTCAAATATATAGGTGGGGAATAGGTCTTGGTCATATTTAAGTTTTATTTTTTTGACACTTGAATTTTCAACACATTTTTTTGATGATGTGATAATTAACAACTAATCCATTAAAGAAGAAATATAGACCTTACTCTCCACTTTCACAATCTCCTTTGATTTTTGGAATCATCTTTCTTTTTAGGAACATATCCAAACTAGACAATTTCCTAGCCTTATAGCCAAATTGGTGGAATTTCTAAGTTGTGGAGTATGGTCGATACAATAGGTGTCTTTTATAACTATAAATTGAAGGCCAATTTAGGGTCATTGCATATATCCAAATTTGTCATTGATCCATTGAAAACTTACTAATGCTTAATGGAACTTGAATATTATGAAATGACAAAATGTGGATCAAAATGTTTCCTCCCCCTTATATCTTTGTAGGCTTCAAAGTAATTCATTCACTAAAAGAGTGGTAAGAATTTATTCAAACACAAGAAAATTACAAAGAACGAAGGATGGGTTGCCCATCAGAAGAAGTGCATTATAGAATCCTATCAGTATCCACTAAACGGGCCAACATATGGGTACTTGTAAGAAGTTGAGTCCCACTATTGAGCAAAAAGTGGAAGCATTTTTCCTGCTTTTCAAATTTTCTCTCAATTGATATAAAAATTGAAGGAATTGCAAGATTGAATATCAAAAGACTTTAGTAATATTAAATGTGGTGGTCGGAGTCTACTTTTCAAATATATATTTTATTCAAATACCCACATGGTAGAAATTGTTTTTTAGCAAGGGTGTGTAAAACCCACTTTTTTAAAATGTTTGTTTCAAGACCATACAATACACATGTACGACCACCATAATTTGACCTAAACAAAAGTCTCTTTGTAAATCTTTTTTTGGAAAGATACCTAAGACACTAATGATTGATGAACATTTTTTTTTTATTGAATTTTCTTTGTGATTAATTTTTTATTGATTGTAAGTTCTATTTTAAAAAAATTTGGTGTACAACCACCATAAATTAATGTAAACCTTTCATTTTTCATGTTTTTAATCTTGAAGGGAATTTTGTTTAGACTGATGTCATATAATTTGTTTTGTAAAAAATGTGAAAACAAAAAAGTTATTAATTTTTTTGAAAAACTCACTATTTAAAGTTTATGTACCACTTTGATTAATAAATAATACAAAAATAGTAGAGTTAATCAAATCTCCCCAAAAAATTATTTTTGAATTCTACACACTAGTCTAATGAGTTTTCATTTCATCAAAAATTTTGATCGAGAAGACCTAAAAATTATGGCAAGGTAGGTTCCAATGCCTTAGTCATTAATTTATAGGTCCAAGGCATAGGCTTGGTTCCAACAAACTTGACCCAACCCAAGAATCAATGCAGAGGGTTGAGGCAAAATTCAAAATTTGAAAAATGCATATGAGTGTTGACCTTCCAATAAAATGAGTACCTAATTCAAAAATACCTACCCATTTTTTATAAATGATCTCTGTAGAGTTTCTATTGAACATCACTCTACAACTTGCACAAGCAAGCATACCAAGGAGGTCGTCCCCTTGATTGGAAGGTCATCCTCTAAACCCAGCAATTAATAACTATTAATGCACTTCTCCCCTTCATTTTATGTGGTTATTTCCATCATATCAGGAGTTCAACAATGACATCCAAACGGCCAAACCAATGGATGAGATTACTAGGGCACAATCTTACAAGGATATCATCCAAGATAAAGTCCAAATTCCCAATGGAGCCTGATTCGTATAACATATTGGACCAAGGATCACAACCACGAACACAAGAAGGGAGGTAAAGGTAAGATTTCACCTACCGATGTCTTCACTCTTAAACCAAATCTTCCAAATCTCCATGGTTATTGATTCGGAAAAGAATAAGCTTAGGAATTATAAAGTTTTCTTGGCATCCCAAGAACATACTAGGTTTCCCTCTAGAAGTTTTTTAAATGATTGGCTTCATAAAATCTAGAGTAAGCACTTAGGGTTTCACTTTTCTTATTTTAGAATGATCCAAAAGGGTTTGTTCCTCATTTTTTCACTAACCCTAATAACCAAAAAGAGGAACTATTAGGGGGAAATTTTGGAAAATAGGATCCTATAATCTTAAAACATTTTTCTTGGTCACCTGACATGGTTCATGAACAAGCTCTTGCATTATCTTTCCCTAGGTGGCTAACAATAGGAAATATCCCACCTTTTTTGTGGAACCTGGTCCCCCAAGCTCTTGAGCCAATAGGTAGTGTGTTAAGGATGGATAAAACATATGTCATCTTTCCTCATTCAAATGCGAGGGTTCATATTTCCCTAAATGTTGGACCTGACTTACTAAAAGAAAAAAAAATGATCTTGATGAACACTTGTATTCATGTCACGTTGCATATTTGGGTGGGATAAACTCATGCTTCCTTTGTAGGAAGGAGGGCCATATGCAGTCTTCATGCCCTATTATCAAAAGGAGAAACCATAACCCTAATGCTCAGGGTGATCATGCCACCAAGACCTCCAATGTTCCTCTCATTGATCCATCTAAAGCTAGTCATGACCCCACTCGTGTTGTGCCTCCCCACATCCCTAATCTTTTTGAGACCCCACTAGTACATCTAACCTCATTTTTCTACCAAAATTTTTGACCATCAATTAAAAAGGTTTAGGTTGGTCAGATTATAGAAAGAAAACTTTGTTTTTTTTTTAATCCATGCCCGTGTTGGTCAAACATTCGACCAATACCATGTAGGTCAAAATTTTGACTAACACGGGCATAACTTTAAAAAGAAAAAAGATTTAATATCTCATTTCATTATTTGGTTTTAACTTGGAGCGCGCAAAGGAGGAGCGCCTACAAGGGTTTTAAATATTATTTGGTGAGAGTTTTAGGAGGACCACCTTCGAGGGTTGCCACTGTGATTTGGTGTAAAAGGACTTCCTGCGAGGGTTGCGACTGTTATTTGGTGTAAAAGGAGGACCACCTGCGAGGGTTGCCACTATTATTTTGGTGTAAAAGGAGGACCGCCTGTGAGGGTTACCACTATTATTTGGTGTAAAAGGAGGACCGCCTATGAGGGTTGCCACTGTTATTTGGTGTAAAAGGAGGACCGCCTGTAAGGATTTCCTTACTCTACATTTGTCTGGCATTGTTTTATGCTTCTATACTATTGGTACTTGTTGTTTACCTACTTAGGGCCCATGAGCAATGTGCCAGGGCATCATGTGTTGTGTATTTGCTGGCATGTTTTTTATCATTGTATAAGTGTTTGAGATTTTGATCTCTTTTTATATACATTGATGTTATTACATTCATGAGGTACTTATTATGTTCTTCACATTACATGAAGCTAGGGCATCATTATTTTTTATTTATCCTAAATTTTCTACGAGCATGAACAACCCGTGAGTGATTTATTATTCATCCAAGGCACCATTATTACTTGTTGGTTACCTACTTAGGGCCCATGAGCAATGTACCAGGGCATCATGTATTGTGTATTTGTTGGCACATTTTTTATCACTATATAAGTGTTTGAGATTTTGATCTTTGTTTATATACATTGCTGTTATTACATTCATGAGGTACTTATTGATAAGGCCATGGCTATGTTCTTCACATTACATGAAGCTAGGGCATCATTATTTTGTGTTTATCCTAAATTTTCTACTCATGAACAACTCGTGAGTGATTTATTGTTCATCCAAGGTGCCATTGTTACTAGTTGTTAGAGATCTAAATGGATTGTTATGGTATTATGATGCATTTACATTGAAGTCTTGGATAGATTCTATTAAAGTTTGGAAGTGTTTAATCCCTCAAAATGTGAATGTCCCCGTACAGTCAAGGTATGTAACAGCCTATCAAAATAACCCCACCCCATATAAAAAAATCCAAAAAAGATCAATACAATGACAAGTATGTAAAGATAACCTAAAGACACCCTAAATGAAATCAAACTACTTGAGACAGTATGTAAAGATAAGTTGAACATAGATTATCACATCATAAACTGAAACTAAATGGACATATGGACGAAATAGAGATACGCAAATAATGCATCAAACTGAGAGACAAATGTTAGACACATAACATCATGATTTTGATGAGTGCAAAACTCTCTAAGAGTAGAAAAACCACTCAGCACATGTATCTTTCCTATTAATCCAAAGATCACAAACTTTGTACCTCAATGTTTAGAAGCACCAACTTCAAGGAGCACCAACCTTGCTATCGCAATAGTTCAATAATATTGAAAAAAAAAACTAAAAATCTTATGATTGTTTATAATAACTTCTATCACAAGATTATTGGAGATTGAAAATGATAAATTCAGTATTTCATTGTGACAATATGTATGTTCCTTTTTGTGGAAATTATAATCAATGAATGAGAATACAAAATACTACTCCCATAGAGCCAAATCTATCATGTAAATCTCTGCAAGTAATATATTCTATTCCTCACAATTTCAACATTGTTTTCAATATGATATTCAACAATGTTCCTTTTGAAATCTCACTAAATCAATCCTTCATATAGTTTTCAGTCTCTCACTCTTGATATAGATCTATTCACATAGGTGAACATATATATACTTTGTAAGAGCTCTATAAAACTACAATTCTCCTAACACCATTATTGCCTTATGTCTCTTCACTTCCTAATCTATCTGTTCTAACCAATCTTCCTACTCTAGCCAATCTAACCATTTTTCCTTTATGTCCCTTAGATCTTGCACAAGTTCTTTTTTTTTCCTGAATATGATAACTTAACTCTGAATTTTGATAACACATCCTCATCTAAATTGCCTTACCTTAGATAACATGGAAAACCAAAAAGTCCTCAAAAATTTTCAATTTTGAACAAATTAGTTTAACATACTTGTTTGAATGCCAAGCATTCACCTCACCATTTGTGATTGCTTCAAAATCATTGAATCCTTTAGTTGCATTTTGTACTGCATTAAAGAGGTCTATGGGAAGACCACCTAAGAGTAAGTTAGGAAATTGATGCGAGAATCATAAATGAAAGAAGGATTTGGGACACATATACCTTAAAGTAATGTTAATTAGGACACATATACCAAGGTGGCATACTGTGGTCACTAATAGAACCTTGGGTGAAGATGAGAACAACATGACCATCCAAGGTCATTTGATATTGTAATGGACCTTAAAGGTCTTCTAATAATGTTTTGTAATGTTTTAAGTCCTTTGTGAAGGACCATGCTTTGTAAGCCATTTAATGGAATTGATTAGGGATAAGGGTACCTAGGGGTCACTAGGGAAGAACAAGTTTATCCTAGGTTAGTAGGCATTGAACAATGACCTATAAAGGTCCATAATAATTATAAATGGCCAATAGAGACTTAAGTTTGATGTTAAAAGCACTTAGAGTGCTAAAGTTGTAAAAGCCCAAGTTGGAAAAATCAAGGCTTATATGGTGTTTTTAAGAGGGATAGGATGTTTTGAAGTTGGTTAAAACTTTAAAAGGTTCAAGGAAATAATATAAATGCCTTAGAGGAAGAATTTTGTCGAAGTTGACAACTTGTTGTTAACTAGACAACCAAACTTAACAAGTAACCAACTGTCAATAGACTCTTCTAGTTAGTTGGTAGTTACAACCGGCCTTGAAGAGGCTTATTTTTGGTTGGATGTGTGTGTTAGAGGTAGAGAAGAGGGAGGACCAAGTTAATGATCGATTCCAGATCATAACAATGAATGTAAACTATTTTCAAGTAATGAAAATGTAAATTCATTGGTAATATACCAGTCACTGCCCATAAGGGTACAGTATGACTATTCTATTGAAAAATGTTTATTTTTATGGTTGATATTGATCCAAATGATTGCTAGGGTATGGTGTTTCATGTCATTGGAGTTATGAATAGTTTTTTGTAGTTTTGAAAGCATTTTTGGGTCCTCTGGACGTGATTGTCCCTATACAGCCAGGGTATACACCAGTCAAATTAGATAGATGTAAAGATTGGATTTAAGATTGTTTCCTTTTCATGCATAATGAGTATGTTAGAATGGTTTTTTTTAATCAATTTGAATCCATTCATGAGTATCTAAGGGTGTAGAGGAAGTTGGTGTGTTGACACACAACCAAAAATGACTGTTCCTGCACAGTGCACCAATGAAATACCATGAGGACAGGGTAATGAGATAGTACTTAATATTTTCCATGAATGGAAGGGAGTTGTGAAGGATGGATTGCCATTTATGTGTTTCAAATGTTCTTGAATGTAGGATAGATAGCGAAGTGGAAGAACATTCTCAAATTACTTGGATAGCCAGGTTTAAGGGTCACTAGAATTGGGGACAATCAAGGTATGGATGATTGGTCCATTGGAGGACCATCTTTCTTTGCATAGAAGACCACTTTATGATCAAGATATGGTGTTAGATCCATTTGTTGGGTCTAAGAAGGTGTGGAAGGGTGTGTTTGAGAAGACCCTAGGTTATTAAGCCTTAAAAGGAGGGTTTTGTGAATGAGACTTTAAAACTTGTTAGTGGTCCTTGAAAATATGAAAATCTTTGGTTTTGGAGGGTATCTAGACTCTGTATATGATAGAGAAGTCCTGGTTGAGTGTGGAGTTGGGTGTTGCTTTGGAAAAGGAGGCCTAATGGAGGGCTAGTCACAAAGCACCAGTCCTAGTATGGACAGTTGGTCCAAAGGAACAATATTTCATTTTCCAATATGTTGTATAAACCTAAAAATGGTATCCAAATATGTGATTATCTTCCTAAGTCTTTTGGGAAAGTCTGGCAAGAACCTTGTGAAATCAATCTAGAAGGCTACTAGGAAACTAGGCTCATCAAGATTGTGTACCCGGGTGTGTGTAAAGGATCTAGAATCCATTATTGTGTGGATCAGATTGTTGAAGACCTTTGTTTTGGTTGTTGGCTGCATAGCTCTACATCATTGGGGATTTGATTGACATGACTAGAAAAAATAGCTTTGTTAAAATATCTATTCCTCTTGTGTGGGCATTATATTCTTTGTACACTACTAACCTAAAAGTGAGTGTGAACACTTCCCCTTTTATATGGAAAAGGATATTGGTTTTGTGGTTAGCACCCTCATTTGTGAAGGAATTTTTTTTTCCAGATGTAGGCTATGAAAGTAATTTGGGTTTTATTCTTTATTAAACATCTAGGGTACAGTCAGTTTAATAGTAGTTTGACATAAAATATGTGAAGGCAACTTAGTTTATCTTAGTGATAAAGATAATTTAATTTTAACTTTGGTTGTGTTAACAGAACTATGTTGACTTTATTTTGTAGTTTTTTTTAACATGAGAATTTGTATATTAATAGGAGTTCACAAATACTAGTGTGCCATAGTTTCCCATCTATAACTAGTGAGATGAACATAACTCATGTACCTCATGCTAGTGTGCTTGGATACCTTGTATACACTATTTTTCATTAGACTAGACATTATCCAAATAGTGAGTATTTATATAAAGTGCTATAACACACATGAGGTCCTCCTTTTACACCAATTAATAACAGTGACAACCCTCACAGGCAGTTGGATAATGTCTAGTCTAATCCAAGCACACTAGCATGAGGTACATGATTTATGTTCATCTTACTAGATATAGATGGGCATTGATGCTCAATTGAATGATGTGTTCCCATAAAAATGTGAACTCCTATTAATCTACAAACTCTCATGTTAAACAACTACAAAATAAGGTCAACATAGTTCCTTTAACACAACAAAAGTTAAAATTAAATTATTCAAAAAAGGGTTTGTGTTTTGTGTTAATTCATTTATGTAAATCTGTTCCAGCAATCGTTATCTTGATAAACTCTCTATTTGGTTTCAGCACACATGTTAGTTTTGAAGTAAACAGTGGTATAATATCATTTGGGTTTTCTAAATTGTGGTAAAGTTTTGTGTTATACCTATATGAATCAATGGCAAGGTTTTATTCTCTATAACCTGTGTGGATAGTTCTTGTTTATATCCCTATTTCATATTGGGCTTCATACATATTATTGATTTTTCATTAAAATCTTAAACCTCATTTTGAGTTCTCTTGTCTGTGATAATATGTCAAACCCTAATTTGAGTAAGGTTTTTTTTGGAGTATGGTCAACTGATCTCTTGGATGTGGATCATGTCATAACTGATTGCAGCATTTCTTATCCATTCAACTCTTTCCCATTCTCTTTGGCATATTATGCTTCATTCTACTTGCACATTGTATGGTTTTGGACTATACATTTCTGGGAAATCTGCCTTCATTTGCTTTTTATTTTCAAAATTGATTGGCCTATAATTTGGGTGGTGCCAAAAATAAATGATCAGTGGCTCTCTCTTCACAGTTCAACCTTCCATTCACATATGAACATTCAATGCAACTTGGGCTGATTCATCCAATCTTTACAGCTTAACATACAAGCATATAAAATCAGAAGCAAAACAAGTATGGTGCGTTCATACTATTATTAAAAAGTATTAAAAATTAAAAGAAAAATAAGCAAGGGTATTAAGAAGTATTTCAGGAGAATATAGTGACCATTGTGTTTTTTTTTTAAAAGTAACAAAGACATTATAACCTCTTGTATTCTATATTATATTAGCATGCACAAACTATCTTAGTCCTTTAATTGTTAGGAAATAAGACAAACAATGGCAATGGAGATTATATGAGATAACTCTCTAACATAGAGAACAAATTTATTTATATATGAAATCTTGTACAAAATGTTTACAAATAGATTATGCAATATCAACAAATGTTGACAAATAGATTACAAAATATCAACAAAAAGTTTTTCTTGCTATTGTAGATGCTCTCTCTCTATAATTATTGCAATATAGACTCTCTCTAGAGCTGTTGCAATGTATGGTCTTTTTGGAGTTATTGCTTGACATATATTTTATAGAGTTGTAGCTATCTTATCTCGTGTGTCTATTGTTTCTTAGCACATACTTTTTGGAGTTGTGTTCTTCCATTTAAATGCTCATATTATTATTTTTCAACTCTTTTTTCTTCTCTAAAATTGTTCTATGCTATTCTTATTTTATTCCAATCCTTTTTTTATTTCTACCTATTAATAATTGATTCCCCTCAAAAAATCTTTGTAGACAAATCCAGACATTAGAAATTTGAGCCTACAAAAAAGAAAAATGAGGTAAATATTTCAAGATGGGATGTCTATAAATCCAAGAGATTTTGGGTAAGTTACAGGATGATAAAAAAATCAATTCTTTGTCTCAAGGTTATTTATTTCTAACATTCCCTTTAATTTAGAGCCTTTTTAATATTCATTGTATGTTTCTTGAACCAAACATTGTATTTCTAGAGTTTTTGTATATGACTTCCATAGCTGACATTGAGGCAGTCAAGACTGAAGAGCTCTCAAAAGAGATGTCCAGTCTTGCAGCAAGTTGGCAGATGGAACCATAATCTCTAGTTCTAATGAAGCTCATTATTGATTCAGCAAGAATCACACTCTCCCAATGGCAATATGCTTATGAAATCCAAACCATCACAGGAATAGGAGTCAAGAAAAATAAATTTTTGTTGGAGTGAGCTTGTAGAATCTGAAATTCATTAATTATTGGTTGTTTTCATGGTAAGAGACTCCTTGGTGACTGTCTTAATGAGCCCTTACAAAACAAGTACAAAATGTCAAAATATAGGGAAGGGAGGCTTCTAATCATCCCATGTTACATGAAATTTATAAATATTGGTGTTAGAAGACACAAGGTTCAATTTCAGTTTTTAAAGTATTGAAGTTGACTAATTCTAGCTCAGGTATAGTTAAATTGTCCTTGCTTCCCTAGAATGACATCTTTGTTCAAACCATTGATTGCAAACATTTTTTAAGTACTTGAATCTACAATAGAACAATAGTGGTGAATGTATGATTATATGTTATAATATTTATATAATAAATGTAGTAACGATGGTGCAATGCATTATTGATATAGGCTCAATGGCTCTTGTCAATGTGCCAAACTTTCAATGTGGTGGTGGGCAGTGTGTGTTGAAGACTTCACAGACACAGAGCAACCCTGGATGAAAATTTTGGTGCTACCCAAATAGAAAAAAGGCTGCTAATGTGTATATATTTAATGTTTCTAATGTAAATACTATTCATTATATTATAAGAACTAATGTAGATTGGGCATCATTAGGAAATAATGGCTATGGATACTTTAGTTGGGTCGATGAAAATTCATCTGCATCTATCTACCCATCTCCACTTATCTGCGATGAAGGATTTGAGTGAAAAAACATGTCAGGCTAGGGCAATTGTCTAAATTATATTTATATGATGCCTTCTTTGTATTGTAATCGCATATCTTTGTTGTGACCATATGCAAACATGAGCTCAGGAATTAGTCAGTTTAGTATTTTCATATTGTAACTAATATTTTAATATGGATATGGCGTAACTTCTCTTTGCCTCAAGTGTGCATATATATGGTTTACATCTTTTTTTACAATAATTCTTCATGTTTATGGCTCAGGTGAGCCCCAATCTGCTATCAATCAAATGATTTAATGTATATTTTTTTCTTGGTTATTCCATTTGTTCCTTGACCTTTGAAGGCCATTTGGTTTCAACTACACCTAAGGATCCATTAGTGACCCTGGTGCTCTTCATGACTCCTTCCTTTGACCTTGGTGCTCCTACACCAACTACTAGCACGAGAGAGAGAGAGAGAGAGAGAGAGAGAGAGAGAGAGAGAGAGAGAGAGAGAGAGCGGGGTGGAATGATGAGGATATTGATGCTCCACTTAGTCATTACCTTAGAAAAATGAGCAAGAAACCAAAAATGAAATTATTGTAATTAGCATTTTTTGCTAATGAAAGAACATTGTCTTAATGGATGTAATTTTGTACTAGTAAATGTTGATGAATTATGTGTTAATGAATTATTCATGAATTTTGTGTTAGTAAAAAACTCATTAACACATCATTCATCAACATTTACTAGTACAAAATTACATCCATTAAGACAATGTTCTTTTATTAGCAAAAAATGTTAATTAAAATCATTTCTTTTTTGGTTTCTTGCTCATTTTTCTAAGGTAACGGTGAAGTGAAGCATCAATATCCTCATCATTCTCTCTCTCTCTCTCTCTCTCTAGTCCTTTGGCATGTATTAAATAGAATAGAATTTTCAGCATATTATTATCATTCTATTTCTTTGTTGTAAACATGCCATTGGTTCAGTTTTGTAATTTTTTTTGTGTTAAATGCATTTAATATAAAGGTCTAATTCTATAGACTACTGATGCAGAGCCCTCTACTATCACCTTAAATAGGCCAACTCAACTTGAGGATTCAACAAGATGTTAGAATAACTGAGAGGGGGGTGAATCAGTTATCCAGTATCCCAAAACAAAATGTATAATCCAAAACAAATTTGTCAACTTCTACTACTCCGTAAACATAAAATACTTTCACTGTTTGTGCTTTTACCAATTATCATCCAACCGATAGTCACTCTGGGGTTGATAGGATAAAAATGTTCACTCTATGAATGAAACATAAAAAGACTTTCTTAGTCCACTCGGTTAAGAGATTTGATTGTGTACAATGGTTAAATATGTAACAGTAGATGATCTACCTTGAAACAACTTCAATTGCAATTTACAGATCAATATTCAGCTCATACAAATCTTTATGATCAATATATCACTTCAGATTCAACACTATATCAACTTATTGTCCATCAATAATTACTCTATGTAGCTCAGTAATTGTTCTGCAGTTCGGTTCTCACTAACCATTATGATCAGAATGTATGAAAACTTGTTCACGCAATAATTCTACAGTATCTTCTTCCTCTGGCATAGTTTCAACAATGAAACCAATGTTTCTTATATAGACGAGTAAATCATTTTCCTTTTGTCCATCAGATTTTGCCACTTAATCTCATTCATCGATTTTGTCTCTTTAACCTTCTTCGGCTGATGTGTCAGTAACATGTTTCAATCTACTCCATTAGATCTTCCTTGAATTATGTTATCCGTCGATCTTCATAACAAACCTTATCTATTACCTAGATTTCATACACTTTCCAACTCATCAATTTTGCGGCTAAACTAATCATTTAATTCCTTTCTATTCTTCTCGGTTAACAAAGAAATGTGTTGGTGAACACAATCTTGGTTAACACTACGCTTGATATACACTACACTCCATCGGTGTATACTGGAATGCTTCATTTACCAACAACACTACTTTGTGTCTTTCAACTCTATTCTTCATCATAGATGAATGCAACATAATAAAGTCAATATCATCAGGTCATAGACTCATCAACAAGTTACTCAATGTATTCCTTATTTTCATCTGACATATACATCTTCCTCATGTAGATACTTATGTTCTTCATCTCTTTCACCTTTCTTCAGATGTTTTGGTCTAGTAACTTACAAGATAAGTATTGTCAAGCTAGTTGACATCAATGACAACATAATACTGATTTAATCATCTTACATATATAATCAGCAATTCCTCAGTGATCTTTAATCATAGATTCTTCATTCAGGTTCTAAATCAGTTGTAGTTCATCAATCTCTCCCTTTGGCATTGATGGCAACTCAAGTAATATGAAGTGTACCATACACATACCAAACATGTATTCTACAACTCTATGAACAAATAAAGCTTTGTCATTTTGTAGATATGATATTTTCAGCTCTTAGGTTCCTGCTTTTGTTCTCTGTAACTAATCTTCAATGTTCTATTTCTTTCAGATTATCTCTCCCTTAGATAGTTCTCATTGGTGCATGTTTAACTTTTCTTTCATATTATTTATCTCTCCCTTTGACAACAATGCCAAAGAAATAAATAAATAATCAGCTCTGTAGTAGCTAAGTAACTCTTTGTTGTCCACTATAGTCTTTGTATCTCTGTATACTGATATACCAATCTGTTTCAGTTCTTCAAACTTAATCACAACCTTGAACATTATCCGAAGTGTGAACTATGCTACATCAACATGTGTGATCTTCTGATAAGGTTAAGCTTATGCAACATCCAGATCACATTAGTGACTGGTAGACAGGGGATAGACCCCAAGTCTAGTCCTCAAGTATTCAAATGTGTCCTTCGGTAGAGGCTTTGTAAAGATATCAGCAAGTTGTTCTTTAGATGTAACAAATTCTAACTTCACTTGCTTCTCTTGCACTTGTTCTCTTAAGTAGTGGTACTTAATTGATATATGCTTTGTCTTAGAGTGCATCACTAGATTCTTTGAAATATTAATAGCACTAGTGTTGTCATGGTATATAATCACCGGACCAGTGATTACCTCATTCATTCCTTCCAACACTTGCTTAATATATGCAACGTTTGAGAAATTAGTAGCAGCAGCAACATACTCTACTTCAGCTGTAGACTGAGAAATACAAGCCTACTTTTTACTTGTCCAAATTACAAGTCTTTCACCAAAGAAGAATGCTCCTCCGGTGGTGCTTTTTCTGTCATCCACATTTCCAGCCCAATGAGCATCGGTATAGACCTTCAGTTCAAACTTACATTCCTTAGGATACCATAATCCATAATCCTCTATCTTTTTCAAGTATCTTAAGATTCTCTTAGTATCAATCATGTGTGATTCTCTAGGGTTAGAAAAAAATCTAGCAACAATTCCCACAGCATGTGCTATATCTGGTCTACTGTGAACTACATACATTAGCTTACCAATCATGGATCGGTAAAGTGTCTAGTTTACCTCTGTAGTTTCATCTTCCTTTGTCAGTTTACATCTAGTAGCCATCGGTGTTCCCACAAGTTTAGCATCTTCCATGCCAAATGTTTTCAAGACTTCCTTTATGTATTTAGATTGTGAGATGAATATCCTATCATTCTTCTGAATCACTTGTAGTCCTAGAAAGAATTTAATCTCTCCGAACATAGACATCTCAAACTCTTTTCTCATCTCATTAGCAAAAGATTTACATACATGATCTTGACCTCCAAAAATAATATCTCAACAATGATAATAGTGTCATCAGTATCACCTTTCATGTACAAATTTATGTTATCACTAGTTCTAACAAATCCAATACTTAACAAGTAAGTATGCAGCCTTTCATACTAGGCTCTCAGTGCTTGCTTCAAACCATATAAAGCTTTATGTAATCTACATATCATGTCTTTTTTGTCTGGATCAATGAATCCTTTAGGTTGTTCTATGTAGACCTCTTCTTTAAGTATACCATTCAGAAATGCTGACTTCACATCCATTTGATAAACTTTAAATTTCTTATGTGTAGCATATGCAAGTAGCATTCTAACTCCTTCCAATCTAGCAACAGGTGCAAATGTCTCACCATAATCAATGCATTCTTCTTGTTCATATCCCTTGCATACCAATCTAGCTTTATTTCTTGTCACCTCACCATTTTCATTTAGTTTGTTCCTAAATATCCACTTAGTACCGATAACATTCTTATCTTTAGGTCGAGGTACTAAGGACCAGGTTTTTTTCTTCTCTATTTGTTTTATTTCCTCTTTCATTGCATTAACCCATTCTTCATTCTCTAATACAACTTTCACATTTTTTTGTTCAAATTCACAAAGTAGACATGTACCTTGTCTTGCTTTGCTTCTTGTCTGCATGCCAGCTTGTCTTTCTCCAATAATTTGTTTCTTAGGATGATGTCTCCTAACAAAACTAGCCAGTACTTGGTTTCTTCTTTCTTGTTCATCCTGTTCAGGTTCATGTGCTTGCTCGGTAGCTCCATCTTATTCGTTGGTTTCCCTTTCCTGTTCCTTGAGGTTATTTTACTATTGATCATTTATCACAGGTTGTGACTTCGGTAGATAATCAGGATGTTCAATGTAAGTGAATCTACCATAGTCTTTCAGTTCCTTTCTACTTTCCTCTATGTTCTTGTCATCAAACTCATCAACGCAGACATTAGTACTTTCAATTATCTTATTTGTAACCTTATTCAGACATTTATATGCTTTAATCTTAGTAGAATATCCTAAGAATATTCCCTCATCACCTTTAGAATCAAATTTCCCATTTCTCTCATCTTTCAGAATAAAACATTTGCTTCCAAAAATCTTGAAATAACTTACAATAGGTTTGTGTCCAAACCATAGCTCATAGGGTGTCCGGTTGGTGTCCTTCTTTAGTTGTACTCGGTTAAGAACATATACAACTATACTGACAGCTTCCCTCTAGTATGTCTGAGAAATATTCTTTTGCAACATTAGTGTTCTTGTACAGTCAATTATTGACATGTTCCTTCTTCCAGCAATCCCATTCTATTGAGGTGTTCTCGGTGCAAAGACCTATCTTTTGATACCATGCTCATTATAGAAATTAGTAAATTCATCAGAGATAAATTCACCTCCTCTATCAGATCTTAAGCATTTTAATTCTTTTCCAGTCTCTTTTTCTACCTTTGCCTTATACCACTTAAACATCTTAAATGCTTCAAATTTTTCTTTTAAGAACATAACTGTCATCAGTCTAGTATAGTCATCAACAAAAAGAATAAAGTATCTATCACCATAATAACTATGAGTTCTCATAGGACCACATAGGTCGGTATGAACCAACTCAAGTATCTTCTTTGTTGAGTAGTCTTTTCTTTTAAAACTAGACTTAGTCATCTTACCTTTCTGACATTCATGACACATAGCATGATCAGGTTTTGACAAGTTAGGAAACCCTCTAACTTTTTTCTTCTTACTAATCTTGATCATGTTATCAAATTTCACATGGCATAACCTTTTATGCCACAACCATGCATCTTCATCCTTCATTAATAAACAAGAAGACTGATCAATATCAAGATAAAATAGATTACCTCTGGATTGTGTACCGATTCTGACAAGTCATCCTCCATCATCATAGATTTTTACCTTTTTGCTCTCAAAAGAAAGTTGGTGGCCTAAATTATTCAATTTTGCCACACTTAACAAATGATAGTTCAATCCATCTACCCAGTATGTATTTTCACACTTTATTCTATCATTAATCATCAGTGAACCTTTACCTCTTACCATACAGGGTGCATCATTTCCCATCCTAACAGATCCTCCATCGTATTCATCAAGTAGGTCAAATTTCTCTACATCACCAGTCATATAATGTGTACATCCACTGTCTATGATCCATGTATCATTTCTTCTTACTTTAGAGATCAGTGATGTTTCTTCATGTTTCTCTTCTTCCTCTGAGTCATCTTTCATAGCAACAAATACTACTTCTATATCATCATCAGTATTAGATTTAGATCCAAATCTTCAGCTATGTAACATACCTTTTTCCCTTTGTCATAGCTATCTTTATTATCTCTATTGTTGTGTTGGTAGCCTCTATTAACTCTTCTCCCATAGCTTCCTTTAGATCGGTCTTTGGATCTATCATCATATTTCTTATTCAGACATCTAGCAGCAATGTGGCCAACTTCTTTACAATTAAAGCATTCCAAAGGTAGCTTACCTCTATACCTTCCTTTACCTTTGGGTAACCTTCTGGCCATAATAGCTTCAAGCTCATCAAGTTCATCATCGGTATCACTATCACTATCATTATTCTTATTATTCCTACTACTAGATTTACCAATCTTCAAAGAAGACATGAAAGCGGAATCAATAGAAGGTACAACACTTGTCAAAGTTATTCAATTCAAAGGTTGTAAGCTTACCAATCAGTGTGTCAAGAGTAAGGTTGGATGTAGCTCTTGTTTCAGGAATTGCAGAGATCCTAATTGCATAAACTAGCAGTAAAGTTTTGAGAATCTTGCTTATCATTGTATCATCCTCAATAATTCCATCTGATGCTCTAATAGCATGTACTACCTCTTTTAGTCTATTTGAGTATTGCACAATGTTCTCACCTTCTTTCATCTTCATATCATCAAATCGACCTCTTAGGCTTTCTACTCTGGCTCTTTTAACATTCAAATCTCCACTGTATATTAGAGTCATTTTATCACACATGGCTTTGGCAGTAGTGCATCCCTTAATGTCTTCAAATTCAGCATTGATACAGGCAACAAAAAGTTCCATCATAGTAATATTGTGTTCATGCCTGTCTTTCAGTTGATCAAGGTTTAATGGACCAGGTGTTGGTTCAATGTAGCCATTTTGCATCAGTTCTAGTGCAGAATTCCTAATTTCAGATATGTGCAACTTCATCCGGCTTTGCCATACTGTGAAATTCTCTTTGTTCAGCTTTGGCACTTCCCTCTTATACATCTTGAGATCTTTGTGCTGGAGTCCTTAAAACTCTATTCTAAGCAACCACAACTCTGATCTACCAATTGTTAGAATAACTGAGAGGGGGGTGAATCAGTTATCCAGTGTCCCAAAACAAAATGTATAATCCAAAAAAAATTCTTCAACTTCTGCTATTCGATAAACATAAAATACTTTCACTATCTGTGCTTTTACTGATTATTAGTCTAAAACTTATAGTAGTTACCGATCAAATCTAACATGCAATATGCAAAGTATGATAACAAACAAGTATCACAATCAACACATAACACAAGAGATTTAATGTAGAAACCCTATGAAGGGAAAAACCACCTGGGACCAGAAACCCAAAAATGTTCACTCTTCTGAAGTGAGGTCGGTGAAGACCCAACCCTATCAATGGTTACAAACACACTGTTAGGTGTGACCTTGTTAGAGGATTTTAGACCAGAATTTATTCTCCAACCAGCAGTCACTCTGGGGTTGATAGGATAAAAATGTTCACTCTATGAATGAAACATAAAAAGACTTTCTTAGTCCACTCGGTTAAGAGATTTGACTGTGTACAGTGGTTAAATATGTAACAGTAGATGATCTACCTTGAAACAACTTCAATTATAGTTTACAGATCAATATTCAGCTCATACAAATCTTTCTAATCAATATATCACTTCAGATTCAACACTATATCAACTTATTGTCCATCGGTAATTACTCTTTGTAGCTTGGTAATTGTTCTGCAGTTCAGTTCTCACTAACCAGTATGATCAGAATGCATGAAAACTTGTTCACATGTAATTTTGTAGTATCTTCTTCCTCTGGCATAGTTTCAACAATGAAACCAATGTCTCTTATATAGACGAGTAAATCATTTTCTTTTTGTCCATCAGATTTTTCCACTTAATCTCATTCATTGATTTTGCCACTTTAACCTTCTTCGGTTGATGTGTCAGTAACATGTTTCAATCTGCTCCATTAGATCTTCCTTGAATTATGTGAGCCATCGATCTTCATAACAAACCTTATCTGTTACCTAGATTTCATACGCTTTCCAGCTCATCAATTTTTTGGCTAAACTAATCATTTAATTCCTTCCTATTCTACTCAGTTAACAAAGAAATGTGTCAGTGAACACAAGCTCGGTTAACATTGTGCTTGGTATACACTACACTCCATCAGTGTATACTAGAATGCTTCATTTACCGACAATACTACTTTATGTCTTTCAGCTCTATTCTTCATCATAGATGAATGCAACATAATAAAGTCAATATCATCGAGTCATAGACTCATCAACAAGTTACTTAGTGTATTCCTTATCCTCATCTAACATATACATCTTCCTCATGTAGATACTTCTATTCTTCATCTCTTTCACCTTTCTTCAGATGTTTTGGTATAGTAACTTACAAGATAAGTACTGTCAAGCTAGTTGACATCAATGACAACATAATACTGATTTAATCATCTTACATATCTAATCAGCAACTCCTCAGTGATCTTTAATCATAGATTCTTCATTCAGGTTCTAAATCAGTTGTAGTTCATCACAAGAAACTTGGAATCAACTCAAGGAATCAATCCCACTCAAAGATCAAGTAGATTTCTCTGACTTTGAAAGTCACTCTTACAACCATTCCACACAAGTTCACCTTCCCACTTCCTTTTTCCAATCTCTCATTGCACCAAGTTTAGCTTTGTAATTTGTTTTTTTTTGTAAACATGTCATTGGTTTGATTTTCTAAAAAAAAATTTAGGAACAATCTGGCCAAGGGCCACATCAATACTGCTCACAATCTCATTGCCAAAGTGGCCAAAGAATATGTTAGGCTGATAAAATATGGGGATTCTCTTTACCACTGCAAATCTTTGAAGGTTGTTGCACTTGGATGAATGTGTACCATTGTTAAGAGAATTGGACCGAGTTTGGCTTACCTTCAATAGGTGAGGCAAGAGTTTTGTGGGTACCCTAATGTTGGCAAGAGTTCTTATTGTAGTTTGCAATAAGATTGATTTAAAACCAGTACTAGAGACACTACTGGAGGAGGATGAAAAATTTGTTGTGGAGATGTGATCTGAGGCAGGGAAAAATATGGGTGGGTTCATTGGGAATCAGGAGGGGGGAATGATGGCATGCTACTCTCTATGAGTACTTAGAAGGAAGAAGGGGTGATTGAGGTGAAGAATACGGTATGCGAGAGGTTGTTGGAGAAGAGAGTGGAAATTAAGATGAAGTCAAATATTATCAGTAGTTGTCTTAATAGGATTCATGTTGCAATGCCCAAGCTGTGAGATGGGAAAGAGAGGCCCTCTTGTATTCCTCAAGCTATTTTGGATGCCAGGGTGCATGCTACCAAGGAGGCCATGAAGTTGGAGAAGGAATAAATTTAGAGAGCAGAGGAGGGCCATAGTGTCAACTTGGAACTGGAGGAGTAGAAGTTTCTCTACATCATTTGGGTATACCACTCAATTATGTTGTCTCCAAAAAAATGTGACCATGATGCTTACAATTATGTTTCTTAGCTGTTGTGTCCTAGGACCCCTTATGACCCTTTACAACCCTTTACGATCCCTAAGAATACATCTTAGAGGTCTTAAAATGTTGTAAAGGGTCATAAGAGGCTCCTAGGAGGGGCCAGATGAGCTTCCACCTTCATGTGGTTGGCCCTGTTAAGTAGAGAATGTTAAACTATTCTTGAAACAAAGAGAAGCTCAATAATTTAAGGTCTCAGTCCATAGACAAATTAAATTAGACTTACTATCCAAATTGGTACATTGATGAGAATAAATGATGGGGATTTTTTAGATTCTGAGAAGACGTATATGCAGTGGAGGCCATAAGGGATTTTTTTTTAGATTTTCTAGATGTGGAGATTTGCTAGAGTGGCTATATACATACGAGGGTTTCCAGATTGAGTACCAATGCAGAGATGATGATTCAGTAACCTACGTCTATAAAACCTTTACAAATATCCCTTCTTTGGCCTCCACTCATACCTCTTCTCAGAATCTAGAAACTTTGGATACTGTTTCTCATCCATGCACTAAATGTGCTAGTGATCATATAAAATTACTTAAAACTAGTAAAGGGTGCTAGGAACAGCCTCTGGATTACGAAGGGATTCCATTCCGGTGTGGGAGGTGTATTCAGATAGGGCATCCTGGTGGAAAGACATATCACACCATCATTATATGGTGGAGAAGAAGTTGAAGCAACAAAATAGTTTTTCTCAAGCTGTGCATGGTGAGACATCGAATCAGGAAATTGGAAATGCATGTAAAGTGACCAATGTTACAAAGGGAGTGCATGGTTTGGATGATGGGAAGAGTTCTAGAAAGGTAGCAATCACACCAGAGGGCAGAGAAAAGAAAAGACCTATTCAGTGTCGAGACTAGAGGGTAGAGAAAAGAATGTAGCTATCCCTGGTTTGGGCTAGGTTCTAACCCATTACGATTAATAAAATTACCAATTACCGTTAAAAAATAAATATTAAAGTAACATAACAAAATACACAGTGATATATATTAATGAAAAGTAACACCTGAAGATAAATATCTAGACTAATCACCGAGCAGGATGACATTGGTGATTACTCTACATATTTATCTTCACTTGTTTTTTTTAACAAATTGAAACAATAAGATACAAGTTGAGGAAAATTGAATCAAAAAATGTAAAATTCTAACACACCAGCTCAAAAAAAAGTTTTAAGAAATTCATAACCAAATCTATTTTCCAAAAGCTGCCACAATTGAAACTCACCTTCTCAATATTTTCTCTAATAGCATACTTGCAAGCCCGCTGAAAAATCTTTGTAATAGAATCAAGTTCTCAACTTGAACTTCACTCATAAAAAATCAACACACCTGTGTAGCAATAGAATCAAGTTCATCAAAAAATAGGACACAAGGAGCTCATCCTCTAGCTTTATAAAAAATTTGCCTCACATTTGCCTCACTCTCTCCAAACCACATTGTTAACAATTTAGGGCCCTTCACACTAATGTCTTTCCACAACCCAATGGTCATAAAATAACACTCCTTTTGAAGGAGACATGACAAATTTTTCAAATTTCTCAAGATGCTCCACTAGATATTGAACAGTCTACAACAAACTCATAATGAATTTTGTTAGTTAATATCTCCTTGCATAGCAGAATTTCTGCATTAAAAGAAAAGAAAAGCAGAAATAGTGTACCTCTTGAAGCTCCCTCTTGACATTTTCCAACCCTTCAATATCTTCCCAAGAGACATTTGTAACTTCAACCACCTGTCAATATTTTTTCAACATTCAAGATACCTGTCAATAATAAGATACAAGTTGAGGAAAATTGAATCAAAAAATGTAAAATTCTAACACACCAGTTCAAATAAAAGCATTAAGAAATTCATAACCAAATCTAGTTTGCAAAAGCTGCCACAATTGAAACTCACCTTCTCAATATTTTCTCTAATAGCATACTTGCAAGCCCCTAACAAATCTTTGTAATATCAGCTCCGCTGAATCCTTGGGTATAACGGGCTAGTGCCATTAGGTCCACATCCTTTGAGATGGGTGATTTTCTCAAGTAAGACTTGAAAATTTGATAATGTGAGGACTCATCAATTAAGGGAATATAAATCAACTGGTCAAGTTGGTCAGGCCTTAGCAATGTAAGATCGATGATATCGGGTCTATTTGTAGCACTAATAATGAAAACTATTTTCTTGGCTGTCATACCATCCATTTCCGTCAACAACTGGTTAAGGACTCTATCTGCAACACCACCAACATCCCCAACACTGCTTCCACGCTACAAACATGCAAACCAAATCTAGTTTGCAAAATCTGCCACAATTGAAACTCACCTTCTCAATATTTTCTCTAATAGCATACTTGCAAGCCTGCTAACAAATCTTTGTAATATCGACTCCACTGAATCCTTGGTTATAATGGACCAGTGCCATTAGATCCACACCTTTGAGATGGGTGATTTTCTTAAGAAATACTTGAAAATTTGATAACGTGAGGACTCATCAGGTAAGGGAATATTAATCAACTGGTCAAGTCAGCCAGGCCTTAGCAATGCAAGATTGATGATATTGGGTCTGTTTGTAGCACCAATAATGAAAACTATTTTCTTGGCTGTCATACCATCCATTTCTATCAACAACCAGTTAAGGACTCTGTCCGTAACACCACCAGCATCCCCAACACTACTTCCATGCTGCAAACATGCAAACCAAATCTAGTTTGCAAAAGCTGCCACAATTGAAACTCACCTTCTCAATATTTTCTCTAATAGCATACTTGCAAGCCCGTTGACAAATCCCTATAATATAAGCTCCACTGAATCCTTGGGTATAATGGGCCAGTGCCATTAGGTCCACATCCTTTGAGATGGGTGATTTTCTCAATCAAGACTTGAAAATATGATAACGTGAGGACTCATCAAGTAAGGGAATATAAATCAACAGATCAAGTCATCCAAGCCTTAGCAATGCAAGATCAATGATATCATGTCTATTTGTAGCACCAATAATGAAAACTATTTTCTTGGCTATCATACCATCCATTTCCATCAATAACTGGTTAAGGAATCTGTCTGTAGCACCACTAGCATCCCCAACACTGCTTCCATGCTACAAACATGCAAACCAAATCTAGTTTGCAAAAGCTGCCACAATTGAAACTCACCTTCTCAATATTTTCTCTAATAGAATACTTGCAAGGCTGCTGACAAATCTCTATAATATCGGCTCCACTGAATCCTTGGGTATAATGGGCCAGTGCCATTAGGTCCACATCCTTTGAGACAAGTGATTTTCTTAAGAAAGACTTGAAAATTTGATAACTTGAGGACTCATCAAGTTAAGCACTGGTTAAGGACTCTATCCGTAGCACCACTAGCATCCCCAACAAATAGATGGATTGCTAGATCCCAACTCATTCTTGAAAATAGAACAAGAAGGGACCCACTAGAAACAAGCAACAAAATGAGTGTGGACACCTAAAGATAAATATCTAGACTAATCACCGATCAGGATCCCTTTGGTGATTAGTTTGGATATTTATCTTCATTCATTTTTTTTAAACATTCCATATTTATTCAAAATTTTGACTAACCTTAGTCGATGGTTCAACTAATCTGCGTCAAACCATCGACTAATAATCGACCATTTTTTCTCAAATTGGGGCATCATGGGTTTGGCATCCTAGTCGGAGCGGCCAAATATTTTGACCAATATTGGTCTATATTGTGATGCAATTTGGCTAAAATATGACCATTGTGGTTTTCGCATCCTAGTCAAATGGGCCAAGGCATTTCAACCAACTTTGGTCAAATTTTTGACTAATATACCACCACTTGCCAATGTCATTTTCGACCAAGATTGGCATCGAACATTCTACGATTAAAGAGATATGTCAATATTTCCATGACAAAAATAGTGATCAATTAGTTGGTCAAGTATTCAACCCATTTGGGTAGAAACTTCGACCAATATTCTATCGAAAAAAGGTGCAAATTGTAATAGTGCCCCATCAGATATTGGCCTCAAGCTTGACCAATTGAAGTCAAAATTTGTGAAGCAGATTCAACCAAGTGATGTTAGCCCTTGTGCTTCTCTCCCTAACTTACCAAAGCTTGTAGATATTGAGTCACTTGATTTTTGGTCTCTCACGTGCCTCCCTTAGACCTAAATACATAAATTCCAATGCCTAGCAATTGGCCCTTGAAAGGATTCGTAGGATCTCTGAACATAAATTTAAGTATGCTCTCTCTTCTAGATCTGATTTTCCATCCTCTTCAAGTCACTCCCCTTTTAACCAGAACCTCTTTGTTAAGATTAGTTCTCCATACACCATGGTGGTGAATTCCACCATGGATGGTAGTAAATCAAAGGAGGATGAGCATGCAGAGATGGTTTTGGAAGGGTTGGAGAAGCCCACCATTGTTTCTAATATTGATTCATCAGCTAATAGTCTACTAGCCCTTCAAGAGGCCTATGGTCTAGAAGATAAATTGTTTGATTATACCCTAGTGGTTATTCTTGCTCCTCCCCCTCCAAACCTCGTCATCTTTTATCTCCCTCCCCTTATACTCTCACCCATGATATCATCCAGGCCCATGATGTTGAGGGAAAAGGTGCTTCTCAAGGGGTGACTGGTATGGATGTTGTTGTAGAGGGAGAGATTATTGAGATGGCAATAGTCCCTATTACAAAATTAAAAAAGGACTTCAAATTTTTTGTGCTCCAATCCCAAAAGAATAAAAGTAGGGTTAGAACCAATAAGGTTGATCAAGTTAAGGAAGCTCAAGTAGACACCAATGAGATAGCCACTCCTAGAAATAAGAGGGTAGACCCCCTCGGCCCATCAATGGTAAACAAAGAAGAAAATCACCCTAGGAAGAAACTCCCAAGTTGTTACAAGATCTTCAAAGCTCCAATGGAGTCTAACCCTTAAATGGTTAAATATGGATCTAAACTATACATCATGGAATGTCAAAGGTCCATAGTCACTTGGCATAAAATACATTATAAAAAGATTTCTTATGGATAATAAGAGTATTGACATCTTAATTCTTCATAAATTAAAAGCCATTGGTTTCACATTGGATATATCTTAATTGCATATGAAAGGATGGTAGTGTATATAATACTACTCATCAGAAGGGTGAGTGGGCTACCATCCTTATCAGATCCAAATGGGATAAACACATCTTTAAATGGGGGTGTTCCCCTTGTCAAAGACTAATTTGGGTTACTTTTAAGGTTGACAATTTTGATTTTGGGGTCTACAACATATATGCCCCTAATGAGCACAAGAACATAATTGAGCTGAGGAAGTGGATGTTTAACCTTGATTGAATTCCTTTGATACTAGGAGGTGACTTCAACATGGTGGAAACACCTTAGGATAAGGTTGCTAGTTTTAAATTTGAATGGAAAGGGTCTGAAAAAAATTTATGCTATAAATTTCTAAACAAACATAGATTGTTTGACCCACTTGCTAGTAATAAATTTAATCACAAAGGCATTTGGCATACATGGACTAACTAATAGTAGGAAAATAAAAGGATTTGTTATAGACTAGACATATTTTATGTTAACAAAGATGTGTTTAGTTTCGGGAAGGATGATAAGGGTGTGTATGTCAAGGTCACCCCTTATACCCTATCAGACCACCACCCTATCCAGACTAATATATTTCAGATTGGGAAGGTTTTCCCTAAAATTAGGGGCAAAAATGGATTTTCTATGAATGTCACACTACTTCATGATGAGGATGTTAATACTGCAATTAATTGTTAGAAAGTAAAGTCCACCAAGATAACTGAGAGGGGGGGGTGAATCAGTTATCTGATAACTATAACATTTATCAACTTCAATATATTTTAACCATGTAAGAAATATAACCAACCATAGAAAGATATTCATACACAATAACACAACGACACAAGATATGTTGACTAGGGAACCTCTTGATCAAAGAGTAAACCCCGATGGGAATGATGCCCACAAAAGATGTACTAATATGAATATTCCTTTTGAAAGGATGGACTCTATTAGGAGTCTTATGAAATACATTTAGTACATATGAATCTCTATTAGGATATTTTGAATCCTTGTTAAAAGATTCTAACTCTGTTAGGAGTTATAGAAGATAGAAGGACCCACTACCCAAACAGCTTCAGGATAAGATCATTGACCTCATTATCTAAATGATCTTTGTATTACTCAATAGAATAATACAAAAATATTACTAACCTCAACAATCCAATACTCCTTCTTTGACTATGCCAAACCACACCAACTGCTTCTTCAGATCTCAATACCAGATCTCAGTACTTCGCATATCCTCCTTCAAAATTTCACTTTCACAATTTCTTCATACACACTTACATTCATTACACACACACATTACAAAAAGGAATACATTCCTTCATTTATACCACACTCAAGTAATTACAAATGAGTCGTCATACAAATTACAAAATAAAAGTTTCCACATGTTACATCAAAATTACACAAAACTATCGGCTTCCAATCAATATAATTCTTCACTCGTGCAACCTTAGATCTTGCACTATCATCCACATCACTATCAACATGTCTTCAATTTCTCTCTAACTTCACATAACTAGATTCCATTTCGATTAGGAGATATCATCCGATTTCCATAAACCGCTACTCAGGAACACTGCCTAAATATTGCTTCCACTGAAATGCTCATAACTTCCACAAATAAATGAATTATTGTCTGCACTCTTAACCATGATCTTATAGCACATCATAGAATAATTCCTCAACATCGCATAGCTTCATCTTCAATATCCCAAGTGCGCTAACTTAAACAATGTTTGCTTCATTGCTAATCTTCAGTAGATCACTGTGTTGACATCAATGAAAATCACAGTCATGAATGAAACAACAACAATTGCTATAGAATGGCTACTAATACTCCCCCATAGGATATATTCATCATTCATTCCTAACAATCTCCCCCATTGGCATTGATGGAAACATAGATGAAAAAACATCCAAGTTCCATAAATCCAACGCTGCAACACTGTTGCTCTGAAAAATGCTTTCAAGTCTTCTTCATCAATCAAATATTGCTTCATTTTCCTATTTAGTTCTCTCCAATAGATGTTTCAAATGGTTTTTCATGTATACTTCTCCCCCATTGACATCAATAACAGATGTTTCATCACTATGTCAACAACAACTTCAATGTCAAAAGACACTGTTTAGAAAATACATTCACTAGAGTCCTCATGACTCAGCTCAGATACACATACTCCCCCATAGAGGAAGTACCACCATCCAATCTAGAAGAAAGATAGGGCTCATATACCACTAGACAGATGTAATAATCTACATCAAGTCTCAAAAGTAGGCGGGGGCATAACCCCAAGCATACCTCGTAGATACTCAAATGTATCCTAAGTCTCAAAAGTAGGCTGGGGCATAACCCCAAGCATACCTCTTAGATACTCAAATGTATCCTTCGGCAAAGGTTTTGTAAATATGTCTACAATCTTCTCCTGTGTGCTTATGTACTCAAGTCTGACTTCTTTCTCTTCTACTTTCTCTCTTACTACATGATACTTTATCTCTATATGCTTTGTCTTAGAATGTAACATAGGGTTTTTACACATACTAACTGTACTGGTGTTATCACAATGTATAACAATGGGTTCAACAAATTTTACTCCAATATCCTTCAGCATTTGTTTCATCCAAATTATCTGGTTACAATTGTTTGTTGCTGCTACATACTCTGCTTCTATTGTGCTCTATGAAATACAATATTTCTTCTTTCTTAGCCAAGAAACCAATCTTCCTCCAAGGAAAAATGCTACACCACTGGTGCTCTTTTTGTCATCAACACTACCTCCCCAATTAGCATCTGTATATGCACATAGGGTAAAATCATTAGATTTTTCATACCACAATCCATACTCAATTGTGCCTCTTAAGTACCTCAGTATCCTCTTTACTGCTGCATAATGTGATTCTCTGGGTTCAGCTTGAAATCTTGCTACAATTCCAACTGAATGTTCTATATCAGGTCTTGTATGGGTCAGATATTACAATCCTCCAATCATAGATTTGTACTTCTTATGTTCCACTATAGGAGTCTCATCTGTGCTAGATAACTTATGTCCAGTTACCATCGTTGTTCCAACTACTTTACAGTTCTCGATTCCAAATCTCTTCAATAAATCATTCAAGTACTTTGTATGGCTAACAAAGATATCATCACTGCTCTGTGTTATCTACAATCCTAAAAAGTATTTCATTTCACCAATCATACTCATTTAAAATTTAGTCTTCATTTCATCTACAAATTTTTCACTGGCTTCATCTTCTCCTCCAAAAATAATATCATCAACAAAAATTACTACAACCAACAAACCATTTTCAATTTCTTTTGTATACAAGTTGCTATCAGTTGTGCCTTTTGTAAATCCTAATTTCAACAAATACTTATCCAATCTCGCATACCAAGTTCTAGGTGCTTGCTTCAGTCCATATAAATCTTTCTTCAGTTTACATACCATGTCTCCTTGAGTTAAAGGAAAACCTTCAGGCTGCTCAATGTAGACTTCTTCTTCCAACTCTTCATTTAGAAATGTTGACTTCACATCTATATGATACACTTTGAATTTCTTAAAAGCTTCATAAGCCAAAAACATTCTTACTACTTCAATTCTTGCTGCTAGTGCAAACTTTTCTTCATAGTCAATTCCTTCTTGCTATGATTATCCTTTACATACCAATCTTGCTTTATTCCTTACTACTTCTCCTTGTTCATTCATCTTGTTTCTGAATACCCATTTTGTTCCTATAACATTCTTATCTTTAGGTCTAGGGACCAATTCCCATGTCTTGTTCTTTTCAATCTGATCTAGTTCTTCTTTCATAGCTTTAATCCAATGTTCATCTTCACAAGCTTCACTAGTAGATTTAGGTTCAATTTGAGAAATCAAACATAATTGTTCTTGTACCTTATTTCGAGGTTGAACTCCTCTGTCTATGCTTCCAATAATCTTCTCGTAAGGATGATTCCTTGATAGATTCCTATTAGGTGTCATTGTCTCAGATCTTACTTCAGGTGTCAGTTCTTCAATGATCTCATTGTGGCTTTCATTCAACAAATCACTGTTAGTTTCATAAAATAATTCAATAGTCTCTAGATTAGGTCTAGGTTGAGTTCCTTCATCTGATTCATAATCAAGCATTCTTTCCTAAATTCTGAACTTTTCATCAACTTTAACATTTTCCCTCTCAACAATAGTCTTAGTTCTCTTATTGTAACATCTATAAGATTTTCTCTTCAATGAATATCCAAGAAATATACCTTCATCACTTCTAGGATCAAACTTTCCAATGTCATCATCTCTCTTAATATAACATTTTCTTCCAAAAATTTTAAAATACTTAACTGTAGGTGCATGTCCAAACCATAGTTCATAGGGTGTCTTGTCTATGTCTGCTCTAATTTGTACTTTTTTCATTGTATACACTATTGTGTTCATGACTTCTCTCTAGAATATCTTTGCTAAGTCATTCTCAAATAACATAGCTCTTGCTGCTTCAGTTATTGATTTGTTCCTTCTTTCTGCAATACCATTTTGTCCAAGTGTCCTAGGGGCTGAATACTGTCTCTTAATACCATTCACTTCAAAAAATATGTTAAATTCTTTAGAAGTAAATTTTCCACCTCTATCTGATCTCAAACATTTAATCTTCATTCCAGATTCATTCTCAACTTTATTCTTAATGATCTTAAACTTATCAAATGCTTTAGATTTTTCTTTAAGAAATGCAATCCACATCATTCTTGTAAAATCATCAACAAGAATCATAAAATACCTTTCTCCATAGAATCCTCTAGTCCTTGTAGGACCGCTCAAGACTGTATGAACAATCTCCAACTTCTCTATTGTTGTAAACTTCTTGTTGTGAAATGAGCTCCTCTTCTTTTTAGCCATCACACATTCCTTGCAAATCATGTTAGTAGGATTCATAATTTTAGGCAAATCTCTTACTGCAAGTGTAGTACTCACTTTCACAATGTTATCAAAGTTTATATGACAAAATCTTTTGTGCCATAACCAACTATCATCAATCTTAGTAATCAAACATGTCATCTCAGTAGGATTCAACTAAAATACATTACCTCTGGTTCTAGATCTAGTACCAATCAAATTACCATCTCTATCCTTTATCACACAAGATTTCTCAATAAACCAAACTTGATATCCCTTATCAACTAACTGTCTAACACTCAAAAGATTATGTTTCAAACCATCCACAAAGTAAACATCATCAGTATTATTTTTTCCATCAAGAGTAATAGATCCTATACCTTTAATCAAACAAGGTACATGGTTTCCAACTCTAACAACTCCTCCATCATAATTGTTAAACTTTATGAACTTTTTCATGTCTCCAATCATATGATGTGAACAACCACTGTCTATAATCCAATCAGCTTTCTTTTCTACTTGGGAAACTAAAGCTTTTTCTTCCTTAATTTCAGTTTCAAGATTTTCTTCTTTAATTGCTACAAATCCTATATCATCATTATTCTCAGTATCACTTTCACTCAAAGATTTCTCCACACTAGCTTCAAGTTCTTCATCATTTACATAATAACATTCTTTAGATCTCCTAGGGTTAAAGTTCTTCCTATATTTCTTAACTCTCTTAGGATATTTAGATGCAAAATGACCATATTCTTGACAAGTCTAACATTTAAAAATTTTCTTACCATCTGGTTCTCTCTTCACAAGCAAGGCAATACCTTCTTCAATCTTCTTGTCTTCTTCATTTCTAATTTTTTTGCTACTAGCATAATCTCTGCTCACATTGATACTTCTTGACAAAGTAGGGCGAACACTAAGAGCACTGAATGTTGTCTCCATTCTAGGTAATTCTCCTGATAGCCTCAGGTTCATTTATGCTACTTCCAATCTTCCAAGAAGAGTCTCTTGTAAATTTTGTAGTACAAGGTATGACTTGTTCAATCATCTGTGTTGTCTGCTTAAATGCAGGAGTCAATGTCCTTAGAATTTTCCATATCACTTCATTCTCTATCTTTTTTCCTCCACAAGGTTTTATACCTACAATAATTTCTAACATTCTACCAATATAGCTTCTAACAGATTCATCTTCCATCATTATTATATCTTCAAATGCACATATCCAATTATGTAATCTGACTTTCTTAGCATGTTCATCACCTTCAAAAGTAGACTATAAAGCTAACCAAATTTCATGAGATGTCTTTAGATATTTTACCTGACTGTACTCATTATCTAGAAGGGCTGACAAAAGTGCTTCTCTAGCAAGTATGTTACACATGAATAGATCTCTTTCCTCATTAGTACATGTTTCAATGTTATCCTCATTAATGATAGTCTTTTGATTCTTTGTAATCAACCAATAACCTAGTCCTAAACACAGTAGGTGTGTCTTCATCTTTTCTTTCCAACTGTCAAAATTTACTCCATCAAACTTAGGGATTTCTTTCCTAAAATTTTCCATGGATCTCCTTAAGCCATTAAACTTTTCTTTCAAGGATCTGTCATTCTAATACCAATTGTTAGAAAGTAAAGTCCACCAAGATAAATAAGAGGGGGGGTGAATCAGTTATCTGATAACTATAACATTTATCAACTTCAATATATTTTAACCATGTAAGCAATATAACCAACAACCATAGAAAGATATTCATACACAATAACACAATGACACAAGATATGTTGACTACGGAACCTCTTGATCAAAGAGTAAACCCTGGTGGGAATGATGCCCACAAAAGATGCACTAATATGAATATTCCTTGTGAAAGGATGGACTCTATTAGGAGTCTTATGAAATACATTCAGTACATATGAATCCATGTTAGGAGATTTTGAATCCCTGTTAAAAGATTCTAACTCTGTTAGGAGTTATAGAAGATAGAAGGACCCACTGCCCAAACAGCTTCAGGGTAAGATCACTGAACTCACTATCCAAATGATCTTTGTATTACTCAACAAAATAATACCAAAATATTACTGACCTCAACAATCCAATACTCCTTCTCTAACTGTGCCAAACTGCACCAACTGCTTTTTCAGATCTCAATACCAGATCTCAGTACTTCGCATATCCTCCTTCATAATTTCACTTTCACAATTTATTCATGCACACTTACATTCATTACACACACACATTAAAACAAGGAATAAATTCCTTCCTTTATACCACACTCAAGTAATTACAAATGAGTCAGCATACAAATTACAAAATAAAAGTTTCCACACGTTGCATCAAAATTACACAAAATTGTCAGCTTCCAATCAATATAATTCTCCACTTGTGCGACCTCAGATCTTGCACTGTTGTCCATGTCACTATCAACATGTCTTAAAATTCTCTCTAACTGTGCATAACCAGATTCCATCCCAATTAGGAGATATCATCCTATTTCCACAAATCGCTACTCAGGAACACTGCCTGAATATTGCTTCCACAAAAATGCTCATAACTTTCACAAATAAATGAATTACTATCTGTACTCTTAACCATGATCTTATAACACATCAAAGAATAAGTCATCAACATCACATAGCTTCATCTTCAATATCCCAAGTGTGCTAACTCAAACACTATCTACTTCACTGCTAATCTTCAGTAGATCATGATGTTGACATCAATGGCAATCACAGTCATGAATGCAACAACAACTGCTACAGAATGGAGGCTAATACTCCCCCATAGGATATATTCAGTAGTCATTCCTAACATTAATATTATTATTTGGTAAAACAATGTTGTATGGGGTCATCAAAGCTCACTAGATAGATGGTCACAAAATGTTACTAGTTAGAGGACTCTTTGCCAAGTTGTATTGGACTTGTTATCCTCTTAATGGAATGTGTTATTTGAAAGTAATTTATTGTTGTTTCCTTGATTTTCATATGTTGTCTTGTCCTTACAAAAAAAAATTTCATTTAGAGAGATATGCCTTAGTTGTTCATTTTTTCCAGTCAAACGCCTCTAATTGCCCTTCTCCATATGCAACAATGTGCTCCTTATGCCTTAGCCCCAACTTTTCAAGGGTCTTCTTGATCACATCTATTCCACCATTGGTCTTCATAGATTTTTTGTTGTCAAATTTGAGAATTGAATGAGAATAAGCTCATTATTATGATTAACAAACTCTAGAACAAGACACATATTTTCTGCAGGTATGAGTACCAACCTATAATTTTTGTGTACACCAACACTGTTCCAATCACCCAAAAGTGAAGCCAAATCTATATCAGATTTTATTAAGTGAAATATCCAATAACAATAAAGGAATGACAATGATATGAATTTAACGTTGGCATGACATTTAAATATAAGATCATGAATCATAATTGATGCTCCAAATTGTGCAAATCAATATTGTTCTTGATGTAGTTTCCAACAAAATATGATATCTCATTGTGTTTCACAAATATTTGAGCATTTGTAAATTTGATGAAATTAGCAATTATATGCATATATTTTAAAGAAAATGAAACACGGCCTAAATTGTCTTTTTAAGAGCAATGAAAGAATGGTCTCAATTTGTTTGGGATCAAATGAGATAGATATTTCCTGAAAATGCTTTTGCATCCTACCTTAAGAACACATTGAGCAACCCACATTTGATTGTCTGATGAAATTCCAACAGATGGACCAACTTGGAATTCCCACCAATCTTGGACTCTGATCCTTCTATTGGGATAGGAAAGATATAGTACTAAGAGGGGAGGGGTGAATCAGTACCCTCATAAACTTTCTCTAATTAACAATCTGCAATAGTAATGCTTAACTAACTGACTAAGTCTATTGTCTGTAGCATACATTCAAATAACTTATAAATGTAAAATGCATGTAAACAAAAAAATAAAACATTCATGAAAATGTTAACTCATGACTCAAGTATTTTGGTTATGCAGAAACCCTTGTTAGAAGGTAAAAATTATGGTGGGGATGACACCCACAAATTCTTCACTATTGCAATATATAAAGTATGTCAGTTAAGGCTACAATTGTGATCACTTCTGGTGACTATTAGGAGTAACATAAGATCGATTAGATATACCTTGTGAAAGGATTTTAACAACACCAAATAAGTGTGCACTCGATTAGGAGATTTACAAAAGGAAGTTAATTCTACTCTGTTAAGAGATTTACAATCCTGCTACAATGGTTAAATTGATAACAAAAAATATTTGTAAATGACAACTTATGTCTGTCTAAATCAGATCTATGAAATACCAAATTGATTTCACCTTGATGTGTACAATATTACTCTCTATCCTACTCGGTATCCTTGCAAGTTTTTGATCAACTGATACAGTCTCTGATAAATTTTCATTCATGCAAACCCTTGTCTGATTACTGATGTCCTTTATGTGGCCACTCCTTCATGATCTCCTTATCATGCATATGTCAAAATGACATTTATTACAATTATATAGAAAACTTCTTTGACCTAATTAGGTTTGCAACATCTTAGAAAACCTGAGATCTAAGGTGTACAAAAATAACCTAGATCTAATTATTACATAGGAATCATCACAACATTAAATGATTACATCCATATTAAATGTGTCTCAATCTTGGTAAATCATTTAAAGATCTGTGTAAACCATTTGCATAGAGATATGTGTCATTATTGATTACTGTGTCATTTCCTAAATAACTCAGCAAAAATTGCATTCCATGTTCGATGAATTAATTGATGCTCAGTCTATAGAATGCTCAGTACTCGATAATATATGGCGTTCGGTAAGTGTGCTCGGTTAAACCTGTATTTGAATAGCTTAATGTTTTGCCTTGTAACTGCTCAGTATGAAGGCTCTATAAGTTCAACTGACTGACTTGTGTAACTCCTTATTCCAACTTTTACCGACTGAACTTGTTTGATACTAATGACAATACTTAATGCTCAAATAGAGATAACAATCTCCCCCTTTGGCATTAGTATCAAAACCTATATGTATATGTACCAAATAATCTTCAAAAAATGTTCTAACTCTATATGAATATAAAATATATACATATTGACTAAGTCATTTACAAACTCCCCCTTTGTGCATGTTCCCAGTATATAGTGAAGTACATAGACATGTACATGTTTTCCCCCTTTTTGAAATTAATGTCAAATCAAAAATGTACTTACAACTTGTCAAATATGTGCTAGTGGGTTTTCTGTAATGAAGCTAAGAGGTTTTCTCATTCCTCTTTCAAGTTGGCAAGAGCAATGTGCTCAAGACCAACTTGTGCATGCATGTCAAAAATGTTCTCCAAAATTGAAATTTTTGGGGTGGCTACTAATACCTTATCCTTTTCAATATGTCGCTCTATGATCTTCAAGTGTGGAAGAAACTCATCTTGTAAATCGGTGACTTGGTCACTTATGATTTATTCTTGCTTCATTAAGTCTGATCTCAACCGCCTTAATTCTTGTACTTTCAATATATGCTTATGAAAAGCATTGGGCTCAATTAGAGATGCATTTTCACTGGCCAAAAATTTTGCATCTAGCTTCTTTATCTTTTCACTAACCTCGGTAGTGAAGTTGTTCATAGTGCATAACTTAAACAAAATTTAGACAATTTTTTGAGTGATAGATTGTAACTCGGTTATTACCTCAGAAAGTTTTACCTTATTTATAGCCACTTCTTGACTAATTTTCTCTGCAAGTTTTAATTGTATTTTAGCTTCTGCCCTCTCTTCAATCTTCTTCTCTACATTTATGTCAGGGGCATTTATGTGGCTTGTAAGAGATGCAAGTTGATCCAATATAGGAGTATCTTCATTTATTGTAACATCGGGCATAATTTGCTAAAGGATGTCTCTTACATCTTCTAATATTTGTTTTCTCTAGCTCTTTTTCCTTAGATTTTCTTATGCATCCTTCCTCGTGCATAATTCTCCATATTTTCTTAACTCCTCAGGGTCCATAGTCCTTGGGTCACATTTGGGGATCTCTATTATTTCATCCAAAGTGACTGGCCCTTTTCCATGTTTCTTTTTCTTCTTCTTATTCTCTTGTGGAGTTCTCTTGACAAAAGGAACTAGAGATTTTACCTCTGTATTTATCTGTTCCAGCTCGGTTGACACATTATCTTCCTTCTTTTGTTTCCCGGTGACCTGATTCTCAGTCGATTGAGTAGGGGCCTCTATTGTAGTGTCAATTTTTGTTATCTTGATGGTGTCTATTAGCTTAGGATCTTTCAATTCTTGTGTTTCAACCTCTTTCTCCTTAGGCTCATTTATCTTTGTGGTGCTTTGTGTACTTGTCCCTTGTTCCCCTATTGTGTCCCTCTACTGCTCCAGGATTGAGCCTTCGGGTTCCTTTTGAGATACAATCTCAACTTCTTGTACTAATATAGAAACATCACCTGGTATTATACTTGTTGCTGCCTCGATAGGTGTTGACTCTTCAATTTGTGTTACAGTAATGGTGATATCCTCATCATCTTTTACATCATCGGGATCACCATTAGTGATGTCTTCTATAAGAACATCATTTGTACCTATTATAATAACCTACTCAGGTGGATCCTGGTAAACTTCCTGATAGCTTGTTGGATGAAAGTCAATGACAATGGTTGTGTATGGCACCTCAGTGTCTGATAGTTCTATTGGTTCCTTTTTTCCTAGATCAGCATCATCTGAGTTTAGGCCTTTTCCTTTTCTTTTACTCTTCTTCCCAGGTATCACATCCAATGCCAGCTTGTCAGCTTCAGCTCAGGCTTTGAGAATAGAAGTCCATAATAACTGACTATTATCATCAACCTCCACCAAATTTCTAGCTAGTATTTGTAGTTCTCTTCTTTTTACCAAAAATATCTTTGAATATCGCTTCATTAGCTTTTCAATCTCAGGGACTGTTAATGTTGGCATTGCCAATATTAGGGAGTGTTCCCTCATCCTCTTTTTTGTACTAAGAGTGTATGTCCATCTAGTAGATACCTTATCATATAAACTTTTAGGTACATATTTGGAAAATTTTATTGGTACCTTTTTGAATTTTATCATCACCTGGATGAATGCCTCCTCTATCTTATTCTAGTCCTCAGTTGTCATATGTACAAAATAACTCAACTATGGGTTATTGAGGCCTCTAGTGTCTATTATTTTTTCTGCTAGCTCATCAATTGATTATTCTTTATTTACAACTACCTTAAATTGATTATGATCATCCTCTTCTTCATCATCTATATCATCCTTACCTCTTATTAGTTTCCTTCTGTTCTTTGGTGCCTTGGAGGTAACTTGAGGACCTCTCTTCTTTTGATAGGTCTTTGTTGGTGTAGGCCTAGAAATATTAACAACTCCTTTCTTCAGTGGTGGTGAAGCAGTAGTGGTAGATCTTGTTCGGGCTCTAGTTTTCACTTCTTCCCGCTTCTTCTTTGGAGTGGGCTTAACTGGTGTAGATTCAACATCTTTATCTAACTTAGTTGCCTCTTCATCATATGCAGTGTCAGCTAATAATAACTAACCCTTAGTTTCTACCTCAACCAGATTGACCTCATATGCCTCAGCATCATCTGCATCTTCTCCAAATTGTTTCACCAGTTTTTCCATCATTTTTCTTGACTTCTTTGTAGCTTTCCCAATAACTAAATCCATTTTTATTCTTTGTTTTTCTTCCTCATAGGTTCCAAACCTAGTAACTTTTAGATCCTTAGGCTCTCCTAGTAAATCCTTAATTGACCTTGATGCCCAGTCAATATCAATCTCAAATCCCATTGGGGCTAACTATTTTGTTCTCAATTCAACTACTTTAATTAGTGTATAGTCTGTATCGACTAGGAAACAAATGTCATGCTCATGCTCTTCAACCAACTATCTTGGTATCCTACTTCTTGAGTTCATTCTTTCTTTAAATTGTTCAAAGTTAACATCCATTATACTCAAAATTCTCACCCAAACTTTGTATCAAATCATTGATTTGTAGAGTCACTGGCTTGTCGATTGACCAATCAACTTTACTGATGGAAGGGAAAATGTTTTGTACATAAAATAATATGCAAAGTAATAATGATCCAAACTTACATGTATTTTATTTTATTGACCAAATGTTTTCATGTTTTCTTCAACCTATTTCAGCAACAATTCGGCAAGATCCAACTAAAATCCCTTCTTCACAATTTTGTAAGCAATATATACCGCTCCACATGGTACACTATTAGGTCTGCTTGATTGAAATATTTTGTACCCAATAACATATGCACCGAACCTGGTTTCTAGATCCACAATTGTGTTTACTTTCAATCTTCTACTGTCCCATTCTGCTCCAGTGGTTTTCTCTAACTCGGTTCTTGGTGCACTCCTCAGTGCTTTCACCTTGTCAGTTATAGGATAACTAGTTACTGTGTGAATGGTATCTCTAGTGATCTTGACTGGTTCATCCAACCATAGTTTTCCATCATGCACACATCTCAAAAATATTCTGATCCATTCATTCCTAAATACTTTCAAGAAATGTAGGGCATTTATCAAATCCTTTACTCTCAAATGCTCATGATCATCCTTCAATTTTCCATTAACACTTAGCTCTTGAAATATTGAAATAAGCTCAAAATCAGCAATCTTGCCAATTTTACAGTGAATGTAGGTGTGTATGTCTTCAACTAGCAAAACCCTAGGTGGTATGCTCGAAAAAGCTCTAGTTTTATCAGTCTGCGAAGCAACTTCATGATGAAGTTTTTACTTTGGCTCATCACATGTAGCAAAAATGATCAACCTAATATCCTCATCATCTACATTCTTAGATTTGTTAAATTTTGATGTGGACACCACTGTTCTTATATTTAGGGCTTCAGGAAATAGTAATGAAATAGCTCACCGAAGATAGAACTTACTTGTAACAGTGATGAATCTACTCAGAATCCTTCAAATCTTTGATCATTCACCCTAAAAATACTTTTCTCGGATTCCCTTTGAAGTCTCTTAGCTCTTCATGATCTCAATGTGAAAAATAAGCTAAGTCCATCATGTATTTATAGCAATTTTCAACTTCCCACTCAAACCTTTTTGCAATAAATACTTGACCTAACACTGCTCGATAACAATAGACACGCTCGGTGTATACTAAAAAATGTCCATAGCTCAGTTAACACACAAAAAATTATTTGGTTAATACTGGCACTCGGTAATCTTGCCCATAGTTACCGACTAGTAACTTCTCACTCAGTCTCGCATATACCGACTATAAACACTTAAACCTCAAAGTATGTAAAACCATAATGCATCTTGATTCATGCAGATTTGGTATGTGAACACTTGATATAGGGAACTATATGATAGATATAACTGATTAGAATTAGGAGTTCCATACATACATTACCAACTTAGGTGAAGGTGGTGATGTCACCCAATCCAATGGATGAGGTGTGACCAACTACATTGCTTGACTCAGCATTATCACATGATGCTTTTCTCCACGTAGTGTTTCTTATCCACATGATATCTTCAATTGTATTACCATTCTCATAAGTTTGTGTTTCTGGTGCTCAGTCTCTGCAATCTTTACTTAAGTGACTGACCTTGCGACAATGTAAACATGTCATACCTGTGTTTGTCCAGTTGCAAGATCTGCCTCTCCATTTCTTCCTCATGTAGTGAGCTGCAATATGTCCATATCTTCCACATGTTGTGTAATTAACCCATGTGTTATAATCCCAAGTATAAGCATTACCTTGTCTTCTCGGTTGATAGGTCTTGTTTTGTCCTTTCGGTGTCTAGACTTGCTTCATCTTTGTTCTACATTCTTGTGATGTATGTCCATGCCTATTGAAAGTGCAAAAATGTTTCTCCATGTAGGATGTGTTAGGAGTCCTATTCAATTTAGATCTGCACTCATATGTCTAATGTCCATACGTGTTACAACTATAACAATAGCCATTAAACTTAGGAGTGGTTTTAGGATTACCTTTTGCTTTGCTCCTACAAACATTTGATGTGTGGCCCAATTTACCATAGTGATAACATGATAGTTTCTTAGGTCTCTGATTTGTGTATGCATTCATATGTTTATCTTGTTTAGATTATTCTCCTTGCTCGATATAGCCTAGTCCAGTAGTACTTCCAATTCCTCTTTGACTGATCAGAAATTCATCAATTTTCTTGGAACTATCTTCAGCTTTCTTAATCATTTCATTGTGTTGTTACTGCATCTTCACTTCATTTTTTAGTCTTTCATTTTCTTCTCTGAGTTCACCGATGTCTTCTTGTTTCCTTGTAAGTTCACTATTTACATGGTTGACTTCTTGACTTATAACAACCATCTAATTAGATATTTCAAAGGGATGCTCGGTAAGTCTCAGTATCTCATATTATTTCTCTTTTAGTTTCTCAGTCATTTGGCTTCTATCTTCAATAGCCAATTTTCTCTCTTGTTTAGCTTGTCTAGCATTGTTCATGACATCAATCATTCTCACCATTTGTGCTTCTTGTCCAATTTGCAAGGCTTTGACCTGTTCAGTAAGATGTAGATTCTTCTCAGATAAATCATAAATTGCTCCTTCAGATATGTTTGATACAATGCCAAATCCAGATCTAGAATTCTCAAATGGGTCATCAATATCTTATTCATGATAATCAATCTCACAGTGCTGAACAGCCATATCCTTTCTCTGAATCACTAACTTCTTTAATTCATCTTTGGCTTGCTTGTATTGTTCAATGAATATTTTCATTTGAATCTTTTGATTTTCAATTGTCTTGTTCAACCTATATCTCTCTATCCTGAGATCTTTCCTCTTCAGTGGTTAAACTTCCAAATAAGAGATCTATCTCTAATACCAATTGTTGGAAAAGGAAAGATATAGTACTGAGAGGGGAGGGGTGAATCAGTACCCTCATAAACTTTCTCTAATTAACAATATGCAATAGTAATGCTTAACTAACTGATTGAATCCATTATTTGTAGCATACATTCAAATAACTTGTAAATGTAAAATGCATGTATTAAAAAAAAAAAAACATTCATGAAAATGTTAACTCATGACTCAAGTATTTTGGTTACGCAGAAACCCTTGTTAGAAGGTAAAAACTGCGGTGGGGATGACACCCACAAATTCTTCACTAATACAATATATAAACTATGTCAGTTAAGGCTACAATTGTGATCACTTTTGGTGATCTTACTTTATTAGGAGTAACATAAGATCAATTAGATCTACCTTGTGAAAGGATTTTAACAACACCAAATAAGTGTGCACTCGGTTAGGAGATTTACAAAAGACTATTAAGTCTACTATGTTAAGATATTTATAATCCTGCTACAATGGTTAAATTGATAAAAGAAAATATTAGTAAATAACAACTTATGCTTGTTTGAATCAGATCTATGAAATACCAAATATATTTCACCTTGATGTGTAGAATATTACTCTCTGTCCTGCTCGGTAGCCTTGTAAGTTTCTGATAAACTGATATTGTCTCTTATAACTTTTCATTCATGCAAACCCTTGTCTGATTACTTATGTATTGTATGTGGCTACTACTTCATGATCTCCTTATCATGCATATGTCAAAATGACATCTATTAAAATTATATAGAAAATTGCTTTGACCTAATTAGGTTTGCAACATCTTAGAAAACCTAAGATCTACAGTGTACAAAAATAACCTAGATCTAATTATTACATAGGAATCATCACAACATTAAATGATTACATCCATAATAAATGTGTCTCAATCTTGGTAAATCATTTAAAGATCCGTGTAAACCATTGGTATAGAGATATGTGTCATTGTTGATTACTATGTCATTTCTTGAATAACTTGGTAAACACTGCATTCCCTTTTTGGTGAATTAACTGATGCTTAGTGTGTAGAATGCTCGATGTTCACTAGCTCGACACTCGGTAATATCTAACGCTCAGTAAGTGTACTCGGTTAAACTTGTATTCTGATAGCTTGATGTTATGCCTTGTAACTGCTTGGTATGAAGGCTTTATAAGTTCAACTGACTGACTTGTGTAACTCTGACTGAATAGCTTAGATTACCGACTAAATAGCTTAGATTACCAACTGAACTTGTTTGATACTAATGACAATACTTAATGCTCAAATATCTAGACAACACATTTATCCAGTATTCTGGCTCAAATCTCTGACCATTGTGAATTTCCTTGACACACCTTCAATACATCTTGACTCTTGATCCTACACTTGGATCTTACAACTTGTTCTTTATTCCCACAACCCCTAATACTGGAGAACTCCACTTTCCTTATCTTTAATTCCACACTCTTTCTAACCATATTGAATTCATCATCATTACAGTCCTAACTCTGACTTTATGATAGTCATGTGTGCTAAAATGTTGACACACTTTTATGAGCCATTATATCCAAGATTACTCAAGAATGAGGTCTCAAATGGTGACTCATAGCTCTCTATTCATGGAGTGCAAGGGTTTATGATGGAGGCGCTCAGATTAGACCTAGTTTGTGCCCATGCAAGTACACCATAAAATGAGAGATTCAAAGAGGAAAAGCAAGAATGCTAGTCTCCATGATCATCAAGTATGCATGCAAATGAAAATGGAAGCTATTCTATATGATAACAATGCATGAAAGAAAACTAATCTATGAAAGGAAATGCTTATGCAAGATTATTCTATGAAAAGAAATATGAATCTAATCTAATATGCAAGTGAAAGATTAATCTAAATGAATTGCCATGGAGCATGAAAGAAGAAGACAAGAAAAGAGAAGTTGCAGTATCCAAGCTCAAGTGCTTCAAACTCTTCTCCAAAGTTGCTCTCCAAACCTCCAGCATAACAATACAAAAATCTTCTATATGGTAAATGAGAAGGAGAGGACTCCTTATAAAGAATCTTGGATGGTCAAGATTAAGAGGCAAAAAGAAATGAGCAATTGTGGAGATTAAATCTTGGTTGATCCATGTGCTCAAGATTTTTTAAGAGGCAAAAAGATGAAAAAGTCCCACCACTAAAAAGTATGTGCATTCAAAGTGGAGAGAAAAAGGGATTTTTATTTTTTTTTATTTTTTTTCAACACAAAGAGATATTTTAAGTGGGGATTTTATTAAAAGAGGAATTTTATTTTAATAAGATGATTTTATTTAATTAAAAGTAAATTTTTTCTTTTAATTAAATGAGGCTTAAGATAAAATGATCAAACCTTAGGAAATATTAAAATATTTGAATTAATTATGATTTGATCAAGGAAATTGATTTGAATTGAAAATATTGCAAAGCATTGATTTAAGAAATTGATAAATTGATGAATGGGGGCCCAAAGTCTAGGTGACCATTTTAGGGTGCATACATTTGCCCCTCTTTAGCTAATGTGTGATCTTTATGGGAACACATCTAGTCAAAGAATGAAGTTGAAGTGTGAGATCGATTTGGGATCATAAAATAACCTAGATGTGTGATCGACGGATGGGAACACATCAGGACAAAGATAAGATGATTGAAAAAGGCAAGGCCAACACCCTTGTAAATAGGTAATTGTCAAGTCTCAAGCAAGGTTTTCTCAAGCGAAGAAATTGATAGGATTGATAAAGCTGAATCAAGGATTGAAGTTTGATAGGTACTGCCCCCTTGTGATCAAAATTGAAATGAGATAGAGGAGAAATAATGAATTGATAAATTTGATCAAATCAAACTAAAGAGAAGGTTCTTGATGTAAGATGAAAGATATAAGGATCATAGAACCAAGGTAGATCATCAAGCATGAAAGATTATGCCCCAAGGTTGAATTAGAAGAAACGAAGTGGGGTGAAATTGAATGAAAGATAAAAGTTTGGAAGAGGTGAAAAGAAATGGAGAGAAGAAAGAGAATTTTCCTCAAGAAAGAGAATGCCTCAAAATCAATCAACTTCTTAAGATAGGAAATTTTGATTGAGATCATGAAAGAAGATAAGGAAATGAAGATCAAAATGTGACCACAGTTGATTAAAAGTCCAAAAGAAAGATGAAGGAAAACCCTCTCAAACTCCTAATGCAGCCTAAAAATGCAAATTAACATGAAGTCTAACAATGAAAGCTACATGAAAATGCAAAGGTGTACTTGCAATAGAGCAACTGTAACATAGGATTTTGTGTTCATCATTCATTAGAGAATGTTAAGGAGCTTATCTTCATCATTGGGCCATTATTAACGGATATCAAAAAATCACACAATCATCACTAGTCATGAGTGCAACTATGAAGATATGAATGTGATTTATATCGGATTGGAATGTGGAAAGATTCTAACATAAGCATCAAAGACATAAAGGTCAAGATGACTTCGATGTTAGCTTACCCAATTTAATGGAGCAAAACCATGCTCTCACCAAGGCAAAGATGTCAGGATGACCACAAGAACGGTTGTGCAAAAATAGTCAAGGATGATGTCTCAAATCTCCCAAGTGTTTCAAGGGGACAAAAAGAGACACTCAAGAGGTTCAAGACCACACCCACAAGTAGAAAGAAAATGAAAACATGCCCCATGCCTCAAGTCCTCTAGCTATGCATCCCAGAGACACTTATTGGATAAGGCCACTCAACGAAAATCAATAACAGTCAGCACACAAAGAAAAGATCATGACATAGTCAAGCATTAAGTGTTGTGTTTAAAAATGTAAGTGTGTTAACTGATACTGAGTTCTGAGGATAAGGATCGAATGCTTGCAAGTAGGTAAGATCACATGACAAAACTGGGTAAGACCAAACTGATAAGTGTTGAAAAACACTCGATGCTAGAGGTTGTGTTGAAAAACATAGTTGGAGTGGTGTTGAAAAACACCATTTGTGAGGTGTCCTAAAGACTAATGCATCCAAGAGACCAAAGCTAACACAATTATTCCCCCTAGACAAAGACAATGACCAATTCTAAACCATGGCAACAAGAATAAGGCATGATGGAGAAAGGCTAAGTGTCGAGGACGCGTGCTAAGAAACAGGGGTGCAAAGGCCTCAAGTAGCACTCGTTTCCAATTTTTCACCACTTGAATTTTTTTACAATTTTTTCCTTTTTAACTTTTTTCTTTTTTTTTTCAAGACTTTTTATAATTTTTTTTGTATTTTTGCTACCAAGGCATCTATTTCCAAGTTTTCACCAAGGCACTTTTTCTATTTTTTTTGAATTTTTGATTTTTTTGATTTTTTTTTGGTATTTTTGGAATAAATATATATATATATATATATATATATATATATATATATATATATATATATATATATATATATATATATATATATATATATATATATATATATATATATATATATTGAGATACATCAAAGTGCCTATTGCTAGATTTTCACTAAGATGATCATTTTTTCAAGATATTTATTTTTGACAATATACCATTTTTTGGGATTTTTCCAAGATCAATAAGAATGTACAAAGCATGCCCCTAGACAGAATGAGCATCAAACTCCCAAGAAAGATCACATCATGTAGTCCCAATGTCTAGCAAGGTGGAGGACAAGAGGGATTAGCAAGCTAGTGGAGGAGATGGAAGACAAGAAAATGAAGGAGAATGAAGGGAAGAAATCCTCAAGGGAAAACTCCTCAAGAGTACCCAAGCTAGGAAAAATTGTCATGTAAAGCACATTTGGACAAGCAATGAAAGGCCAGCATAAGATAAGTCACAAAAGCATAATGAAAAAGAAGGAAAGGATCCAGTCCAAAGGAGTAGACATGTCAAGAGGTTTCATATCATCGTGTTTTACTCTTTTTTATTAGATCAAGACCAAAAGGGAAAATGATAGCAAAAGGCTAGAATGAATAGAGGAAAATAAATATGAAGGCTAAACATGAAAGGAATAAAAGAAAGATCATCGTAAGATAGCTCACAAGATAGCCAAATTTTGTGTATAGGTCAACATTGTCAAGATCAAAGAGAGAAGACAAAATGAATGAAATATATAGAAGAACTACGCATGATGCATGATTGCCAGGTTTTCATCATGGTACTTATCAAAGGTACCACAATGGAGTGGTTTTCACCATAGGAAGAATTTATTTCTCTTTACTTTTGCTACCAAGGTGCCTGTTTCTAGGTTTCCACCAAGGCACATTTTAAATTTTTTCATTTTTTTCTTTTTTTCTTTTTAAATTTTTCTATATTTTTTAAATTTTTTTTTTCTTTTTAGAAGAAGGAAAGATTTTTAGATAATTATCCTTGAAATGATAAACCACGATATGCCAAGGATTCAAAATGATATGCTCAAAGATGCTAATAGGGAAAGAAAGATGGAAGAACAAAATGGAGGATAAGATTTTATGTAAAGCGAGTGAGGTTGGAAGGTAGGAGGAATAGGTAAATGAGGAAAAAGGATAGAAGGTAGAAGGATAATGAATGGAAGGATTGTGAAAGGGTAGATGGAAATGAAGGCAAGATCAACATTAACACATACCTTGAAGGGTGGCAAGAGGATTGAGGAAATGTGAATGAATGAATACGTGAAGGAATATGGTGAATGGATAGTAGAAGTTGTGGTTTGGGTGCATGGAATGGAAGAATGTTTTTGGAACAAGATGAAGTAGAAGCCTTTGGAAGCTTGAATGTCAACTTCACTTGTTGCTCAACATCAAACTCTTTCAAGAGAGACTTTGGAATCCATATAGTTGTAGGCTTTTCATTTCTTTTTGATGATTTAGAGAGAATATCGTTAATGATGGATTTTGGAACCCATACTTGTCTTGTAGTTTTCTTCTTAGATATCTCTTTTGACTTTATGCCTCCATGTCGATTAGAGGAGATATGGTGATATTCTTTTTTTGATGGATTTTTGTATTGCTTCTTTTTCTTGTATTGAACATTCAAGTTACTTCCAAAAGACTTGGAATGTGTGGAAGAAGAAGGAGGATATGATTGGTTTAGATGGGTGGGTGGATGAAAAGGATTCAAGGGTATGCATCTATGTTGATCTTGAGGAAAGATAGGAGATAGACGGATGTAAGGACCCAAAATGGATGAAGAATTAGAAGAGTTAGGAGGGGAAAGTGAAGGGACATAAGGGCCCAAGATGGAAGGAAGACGTGAAGCCCTTAGTATTGGTGGAGGAGGTCCAAGGATGGACATGGAAGATACAAAAGAATAATCAATAAGTTCATCAACATCTATATGACAACCAAGGACATCAACATCTTTAGAGTGAGTATTAGGATTTGCAATAGGATCATGAACATCTTGAATAAGAGAAACTTCTTTGATAGGATTGTTTGGAGCTTGAAAAGACTTAGGAAGAGTAGAAAGTGGAAGCAAACATGGAGTGGTAGAACAAGAAGATAGAAGACTTTGATCTTGACAAAGACCTTTGGATAGCATAAGTGTATAATTTTTCTCTTGATTTTCAATAGGCTTAACATTGGAAGTAACGACACTATTTTTAATAACCTTAATGGAAGTATCATCTTTGGAAAGCACAAGTGTAGTAAGATTATTTTGATTGTCAATAAGCTCAACGGTGTAAGTAGTATCTTGATCTTGCTTAGGAGAAGACTTAAGACATAGTGGAATGAATGAGAAAGGGCATGTAGGATCAAAAGAACCATGAAATAGATAAGAGACATCATGAAAAGGATTGGATGACATGAAGGGTTCTTGATCTTGATCTTTCTTTATGTTCTTTTCTTTATCATTTTTAGAGTCCTCCCGACATGGAGCCACTTCTAAGGACAAGGAAGCATGTTGGAATTGTATGGAAGACTTTGGAAGAGATGGTGAAGGACTAGCTGAAGTGGGCATTATAGTGTATAAAGGCTTAAGCTCTTTAGGTTTAGCATTATTGAAAGTATTTTTTGCCAAGTGAAGGTTAGCTTGATTTTATTTAAGAGGTAGCCCTTGAGGATAACTATAGGGAACCACATGAAAAGTATTAGGACCTTTGTTGGATGAAGGATTTGTGAAAGATTTGAAAGACTTGGATGCTTTAGGAAATGTATGGGTATTGGAGGAAGTAGAGGATGGAAGGGAACCATCACAAGACAAAGTTCCATCATTAATATAATCTTGCTCGAGAGTGTAATCTTTATTTTCATCATGAGAGTTCTTAACAGAGAGATTCTTACAGTATTTATGTTTATAATTAGCATGGAAAGCTTTCTCTTCCTCAATAGAAGTAGATGTATCATCTAGGTATTGTTCACAAAAATAATCAAAGTCTCTTTCAAAATCAGAATCATATGGATCACCATTACGATCTATCCAATGTGATGACCCATTTCCAGTAAGAATGAGCACACGACTAGGAGGACTCTTAGGAATAGAGGTGTCATAGGTATCACTACATTCTCCATCATCATAGTCATCAAAGATGGGCATATCACTCTTTATGGAAGAGGTATCACAAGGATTGTCACGTTGCTCATTATGGTATGTCTTGAGAAGAGAAGTAAGACTCTTGGGAGAAGTAGAAAAGGAACGAGATCTTGAAGAAGAGGAAAGTGAAGACCTATTGGAGGAAGAAGACTTGGATAATGAGGAATGTGAATAATGTCTAGAAGATTCATGGTAAGACTTGGAAGATGAGGAAGGATGAGAAGACTTAGAAGATTAAAAATATTTGGAAGAAGGAGGTTGTGAAAGGATCATGTGTATGACCCTAGCAAAGGCATCCGATTTGATCAACTTTTCTTTTATTTTTGCCATAAATTTATTACCCATGTGATTTTTGGAGAAATAATACTCTTCGAATTGAGCAATGAGTTTGAGATCATCTATTTTCAAGAGAGATTCCATTACAAGATAGTTGAAATTCATGGTTCTGGAAGAGGAGGAATCAAGCATGAAAGTGACAGAAGAGATGAATAGAAGAAGGTAGACTAGATAATAAGAGGAAAATAATCAAGAAGATGTGAAGAGTTTAGGGAGAAGAGGAAGAAGTGTGAAGGAAGAAGAGAAAGGATGGAAATGGGAGACTAGGAAGACATGGGAGATGTGGAAGAAAGAAGACCAAGAGTCATTTTGTGCAACTTGATACCATTTAATTTCATTTGGATGTTGAGAAATATGTCATAGTACTTTAGATCTGACTTGGACCGACCAAGGAAGGCTAGAATGGAATGAATCAGCTCACTATTTTGACAAACTAAAGGACAATTTTGTGCGAGGAAATGCAGTCCCACGCGAAGAAGTTCCAGGGATCATGTGAAAATATCCCAGGCTCATGTGAAACTATGTTGGATCAGACTGGTAAATTGAAAATAGAGACTTCTGATAGACTGTACTGAAACCCCGCGTGAGGAAATGAAATCCCACGCGAGAAAATGCATGGTCCGCACGAGGAAATGAAAGCTCGCGTGAGAGAATGTAGGGAACCAGGGGAGGAAATAGGATCAAACCACCTAACAACAAGTTGTAAACTCAGGAACTCAGTTTTTGTTTGTTTTAAAAGATCAACTAGATGCATCAATCAGATTTTTACCACCAATCAAGCATGTAAAATAGCAATCAAGGAGTTCAAGCCACAATGTCTTCAAACAATGAGAAAGGGACAAAGCAACCTTGGACATGAACAAGAATATTGACTTAGTATGCTACTCCTTAAATATTCTACTTGTGTATGTTCTCAAAATATTTTTCCAATCACGCACATAATTACCTAGAGAGAAAAATTTGGTTGCACTATGGTTCGTAGTAATGGTTTGACTCTGCAAATTTTGCAATCTCAAGAGGGTGAACTCCAATCCAAGAGCACCAGGTTTTTGACACATTCTGAGAATTTAATCAATCAGAGATGTTGATGAGATCTAACAGCCCAACAAGAAACTACAACCGTAGAGATTTCTTCCACAGGGACATTTGTATAGCGATTGTTGCTACCACAGTGAAAATGGCTATTACCGCTTGAGGTTTTGTCCATGTGGTTTACCCAATAAAGGGAGTTTCCACTACGGTTAACCCTCTCTAACAAGGTGACTCACAAAAAGGACCACATGGGGACTTGGTTTAGATTCAAGGATCTAAGTTTCTAGTACTACCCAAAAAAGGAGTAAAGCATAATCCTCTAGCCTCTTCACTTCACCCAAACATAGAAAGCAAGCTCATTGACACACTAAGATTGAAACCACCTCACCAAGGTTCATGATGTCAACAAAAATGTCTACCGAGTTCTCTAAGTGGGACCAAGAGAGAATGTATCGATCAATGTTGAAGACTAAACCAAGTAAGACCATGAGATAGTAACAATATCCTCCCTACCTACAAGGGGATCTATCTTCAAGAAGAGCTTCATAAGAAACCCACTCTCTCAAGAATGCCACAAATAGTGTTCATAGAGCCTAATTACTATGTGAAACAAATATGCAAGAAAGTGAATCTATGTTCTTTTTAGAGCCCAAAATTGAAGTGTGATCTATGAAAGTAATAAACACTCAAGCTAGACACATGAGAGATTCATTTTATGCCAAAAATCCAAATGTTATAGAGATCATAGCAACTCACCTTAGGTCCAAAGATCTGCAATCCAATGTTATGTTGCCTCAGTAATCAGAATCAAGGAAATAATCACAACAAGCATTAAATGTCAGAAAATAGCAAGCAAAACTAGAAAATCTAGAAATTTAGGTCTCTACTATCAAAAGTCCATGCGAGACAGTACATAGTACCGCACAAGAAAGTACACAAGGCCGCATAAGAAAATGCCTTTGTCACACACAAAAATGCTAATGCTAGCAAATCTTCACGTGATATAGCGGGAAACCTTGCATGAGACTCCATACTAAAGATGCATGGAAGTACGAACAACACACGAAAATTATCAAAAAAATAAAATAAAATAATATGAGGTAAGAAACACAATTTTCTACCCCACGGTGGGCACCAAAAATGTGTGCTAAAATGTTGACACACTTCTATGAGCCATTATATCCAAGATTACTCAAGAATGAGGTCTCAAATGGTGACTCATAGCTCTCTATTCATGGAGTGCAAAGTTTAATGATGGAGGCCCTCAAATTAGACCTAGTTTGTGCCCATGCAAGTACACCATAAAATGAGAGATTCAAAGAGGAAAAGCAAAAATGCTAGTCTCCATGATCATCAATTATGCATGCAATTGAAAATGGAAGTTATTCTGTATGATAACAATGCATGAAAGAAAACTAATCTATGAAAGGAAATGCTTATGCAAGATTATTCTATGAAAGGAAATATAAATCTAATCTAATATGCAAGTGCAAGATTAATCTAAATGAATTGTCATGGAGTATGAAAGAAGAAGACAAGAAAAGAGAAGTTGCAATATCCAAGCTCAAGTGCTCCAAACTCTTCTCCAAAGTTTCTCTCCAAACCTGCAGCATAAAAATACAAAAATCTTCTATATGGTAAATGAGAAGAAGAGGACTCCTTATAAAGAATCTTGGATGGTCAAGATTAAGAGACAAAAAGAAATGAGCAATGGTGGAGATTAAATCTTGGTTGATCTGTGTGCTCAAGATTCTTTAAGAGGCAAAAAGATGAAAAAGGCCCACCACTTAAAAGTATGTGCATTCAAAGTGGAGAGAAAAAGGGATTTTTATCTATTTTATTTCCTTGTTCAACACAAAGAGATATTTTAAGTGGGGATTTTATTAAAAGAGGAATTTTATTTTAATAAGATGATTTTATTTAATTAAAAGGGAAATTTTTCTTTTAATTAAATGAGGCTTAATATAAAATGATCAAACCTTAGGAAATATTAAAATATTTGAATTAATTACAATTTGATCAAGGAAATTGATTTGAATTAAAAATATTGTGAAGCATTGATTCAGGAAATTGATAAATTGATGAATGGGGGCCCAAAGTCTAGTTGACCATTTTAGGGTGCACACAAGTCACACATAAACCTTTCAAGATAGTCACTTACCAAATAAATACATTAAGGACCCCACTCTATAAATTTTCTTATTTATCTAATAGGGGAGGGGCTGATCCAAAATAATGTGTGTGTGTGTGTGTGTTTGTCACTCAAGACATTTAAACACCTTCAATACTCCCCTTAGACCCTTTCCACATAGACTCCCACATCCACTAGATCCATTTGATTCAACTTCAAATTAAAACAAGACAATTTGTCAAGTTACTATCCTACTGTGACAATCATGGCCATACTCTACAACTTTAGGTTGTTCTAGCCCTTCCCTTGGGCACTTTCCTTCTCCAAGACCTTGGATAGGAAGTTAACCAGTTCCAATACTCTCATTCAGGCACACATGTTGAAAGTACTGGAAAATGCGATCAAATTTTCAGTACAATGTGATTTAAAATTTTCTACAAGAGGAAAGGAAGAATATATTTTCCTATTTCTAACATCATTTTTTAGATTGTCTAGATCTATAATGAAGAATAAACTCGAAAAAATTAAACTGGTACATTAATTTGATAATTTATAAAAACTACATAATGATAATATTTATATATTTATAAGTATATATATACATCTCATATATATATATATATATATATATATATATATATATATATATATATATATATATATATGGGTGACCCCACAATGGTGGGTTACACTTTTTTAGACATGCTTATTTTTTTTGAAATAACACATTTTAATAAAATATGATGATTCAAGCCTTGAGAGGTTCCATTTGAAGGAATTAATTACAAATGGTTATCTCAAAGCTTCTTAGATTAAAAAAACATTAATATAACATCTATACTCATCATACATACCTACAATGGAGTCTCCTTCGCACCTATTAAAATGCTGACAAAAAATCACTTCGAGTTTATATTTTGGTAGATCAAATGAATCCATTTGACAAACATATCTATGTACTAAGGTACTATAGAGAAAAATATTTCCAATGATTATAATGTTAATATTTATTAAGTTTATTATGACTTTGTATTTTTAGTTTTACTAAACATAGATATTTCACCGTATGTCTACCTCTATGTTTGATGCTTATGGAAAAATAGTAAATGAGAGAAAAAAAATTGTAAAAAATATTTATGCCCTAGGTATTGAAGTTATCTTTCTATCAAAAAAATTAAAATTAAATTGGACAAATACATGAAAAGTTATAAGCTATGTAATCAAGGTATGTCAAAATTACGGTTTAGTCAACTTCAAACATTGATAAAATATGCAATAATCATGAAAATGTCATAAAAATAATTGAATTCCCTCCTTTTGGATGTCAAAAAACTAAATTTTAAATAATCACATTGATACCTATTTTAGAAAAAATGTTATGCTATATGAAAATAATGTAACTCTTTGAAAATGACATTTTCGACAACATAGTAGTTTTCATGGGAGAAAGAAAAAACCATTCAAATCAATTCAAAAATAAAATTACAAAATATATTTAGAATCTAGACATAAAATCTTAAAAGACTCTAATTTACTTCATCTTCCGATTCCAAACAGTTTAGCGACAATATGCATCTGAATCTAAAATTTATTTTCAAAATGTAGAGTTCAGTGTCCGTTTAGGAAAAAAAGTGTAACCCACTATTGTGGGTTCACCCATATACATATCTTCACTAGTATTGACTCATAATATTCATCTCACTGAAGCTACAAAATATCAACACTCCCTCTTAGCCAAGGAAGATTAAACACATGATTAGGATCAGAAGATAGCATTTACCGTGATATCAGAGATATGGTCTGACTAGGAATATCAAGTCTCATGATATTCACCATAACTCATATATTCATAAGAATATCATCTCATGATATCGGGAGCATTAGCCTATAGAATATCAAGTCACATGATATTCACCAAGTGATCAGAGTAATGGCCTTCCAACATCAAGTCTCATGATGTCCACCAAGTAATCAAAAGTTTATAAAGATATCATCTCATGATATCGAGAGCATTGGTCTATAGAATATCAAGTCACATGATATTCACCAAGTTCTCAAAGTAATGGCCTACCAACATCAAGTCTCATGATGTCCACCAAGTACTCAAAAGTTTATAAAGATGTCATGTCATGATATCGAGAGCATTGGCATACAGAATATGAAGTCACATGATATTCACCAAGTGCTCAGAGCAATGGCCTACCAACATCAAGTCTCATGATGTCCACCAAGTACTAAAAAAATTTTCCATAGGTAATGTGTACTTACCATAGGAACATTCCTATCATCTATCATGATCTGTTTTAGCCATCATAAGATATCTATCACAAATATCATGGCCAGTTTAAGGAAATCAATCCACCATGCAAGATATCATCTATCATGATCTGTTGCATCCATCATAAGATGTCTATCATGATAGAAGATCATGGCCTATTTAAGGAACTCAATCCACCATGAAAGATATCATCTATCATGATCTATTCTAGCCATCATAAGATGTCTATCATGATAGAAGATCAAGTTATTGTAAGATCATCATCTTTTAATAACTTTAACAAATACAAGTGATAATCATTTGGAAGTCGTCACTTCCTTGTGATTTACATAGGGCCTAGAAGGCATTCAGAATTCCTAGTCCTTTGACTATTATAGTTTCTTGATCACTGGAGAATCCATCTCAATATAGACTACTCCCTCTGAATCAATACGACCAAGATTATCAAAAGTTGATTTAACCATATCCTCTTGACTTCTTTTGAAATGTCAAACTCCCTCTACATCTGGTCTCAATCATCAATTCATTTTCAAGAATTAAGTTCTTTCTCCCTTGAATTCAATCACATATGCCTCTTGATTCGTCTTGAAAGTATTTCAGATGGATATTTACAAATAGTTCCTAGAACTAAACTATCTTGAAGAAAAATACCAAAGATAGAAGCATGCAATATTTACTAACCAATAGTATAGCATGAATTACAAACTAAAAAATTATGTGCATTAATAAAACATGAAATACTTATCTTTTATAAATTTCAAGTATTTCATTCTGTAAGGTGAGCCCATATAGAAAATATCATGCAAATTTGCAGAATGATGTCATCATTCTCAAATATTACTAGAATTCTTCACATGACCTATCTTTAATATCTAAAGGTTCTATACACTATCACAACCTTCAATCTTATTAGATCTCCCTTCAAGTGGTTAGGATTTCAAAGAAGGAATCTTGCTCTTTTTCATATTTTTTTTCATAGACCCGTACACATTTGGTCAAAATTTTTGAACTTGATGTTTATCTTCAATTGCTCTGGTGAGATTCTTCTAAATTTTTTTATCTCGAATATATCCAAAATTTATCAAAATCCAACAGTCCATTTGTGATATATGGTCCTCATACTCAGACTGTATTTTCTAAGACAAACACACATTCACCATCAACAAACTACTCTCTTACATTTGCAACTTAGCTCTGATACCATGTTAAGGTTTTAGGATCATTGAAAATGTAATAGCACTAGCTGATTGTATGTGTTTTCCAAATACTACAATCTCTTACAATCATATTGAGAATGAACCAAGAAGAGACATGTCCCTTCATGGGACATGTCTATTCAGTATTATATAATTAATAAAATGACAATTATGATTACACACACACACACACACAAATATATATATATATATATATATATATATATATATATATATATATATATATATATATATATATATATATATATATATATATATATATATATATATATATATATATATATATATATATATATATATATATATATATATATATATATATATATATATATATATATATATATATATATATATATATATATATATATATATATATATACATCTCATATATACTAAATATATATATACATATCTTCACTAGTATTGACTCATAATGTTTATCTGACTGAAGCTACAAAACATCAACACATATGCAATGACCCTAAGGTCTATCTCAAAATTTGGTATAGGGCCTGAATATTATTTTACCATAGAAAGGCCAAGTCAGTAATGGGCCTGAATATTATTTTACCATAGAAAGGCCAAGTTAGTAATGAAACAAGTGTGACACAAACACCTAAAACTTTAGGATATCATGGTAAATCCAGCTCAAACAGAGCTCATCATTTACCTTCTTCCTTGTTGTAGCTATTATCCTTTTCATAAGACAAAGTACCTTCTTCCTTACCCTCAAGTTCCAACTCTTGAGTCTTCCCAATAGTCTTTCTATCCAACAAATTGGACATCCTTATTTTAATTTTTTTTTATAAAAAAAATTGAGGTCATCGAAATTCTGATGGTTGAGCTATAATTACGACAACCCTTTGCAACAGGGATGCTATACTCCCGACACCATACCTGTCAGAAATGATACTGGCTATCTGACATAATTTTGATGTTAATGCTTTAATTATGATGTACCTTTATGATGGGGATGCTATACTCCCAATGGCATACTCATAAAAAATGATACTGGCTATCTGTCAAAATTCTGACGGTAATGCTATAATTGTGATGCACCTTTGCGATGGAGATTCTATACTCCCAACAATAGTCCTATCAGCAATTGTACTGGCATTGAAATGAAATGTCATCGGTATTGCGATAGAGATAAAATGTTTTTGACGGGCCTTTCCAACATTTATGTGTCAGAAATGTCTTTCAACTAGTTCGTAAGTTCTAACAATTTTTTTTGTCATAAGTGCGATGGTTACCCCCTCCATGGTAATTTATGATGAAATAACTCTAACTTTTCCTTGTGTCAAACATTCAACGGATAGCCATTGGATTTCTTACAGTTGGTCGTCGGAATTTACCCTCAAATGTGCTAGTGATGGTATCATACACTCTACTACTTAGATCTAATCTCTACTACATGTTAGCATTCCTTTATTTTTATATATTTTATTTGAAGGTTAATTCATGTATAGGTTCTTAACCAAGGCAAGCCCCATCCCACAACAATTTCCCTTTTTTATTGTGTGTGCGAAAAGGTAGTGCAGTTTCAGATCCAAATTTGTAGGGTTTTGGAACCATGGTTTGATCCTCTACCGATTTTATCTACTTTTACCCTCCCAATACCAAAACAACTTTTTGGGACTAGATCAACTTGATTTGGCATGTTCCTAAGAGTTTACACATTTCATGATGAAAAGCTACAGGTCTCAGAGTTTCAAATCCTAGATAGTTTCTAATTCCCACAAGTTTTTGACAGTTAATTGCAGATATAAAGTTCACATGTCCTCTTATATCCCTCAATGTGATTTTATTTCTCTCATTGCATTTACTTTTCCCTAACCATATATTAAATATTTTTTATAAGGAATCCATAAAACCCCACATTGTGTAGATCATGAATTTTCACCCTTGCCTTCTTGGTTGTGCAAATTGGGTTCACTTTGTTAAGGTTTTTGTATTCTAATGTGTGTGTGAATTTGGGGGTCTATCATTAATCACCTTTTTCCACATCACAAATACATCTTTATCGAACTAAGGTTTGCATGAATTTTCTTGAACAATCACTTAGTCATTTTGATCTCACTGAAAATAGCTTGCAGATCATTTCTTCTCCTTTTTTTCTCGAATGCAAAGTGACAAATGAGTGTCACAATTTTCCTTTTGTACTTTTCACACCTAACTTTTAGGTGTCATAAATACTTCAAAATCCTAAATTGTTTCAAGTACCTAGTCCACTAGCTTATTCAAAAATATCCACTATGAATCTACAAAACCTATCAAACGCTCTTGTGAATACCTTCAAAAATTTTGTGTTGAATTAATACAACATTTATATGCCTACCAGATTTAGGCATCAAAAGCTATAGGGGGTTTCATAGAATTTTCATGCAAGATCACCTTGAGTCAAAGGCCTAAAATCCATTCCCAGAGGAATTCCTAGCACCAGATTCAAGTATGCACCCTTTACTTGTGCTCTCTTTACTCTTCTTCACCTATGTTTGCTTCATCTACTTCCAAACTTCTTCCACATCTACTTTTTCTTTTCATTTATCATTTCCTTTCTTATTTGTGTTCCTATCTATTAGACATCTCTTGTTCACATTATTAGTCATGTAGTTCCTTGAAATATATCCATATCTATTACATTTGAAGCATAATACATTCCTTTTCCCATTGTTGTTTCTCATCTGGTTTCTTATTATTCCACATTGCTTTCTAATGTGGCCAAACCCATTGAATGCATGACACTTAATGTTTCTTTTGTTGTTGAGAGAGTTATTCACAAAAATTCTACACTCACTTGACTTATGACCATGCTTATTGCATCTAAAACATTTACCAATAAAATATGCACCATTTTGATTCATTCTATTTCTGTAATGCATATTTTTGCGACCAAAGTTATTGCAAATATAGAACTTACCATTGGTCCTTTGAGCACTAGGTTGTCATGTGGAAGTCCTCTTGGCCTTTTTTTTTTAATTTTTAGATCTAGGTTTGTCTTGATCAGATCTGGAGCTTTATCCTATCTCAAATCCAAGACCACATTTGTCACTTATGCTCCTCTGACTCTCAAGTAATGAATCAAGTTTTGCAGTGTTGATCATGAACTTTTCCTTGTAGTCATTAGCAAACACAAGTTTTTATCTTAGCTCTTCATCAATATCCATAGACTCCTACAGATTAGCAACAAGTCTAAATTGCATTCATTAGATCTTTCCTTTAAGGACTCACTTAGATTCTCTTCATTCTTCTTCTTGTCCTCAATCTCCTTGGTCATCCTCATCACTATAGATTCCATCTCATGCCTCATGAATACATTCTCTTGCTTAAGTTTCTCACATTATTTAGTTTTCTCCTACAAGTCCTAACCTAACTACTCATCATCCAATCTCTCACTATCCTTTTGATTTAAATGCTCACAAAGTTCCCTTCTCTTCATCTTGGCATGCTTCAATTGTTCTTTCAATCACTTAATAAATATTTTAGCTTCTTTGAGATTCCTCTACAACTCCTAAACTTTAGCTTTAGAATGATCAAGATCATCCAAAGCAACTATGAGTTTTTTATGCAAACGTGAATCCATTTTTTATTCCTAGATCACCCTTAAGTTGTTAGGGTTCCTTCAAGGCACCAAGCTCTAATACCAATTTTTGGAATGAGAGAACATTGAGAGGAGGGGTGAATCAATGTTCAACAAATCTTAACTTTAAACACTCATATCCACAAACCACTTAACACATGAAATAAAAAGTAACATGCATGAACATAAAGAAAAGAAACATAACACCATAACACGAGGATTTTATTGAGGAAACCCTATTAGGGGAAAAAACACGATGAGGATGGAACCCACAAGACAATACTTTGCAAAAATATTGTCTTACAATCAAAATGGAATGTACATGCATTTAGGCTCATTGCCTAGATTTCACTGCTCAATTACAAAAAGGGCTACAACCCTATGGAAGGATCACTGTCTTATAATATCACTACAATTATCACAAGAAGTATTGAACTAATTGAATACAATCTACCAATACCTAATTATAGTTCCTCATAAGCACATAGCTATGATCTAATACACTTTATCTTTGTATGTCATGTATCACTTTCCTTAGCTAATTAGAAACTTGGGCCTCAAATCCCTTTGTAAGATCCTTCACACAACACCTTTTCTCACTTCTTGCATGCATCAAATTTTATTAAAAAACCTAAACATCAATCTTATAGGTCTACAACCAAATAAATTTACCTAAACATCAATCTTATAGGTCTACAACCAAATAAATTTACTTCCCATGTCAATTCAAAAATATTCTAGGAAAATGTGTATCGTGTTGACCATCGGCCAAATCCAAAATTAAATATCAATTCAGACAAAAATAATCATGCACATGCCTCTATACATGTCGGCTCCACCATTATAACATAAAATCTATAACCAAAAACATTTTATAATATCTACAAAAGAAAGTTTCATCACAATTTAGTTACTCTGACTAGAAAACATAATACCAAAACACAGATCCATCTAAATTTCACACCATGTAATATTGGACCTAAAAAATATGGAATAAGCATCTCTAGACATCCAAAATACTTACATTATGTATACAAAAAAATATGTGAACTTGGAAGAGTTCACTAGACCAAATACATTATACCAATAAAATAACTTGTTCTTCATTAATAGACTTATACAAATCTCTACTTTGACTTGTTGTGAACCTTCCTACTATAATGTGGATGGGTAAAATTAGTTTATTTTCCATCAATGAAAATACCAAAACATTTATGCAATGTCTCTTGCTAACATTTCCTATAGTTGGAGGAATAATCAATTACCAGGATAACAACTAACTACTGCATGAAAAGTAACTACTAAACACAAAGAATAGAATTCTCATTAAGTAGTCCCCTTTAGTAAGTCTCTTAAAAATATCAACTAAATACTTTCAACTAAAATATCATTCTATTCATCAAAATGTTGTTACATACTAACATGGCTAAAATTGTTCTTCAATAAACTAAAAATTGGAAATTACAATAGTTGTGGTTCTAACCCCTTGAGAAGGAGTACTTGAACCTTATTTATAGAAAGGAAAATCCTCAATAATCCCAACTAACAAAAATTCCACTTCCAAGACAATAGAAGGATGTTTTTTATCGCAACATAAAATAAAGAAAGGGAGTTATGCTCCGAATGAGAAATAGTCAAACTATTTCTACCATGAAGGAAATCCAACACAATTGATTTCCCTAGATCTAATCTATTTTAAGCATGAACATTAAATCTTCATTATTACTTCTCACCAGCTATAGGTGATCAATTTCTATCTTCTTTAGGTTCATCTTGTGGACTTTGTTTCCAACCAGTTAGATATTATGAACTTCCTCATTACAAGGCTTTTGATCGCTTCTATTTACTCTTATACCATAGGCATTACCTATTTTACTTCAAAATAAACATTTATCTATCTACATGAAACATAAATATGAATATTTCACATAGAGAAGGCCACATACTAGCTTTCATCATTTATCCCAAAAAGGAACCATAAGGATGAGTTTGTAACCATTTTAACAAGTTTAGAGAGTCAATCAGAAAATCAACATGGAAATATCATAAACAAGGTATTTAAACCTTAAAAGTTTCTAGAAACCCCTAAAAAATAATCAAAACATGAAATACATAGATAAAAAGGACCCATTAATTAGGTTCATCATTCCATCTCCATACAAGGTAACCCATAACTATTTGTCCTACATTGGAGCCCATTTGTTTAAATTCATTCCAAGCCTCTTCCCTTAAGTACAATATTTGTTTTCTACAATCATCCCTATACAAAATCTTATGCCAATCATAGTAGATCATCCTTTGAGTCTTGGCTTTAGCTCTGAGAGGAAGAGGAATTCTAAGCTCTTCATCTTTGTGTGTTCTAAATTGGAACCCCCTATTGTTTCATTTATATATCAATGACAATAGGACCCTAATATGAATGTATTCTATGTAAATCAATGGGTTCCAATCAGTATCATGTGGAACAACAAAATTATGCAAGTAAAATTCACAGAGTTAATTTTGGTGATTGCACAAAAAGACTAGTAAACATCATAAAAATCATGTGGAGTTTTAATGGATGGGCTCAAATTAGAAATAATCCTTGAAAGCTTAAAGGAGAGATTGATTTTTGTGAAGTTATTAAAATTATTTTAGATCTAAACAGTTGGAATCTCCTTATAGGATTAATGGGTACTTATCTTATGTTTCACCAAAAAAAAACTCAAGGGTTAAAATGAGGCAAAAAAATTTTACAAGGGAAAATATTGAAGGGGGTCTAGAGGAAAGAGTAGACATAAAATTCATTAGACTCATGAAAAGGCACCTTTGCAAATTTTGAAAGGAAATCAAATAATAGTTATGTTGATAAGGGCTATGAGGTAGTTGTTAGAAACAATGCAGAACACACAACTAAGAGGAGGGGTGAATCTGTTGTGTCCCAAAACTTGAAAAACTTAATATTTAATCCAACACATAAGTTTTATAACTTAGATCTAAAGAATAAACAATAGAACACAGAAATAAACAACACCACAACACATAACACCAAAAAAAAATTGTGTGGAAACCTTGTTAGGAGAAAAAGAACAAGGGGAATCAAACCCACTAGATGATGTACTAGCACAATAATCCTATTAAAGGTACAAAGGGAATACACATGCATTCAGACACACTGCCTAGAGCTCACTGCTCAAATACAAAAGGGAAAAAACCTTGAGTGTAATAACCCTAAGATTACAACAGGAGAAACAACCCAAGGTGGACTACAATCTATTGTAGACAAAAATCCACCTAATTATGAACTGACTGATAACATCTTTGATATGCCAATACAACTCTAATGAAGTACACAAATCTTTGTCTCAATAATAGATTCCACTCACACCTCTTTAAACAACCAAAGATACATTAAATGCTCCCATATATACACATACTTCACACACTTCACTCATACAAATGATTACATTTTTATACACATTACATCAAATCGACTCTACAAGATTGACATTAACCTTAACTCCTCAATTACAAAATATTTAACCAATTACAATGCAAACAATAATGTGATCCAAGACATGTCAGTAAAGACATAGCTAGGACCCAGACATTCAACTTCGAACATGCTACGATCCATAAATCATGCCACAAATCTTTGTAACATGCTATTACACTAAGTCAGCCAAGAACATTGAAAATAGCAATACTTTTTAGGAAAATTATTGAATATGATCACATAGTCCAACGCCATCCAACAACACATATGAAACAATCAAGAAAAATCAGCAAGCAACAAGAAATAACTCAATAGCAACATAAACATCTCTGACTTAGAATTCATCACTATCTCTGCACTATTCATCAGGAACAATAAACAACAACCTCTTTCATTCAAGAAAAATAGCTTGCCAGCATCCAAATCATGAACCATTCGAGCTAAGGATAGACATCCATGTCCTAAACTCACCACTAGGTTATAAACCAAAAATATTGCAGAATTGATCCATGCCAATCCACAACTGCAACACTGTCACCTCTTGAACAGCATAAAACTATCCTTTGATAAATCACTCATAAATTCCTCAAATATTAATGTGAACCTCTAAAAATTGAGAAAGATCAAGTGCAAACATTCCTAAACACATGTACAACTTCACATCATCTGATACTCCATACACTAGCTAAATCGATCAAAACACTTTACTCAACAAACTAAGAACACTATCCAAAATAATGAAATATATTGACATTAATGACAAAACACCAATGTCAGCACATATAGGCAATATATCCCAACAATCCTCCCCTTTGGCATTTATGGAAACATATGATGTGAAAAACAAAATCAATGCACAAAGAAACCATACTACCAACAATACCCACAATATGTCTTTCCCCAAATCTTTTGCAATAAAGAACAATCTATCCCCTTAAGATCTATACTTTTTTTCACATGACTATCTCTCTCCCTTTGACATCAATGAAAAAGGTGTTAGAGTGATAAGTCATTTTACTTATTAATTACATCATGTTTATTTAATTACTAAGTCACTTATTATCTCTTTAATACTTAAGCTAAACTTTTGTATATAATAATTAATTACTTTATTAATTATTATAACTCAACCTATGTCTTTCCACCCTTTTAGGGTTTTAGATCTCCTTTATAAGGATTGATCTCCTTTGTATTCTTTACATCATTCACCACAATAATATTTCATTATGATTGTTGCAACTTTTGTTTTTGCACATCAAGGATGTATCATCTCTCGTGGATCAATGCATTTAGGCCTCTGTAGCTTCTTGCTTCTCTCTCTTTCTGTGATAGGTTTTTGCATGCAAGTGTTCTTGGGAGCTGTGGGTTATTTTCTCATCAACTCCAACATGGTATCAAAGCTTCAGACGTGTTTGTCCATGTCCTCTTCTTAAGAGATTCGACGTTGTTTGTCAAATCTACATTTATAGAGGATTTTCTATCAGATCTAGGGGGGACCTCTTTTTTTGGTCACGTTGACGGACCTCACTATTGTGTTCAAAGTGCCCAAGAACCCCTATTTCCATATAAAATTTGTCCAATATAGATAAAGTTGCATTTTGTAGAAAAAAGAATTTGCACCAGGGTCATTTGACCCTAGCATGCATCCCAAGGTGGCCACTATTTTTTGGAGCACTTTTGGCTCAAACGGACCTCACCGTTGAGCTCACAGCATCCAATAACCCCTAAATCCATATAAAATTTGTCTAATTTGGACAAAGTTGAATTTTTTTGTAAAATTTTTTGCACTATGGTTGTACGACCCTGGCACAAATCCTAAGGTGCGTGCGAAAAAAAATATAAAATAAAATAAAAAATATTGGGCACATGCGAGCACCACCCATGCACCATCAACAGCAGTCGTGTGGCCACAGCAAGTGGGTGGTGGTCAACGTGGTGGGCTGCGATTACCATTGGTGTAATAGTCATGCGAGCCGCAGTAATTTATGTGGTCACCGTGCGGTTACCACCGGTAACTGGGGGTAACCGGAGACACCGTCCCCTAACCCGCACCAGCCACAATCACATGGGAGCCAAAATAGGACTAAGGGCCTTCCATGCAGCCCTCCAGCCGCCAGCCCCTAGTCACCACATGACCAGGGGCCTAGTTGTTTTTGGTCCATAGGCCTGATTGGTTTTTTGTGGTGACAGGAAGATGGCCATCAAATTTAGGCTCGCTAACTGCTAGCATCAACATTGTGTCAGCAACCTTCTACACCATTTTGGGGCCCTCAAGAATACATGTTAGTGTTTTGCTCATAACTTAAGCATATAGTGTCGAAATTGGGCAAACAAGATACTGTCGGAAAGCTTGTTCAAAGGAGGATGTTTCTAGTGTTTTGGATTTTGGATTTTTTTCCTCCATTGTTTTTACCAGGAGTTCAAAGGCAAAGCTTATTTTTTTCCTTCCTAGGGGTGTAACTTGCGCATCCAGACTCCATTTTTTGCAAATGAGCTATCATTGGAAAATTTGTTCTGTGATATTTCCATTTCTATGAGTTATTTTCTATATTATTCTCCAGTTATATTTTTTCATTTTTTTCATTTCTATACTCTAGTGAACATCTTGGATGTTTTAGGTCCCGGGATCTCTTCCTTTTGTGGAATGTCTCTTATTTGGTTGTTTTGTTGTTTCAACAACCTTTCACTCTTCTTTGATTAGTGTATACATCATTTTGTAGCATTATTTTAGGCACACACACTAAGATAAAGTGTCATTCTATTGCATGTATGGGATCTTGCACATGTTTGTGCTCTTTGTACTTGCACTCAATTATAAAGTGCCATGGGGGGTTTGATGAATTTCCTTTGTTTTCTATCTACCTTTGTCATGTGAGTGTTCCTCCAATAACATTAGCCTCGAGTATCTCTATTTGTGTTTGTACTCTCTCTGCACCTTCGATGTTCCTAGTTCTTCTTCATCATGCAGTTCATATTGGACGTCCTTTTCAATGTACCTATCACCTCTCCCTTGTCAGCATTATGGGGGATTTCTACTATTAGTTCTTCTGCTTCCTTGGTTCGATAGTGAGAGCTATGTATGCAGTATTTGTTCCTATGTACTAGGCAGATGTAGTGGCTAGGTACCTATGTATTTCAGTGAGATGGATCATTTACCATATGGAAACTCTTTCTTTCCTATTTTTAGAGGAACTCTTCCATCTTTGATTGATCATCTCTTCAGACTTTGGTGTTTTTATGCCATCTGTATCTTTGAATTCAAGTGTTTTCCTTTATTTTCCTCTTGATTCGAGTAGTGTCATGAGGGAACTCCTGCAGATTACAGTATTATATATCTTTGACTTCAATTGTTTGTCTTTGTTTGCCTCCTGATTTGAGTAGTGTCATTTGAGGGCACTCATGCAAATTACAGTCTTGTCTACCTAGTCATATTTTAGTGGAGGATCTTCAGATCAACAGTTACTTCTTGACAGATTTTGCAGCTTCTTTCTTCATCGATGTTCTACATGTTCATCCTTGTTCCTATTTTTTGGAACATTCCTAGTTTTGGAGGCTTCTCCAGTCTTTTAGACTAGTCTTCATCTCTTTTTGGAGTGGAGTATTTCCCATGTGGTTTTCTCTATTTTTTCACGTTATAGAGACTCTCTTTTATACTTGGGTTTATGATTAGACCTTTTGTTGTTGGGACCCATTTACTTTTAGTTTGTTTTTTCTAGGTTTTTATCTTCTCCCAAAGTTCATCTTAAGGGGGGGTATTAGAGTAATAAGTCATTTTACTTATTAATTAAATCATGTTGATTTAATTACTAAGTAACTTATTATCTCTTTATTACTTAAGATAAACTTTGGCATATAATAATTAATTACTTCATTAATTATTATAATGCAACCTAGGTTTTTCCACCCTTTTAGGGTTTCAGATCTCATTTATAAGGATTGATCTCCCTTGTATTCTTTACTGCATTCAACACAATAATATTCCATTTTCATTGCTACAACTTTTATTTTTCCATGTCAAGGATGTCTCTTCTCTCATGGATCAATGGGTTCAAGCCTTTGTAGCTTCTTGCTTCTCTCTCTTTCTATGATAGGTGTTTGCATGTAGATGTTCTTAGGAGCTGGGGGTTGTTTTCTCATCAACTCCAACATGTTAATTTAATTACTAAGTAAAATGACTTATTACTCTAACACCCTCCTTTAAGATAAAATTTGGAATATAATAATTAATTACTTTATTAATTATTATAATGCAACCTAGGTCTTTCCACTCTTTTATGGTTTCGGATCTCCCTTATAAGGATTGATCTCCTTTTTATTCTTTACATTATTCAACACAATAATATTTCATTGTGATTGCTGCAACTTTTGTTTTTGCACATCAAGGATGTCTCCTCTCTCGTGGATCAATGCGTTCAGGCCTCTATAGCTTCTTGCTTCTCTCTCTTTCTATGACAGGTGTTTGCATGCAAGTGTTCTTGGGAGTTGTGGGTTGTTTTCTCATCAACTCCAACAAAAGGCATATATATGCACTAATTCATAGAGGCCAAAAGAAACTCAATTCCTCAAAATCTAAACAACCATACCTTACAAGACTGACTACTCCCCCTGAGTAGTAGCCATCAAAAAGCATCCTGGATTGATGTTAATCTCTATGATAATTCTAGATTGATGCAAATCCATTCATCTCTAGCTCTGATCAGGAGGGGCTATCACCCCAAGCTTACCTCGGAGATAATCAAAAGTATCCTTTGGCAAGGGCTTCATAAATATATATGTGGTCTTCTCTTTAGTAGCTACATATTCCAATTTGACTTCCTTCTCACTCACCTTTCTCTCAAAAAATAATATTTGATAGACATATGCTTTGTCTTTGAATGTAATACAAGATTCTTTAAAATATTGATAGTAGTAGAGTTATCACAATAGATAGAAATGGGCTCATCGATACTCACTCTAATGTCCTTTAACATTTGCTTCATTCAAACAACTTGTGTAAAATTAACAGTAACAACAACATACTCAGCTTTGATAGTAGAACGAGATATGTGATTTTTCTTTCTACTTGACCATGCAACTAACCTTTTTCCCGAGAAGAAAGCTCCACCACTAGTACTTTTTCTATCATCCACATTACCCGCTAATCTACATCAGTAAAAGAGCTCAGTGTAAAATCATCATCTTTCTCATATCATAAACCATAATCAACTATTCCCTTCAAGTATCTAAATATCTTTTTAGTTCCAATTACATTATTATCTTTAAGTTTGGGAACTAAAATCCATGTTTTGTTATTTTCAATTTTGTTCCAACTCTTCTTCTGTCGCCTTAACCCAATTTTCATCTTTGCATGCTTCACCAACATTATTAGGTTCAACTTGAGAAATCAAACAAATTTCATTTCTACTTCTAGCATGTTTACCTCTTGTCATAACACATTGATATCTATCACCAATAATCTAATTCTATGAATGACTCATCTTTACATACCTTAAAGTATTCATATTTTCCTTTGTAGAAAACTCTTGTGTTTCCACTTCTTCATCATTTGCAACTTCTTCAATCTGTTTAACCAATCCATTCTAACCCTGATTTTGATTTTGTATAGGTACAATCAAATTTCCTTCTTCATCTGACTCATAACTGCAAGACCTTTCCTATTTCTAATAGCTTTGATCCACTTTGACATTAGCACTTTCAACAATCTTTCTCAACCTATTGTTATAACACATGTATGTTTTCCTCTTTGTAGAATACCCAATAAAAATTCCCTCATCACATGTAGTATCAAATTTTCCTAAGTCCTCATCTCTCTTAGTCTAACATTTTCTTCCAAAAACTTTAAAATACTTCACAATAGGGCTATGACCATACCAAAGTTCATGAGGTGTCTTACCAATTCCATGCTTGATTTTAACTCGATTTAGAGTATAGACTGCAGTACTAACAACTTCTCTCTAGTACATATGTGGTACATTTCCTTCCATCATCATGGTCCTTGATGTGTCAAGATTTTTTTTTTCCTTCACTCTGAAATTCCATCCTATTGAGGGGTTCATGGAGCATACATCTATCTTTTTAATCCATGTTCCTCACAATAAGCATTAAACTCACCTTAAGTAAATTCTCCATCTCTGTTTGATCTTAGACATTTTTTATTCATACTTGTCTTAGTCTACACGATAGCTCTAAAGATCTTGAATTTTTCAAATGCCTCATATTTCTCTTTCAGAAATGTAACCCACATCATTCGAGAGTAATCATCAATGAATAGAATGAAGTACTTGTCTCCATAATAGCTCTTAGTCCTATTAGGACCACATAAATTTGTATGAACCAAATCTAACAATCCTTTTGAAGAACAAATCTTGCTCTTAAAAGTAGATCTTGTTAGTTTACCCGACTGACATTCATTAAACATTGCATCAGAAGGCTTCAACAGTTAAGGAAAATCTCTTCAAGCATTTGTAGTGCTTATATTTATAATATTATCAAAGTTCTCATGACAAAAAAATTTGTGCCACAACCAACTATCACCAATTTTAGCAATCAAGCATCTATTCTCTGCACTATTCAAATAAAAAACATTACCTCTGGTCTTGGTACCTAATGCAATCTCATTTCCACAACTTCCCATGATTATGTACTTTCCATCTTTGAATTGTAAGTTGTAACCTTTATCAACAAGTTGTCCTACACTCAAAAGATTGTGCTTCAAACCTTTACCATATAATACATCATCAGTATTATTCTTACCATCGAGTGTAACCAAACCTATCCCTTTGATAAAGAAAGGAGCATTGTCATGGAATCTGACAACACTACCATCATACATTTCCAGCCTCACAAATTTGTTCTTATCTCCAGTCATATGATGTGAACATCCACTATATATCACCCATTCATCCTTTTTTTCAACATGTGCAACAAGGGCTTTCTTCTCATTAAGAAAAGTAGGGTTCTCCTTTCTAATTGCAATAAAAACTATCTCTTCTTCACTTTTCTCAAATTCTTCATCAGTCAGACCCTCACTAGCATAATAACATTTATTGTGATATTTAGGCTAAAAAATTTTAGGCTTCTTCTTCGGTACTCTCCCAGGACATCTAGAAGCAAAATGACCAATTTTATTGCATGAAAAAAAATTTCAAAGGTAGCTTCCCTTCATACATACCTACACCTTTAGGCACTCTCTTTTCAATCAAGGCTTCTAACTCTTCCATCTTTCTCTCATCTTCTTCAATCTCTTCCCATTCCTTAGCATATATAGATCCATACTTAGAATAACTTGAAGAACTTTCACCAAAATCACATTTTTGGTTGTCCTTAGAAACAATGGTTTTAAATGCAGTTTCAACTTTAGTTAAACTATCACCAAATCTAGTCATTTCAAAAGTAGATAACTTACCAATGATGTATCTCTTGTCATAGTACTAACAGTCTTGATTTATTCAATAGAAGCAACCTTGTTGTCATAAGCAAGAGATAAGGATCTCAATATCTTCGAGACAATTTCATCTTCCTCTAGCATTCCACCAGCACATCTGATTCCACAAACAAGTTTGGTCACTTTTTGCACATAGGTATTGATATTCTCATCTTCACTCATCCTCAAGGTTTCAATATTTCGTTTGAAACTTTGTCACTTCGCTTTCTTCACATAGACATATCCTTTGTGCAAGTTTTGAAATTTAATCCATACTTCATGTGTGGTATCTAATTCCATGACATTAGTATACTCAAGATCTTATAGGTGCTCAAGAGTGCTTCTTTTTCTCTCATGTTACACGAGAAAATTCCTTCTTTTCATTAGGGGTAGCAATAGATAGATATGCAGGAGGCTAGTAATCTTTCTTTTTAACTACCCAATAGTCTTCTCTAATGCATCTCAAATTTGTAATCATTCCACCCTTCCATATAACATAGTTGGTTCCATCAAATCTCAAACTATCCTTCTTAAAGGATACCATAACTGATATCCTCAAGCGGTCAAGCTTAAAAAAGATGACCAAGCTCTAATACCAATTGTTAAAAATAATGCAACACACACACAACTAAGGGGGGTGAATCAGTTGTGTCCCAAAAATCACTAAGCTTTATAACTTAGATCTGAAGAATAAATAATATAACACAGAAGTAAACAACATCACAATACATAACATCATAATTTTTGGCATAAAAACCATGTTAGGGGAAAACCATGGTGGGGATCAGACCCACTAGATGATGTACTAGTACAATAACCCTATTAAAGGTACAAAGGGAATGCACATGCATTCAAGCACATTTCCTAGAGCTCACTACTCAAATAAAAAGGGGCAACAACCTTGAGATTACAACAAGGGAAACAATCCACTGTGGACAACAATCCACTAAATTATGAGCTGACTGATAGCATATGTGATATGCCAATACAACTCCAATGAAGTGCACAAATCTCTCCCTCAATAATAGATTCCACTTATACCTCTTCATACAACCAATGATATATCATGCTTGCACATATACACATACTTCACACACTTCGCTCATACAAATGATTACATCTTTATACACATTACATCAACTCAACTCTACAAGGTTGGCATTAATGTCAACTCATCAATTACAAAATATTTAACCAATTACAATGCAAACAATAATGTGATCCAAGACATATCAAAAAAAAACATAGCTAGGACCCAAATCTTCAACCTTGAACACGCTACAATCCATAAATCATGCCACAAATATTCACAACATGCTATCACACCAATTTGGCCAAGAACACTGAAAATATCAACACGCTTCAGGAAAATTATTGAATCCGATCACATAGTTCGATGTGATCCAACAACACGAATAGGACATGACCAAGAAAAATCAACAAGAAACGTGAAATACCTCAATAGAAACATAAACTTCTCTGACTCACAATTCATCACTGTCTCTACACTGTTCATCGGGAAAAACAAACAAAAACCTCTATCATTCAAGAGAAATATCTTGCCAGCATCCATATCAAAAACCATTTGAGCTAAGGATAGACATCCATGCCCTAAAATCACCCCCAGGTTAGAAACCAAAAATATTACATAACTGATCCATAACAATCCAACAACTACAACACTATCACTTCCTGGACAACTAGAAAACTGTCCTCTGATAAATCACTTATAACTTCCTCAAATCTTAATGTGAACCTCTACAACTTGAACAAGATCAACTACAGACATTCCTTAACAAATATACAACTTCACATCATCTGATACTCCATACAGTAGCTAAACCAATCAAAACACTTTATTGAACAAACCAAGATCACTGCCCAAAATAATGAAATATGTTGACATCAATGACAAAACATCAATGTCAGCACATATATGCAATATATCCCATGAAAAGGTGCATTTACAAATTTGGAAAGGAAATCAGATAATAGTTATGTTGATAAGGGCTATGAGGTAGCTATCCGAGATAAGTTTAAGCCAAGACAAAAGTTAAAGCACCAATAAAAATTAAATGGTAAATGGTAATAATAGTGTTGAGGTTACTGCACTTGGCTTTGAGGTTGTCACCCAAAAGAAAAGAAGAAAAAGATAAAAGTGATGATGTTGCTAATAATTATGTGAAAACAACTCAATTGGATAAAACGTCAACCAAGACATAAACTTTGATTGGTTTAGCTACATTAAGATGATGGAAATAACGAGAGAAAGAGATATAGAATATATGTGCCCCCTTTAATTAATTAGCAATGCATGTGAATGAATACTATTTAAAGTGGTTAAGGGGAGAAAGGAACAAGGATTTTAATGAAAGGGAAAAAGGAAATTAGAAGAGTCGGGGAGACATCTAATTCTTTTTCTCAAAATAATTAGAGGACAAGAGGTAAATGAGGAGAACAAAAGAGAGGGAATATTTCGGTCATACCTCCAAGAAGGGGGGTAAATAACACAAGGGAAATATATAGATAATTATCCCAAGTGTTACAAAGATGATAGATAATTATCAAATGTCCCTTGAGTGGGGGAAAGAGGAGCAATTGTAGGAAAGATGGATAATGAAAATAGACATGAAAATGAGAGAAATGAGAGAAAGTAGATTTAGAATGGTTAACCAAATAAAAAAGAGAAGAAGATAGAAAGAGGAGATGGTATGAAGAAGTGATTTCTCCCAAGGGGAGAAATATTAGAGATATCCCATAAGAGATTATGAGCTGAAAAGATAAGGAAATATAGTGAGAAGAGGAATAAGTAGAATTATTCCCTTAAGAGTGAAATTTTAGGTGTGATGGGAGGGTAAGAAGATAGCATAGATACATAAGATGAAGTTCCAAATAGAGGTGACTAGAGATCAAAGGCTAGATAGCAACTCAAGATAATGTGATTATAAGTGATAAGAGGATTGGGGTATAAACATTAGGGTCATAACACTTCTATGTAGATTATTCATCGTTGACCGTAGCCCATGCTTCAAGATTGTAATCAAATTTATCCTAAGAGACAAGTTTAATAGATCATGCACCATCGAAAAATTGTAAAGTAGTGGACACAAGTTTACCTTGAGAAACTCACCAAATCACATGACACCAAATCATTCACCTTGGCTAATTGTCAAAAATAACGAGCAATTTATTTTAGCAACAGGTGAAATTGTATTGTACTAAGTATGAGTGGGATTTGAAGCATTTTGGCACTTGTTCTTTCGTCTTTTCATTTTTAGGAGTTGCAAGGTTACAACTTGCTTGAACTCATTTGGAAAGGGGTGGGTTCTTGTTGCATTAGGGCACACAGTCCTTCACTATTATAAGTGTTGATATCAAGTGGTGCATTTGTCACTTTGATAGAGTGATGTAGATATAAGAAAGGCTCCAAAATCTCTATATGAGCTTGTTAAAGACATATTGACACTTTAAACACTTGCAAACAACCAATTCCATAATAGCATTTAGAAAGTTGATATTCTCCTAAATGTTTTTCCACCCCAAAACTTCTCTAAAATAAAATGTCTTGGTAAGATTAAATTCTACATCAACATATTTTTTTATATAAAAAAACACTCTTTTAAAACATTATATTAAAATAATCTGACTAGAAATATATAGACATTTTTATAGACATTTTTCTATAAGAACACTAATCCTCCAATGATTTTTGCAATTTGATTATAATTTCCCTTGTGATGTGATGACCATATAGCCATTAAATTTAACACTTGGTCCCACGGTCCACCCCTCACTGAATCTTAGACAATAAAAAAAGGACAACATTTGCCTAGACAAAAAACTGTCCCTGTTTGATCTCTTAACATGCTGCGTGTCTTTTGTAAACAACACATAAGAAGTGTGACCAAAGATATAACACCAAAAAACTCACGAATCACGAGGCCTTTAACAGGGGACAACGCATACCATGAAACAAATCAATCATATGACATGGCAAATCAGTGTAATGACGTGGCAGCTGCCTAACGTTCCTCAGATGTCTTGCAGCTCGTGCATAACCCCGGAGTGAGGCTTTGAGGACCGTTGGAAGCCACCCTAACGAATAAGTCTTGTGAAATGGGGGGCAATGTGACCTAAATTACCAGAGATTCTTAGTTTTGTTTCTGTTGGCTTGTTTTCTTTCTCTGCCATATTTAGCAGAAAAAGGGCTAAGTTTGTTGTGCAAAAGATAACAGGTTCACAGGAGATTCGTTGGGGCCATTAGCTTAGCTTGGTATCAAAGGTAGGTGTAAGAAAGAGGCTCCGGGAGAAGCTATGTAAGCTTTCATTAATGGTGTACACGAGAAGGTAAAAAGAAAACTGCTTTACTTGGGCAATGTAAATTTTCAGAAGGGTGCATTCAATAAAGAGGCTCTAGTGCACGAGAAAGGAAAGATAATGTATCAAGTTCATGATAGTTTTTAAGGCACACAGACTGGCCTGCAGCACAAGGAGGGTTTATATGCATGTATAAGCAAGGTTTGACATTGCATGTGTTGCAGTCTGTCTGGAATAGAGACTTGAGAAGGAGGAAGAAAGGAAGGAAGTGCCCATTTTGTAGATTTTTTCAGCTATGGAATTGGAGACCATTGGGTTTGGTTTTACAATGAGGAAGGTGCTGTTTGTGATGGTGGTATTGCAGCAGGTGGTTTGGAGTGAGGCAATATTAAACCCATTGGATTTTTTGTCCCTGCAAGCCCTAAGAAAGAGCCTGGATGACATGCCAGGGTCTAAATTTTTCAAGTCGTGGGATTTCTCTTCTGATCCTTGTGGGTTTTCAGGGGTCTTGTGTGATTCAAACAGAGTAGTGGCACTAAATCTTGGAGACTCTTCTGCTGGGGCTCCTGGATTGAAAGGCAAGTTGGATGGAGCTCTGGGCTGCCTTGGGGCTCTTGTAGAGCTCACATTGGTGCCTGGTCAGGTCACAGGGTCTATTCCAGAGACTATGGGGCAGTTGAAGGAGTTGCAGTTTATGGGTATCAGCAAGAACTATCTGTCAGGCAGGATTCCTCCATGTTTGGGATTATTGACAAAGTTGCAGACACTGGATTTGAGCTTCAATCAGCTTGTGGGTTCTATTCCTCAGGGGATGGGACAGTTACCCACTTTGTCAAATCTCATTCTTGGCCACAATAAGCTTTCAGGACCAATACCCACTTTCACATTTAGTTTGAGAAGGCTGGATCTCAAGCACAATGGACTTTCAGGGACACTGCCTTCTTTGCCTTATTCTCTTCAGTATATTTCTCTGGCTAATAACCTGCTCACTGGGAGTATTGATGAATTGACAAGCCTACAACAGCTGAGTTTTCTTGACCTTAGTTTCAATCAGTTCAGTGGAAGCATTCCAGGTGCATTGTTTAGTTTTAGAATGGCATCTTTGTTCTTGCAGAGGAACTCCTTTTCTGGTTCTATTGATCCACAAGGACAGGTCATGATCCCAAATGTGGACCTCAGTTTTAATTTTCTCACAGGTCCTATTCCATCCTCTCTGGCTTATGTTCAGAATCTGTACCTTAACAACAACCACTTTACAGGGGCAGTTCCTTCTGAATTCATTGACAGGCTTCTATCTGCTGATATCCAAGTGTTGTATATTCAGCACAACTATCTTACACAGATTACTCTCAAGCCATCCACAATGATTCCGCTTACTAGCTCTCTCTGTATTCAGTACAACTGCATGGTTCCTCCCATTCAGCCCCCATGTCCCTTCAAAGTTGGCAAACAGAAAACAAGGCCCACATATCAGTGCAATTATATGGGCTAGGAGAGACTCAAATTTATTTCATTTTTTCAAGGAAATGTTGGATTTATTCTTGTACCTATACAAAATCAAGTTCTTCTAAGAAAGAATGCTTTGCAGTCTGGAGGCCTTGGGAAGAAGCAACTAACTTGCTTTTCCAATAGTGGAGCTACATCTCTTTTTTTGGATTTCAGGTACTTAATTAGTCAGGTTGTATAGATAAATATGCTTTGTATTCATTCATTCTTTTAATAGATCTGGTGATCTAGAACGAAAGCAAATGAAGCTACTGCCAATGTGAAGGTGTTTAGGGGCTGGAACTGGCAGCAATAAAAATTGATGTAAGAGTAGAAATAAATACAGCCCAACAATTGGAGATCATCATTAACCAGATTAGATCTTATGAGGACTCATCTATTTGTTCTGTAATATATCTTATTCTTTTACGTCAAATTTTCATGTCATGAAACTCCTACTTAATTATGAGGCTTTGAAAGACCTTGCACATTTCGGATTGCTGGATCTTGTAAGATTATAGCTGAAATATTAATGTTATGTGGAAGGTTATAGAAAGAAATTCATTAAAGGGCTTGAACAATTTGATAGAAGTTGAGTTTTAGTGTGATTATGATGATGTTGAATTTGATGTTTTATCATTTATAAATTTAATTGTGTGAGAATCAATTTGAGATAGAGTATACATTGGCCAATCATAATAAAAGAGTGAAGAAAAAAATTATATTTTTTTTTTTGGATATGTAGTATGATTCAAAAAGTTGATGACAAAAAATTTTACACAATTGAATCCAAAAACTGATACAGAACATTGGTATAAATTATAGAAATCTAATAGATTTTGCTTATACTGGACCAGGCAAGTGGCCACTAGTTAGAGCACTATTTATCTCATGAAAATGACAAAATGGGAACACATTTAAGGCTTAGATGAGTATCTTGTTGATGAAGACACTTTCTACATTCATTAGGAACAGCATTAAACCAAAAAAACTATTTCCTGTACTCTGTCAGGAAATAAGAATCTGCTGAATGTTTTCTCAACGTTCATATGGGCAATCAAAGAAGTATATCCAGACATTCAATAGATGATGCCTATTGCCTAGGTTGTTTTTGTTTCGCTGTCTTTTAATAGGAAACCTGACCAAGCCCGTAAATGGCGCCTCTATTGACTTCTTCTTGTTTAAGGTTTTAATATTTTTCAAATGTTTTGTTGCTACATGAAACGGATAGTTTTCCATATTTTAACAGCAAAGTTCCCTCCTACAAAGGAAAAAGAAAATCTCAAAATAAAAATATGATGGAACCAAAACACACATATTGCATTAATAAGAGTACGTCCTAAGAATAAAAATAAATAAATAAAATGTTGAAGGAGAATTTAATGGCGCATGCATTAGCATTGTTCATGTTGTTCATGTTTTTTCCTTGGGAACAATGTACATATTATAGTTCACTATATAATATTTAGACTATGATCAGACTGATATGACAATTTACCCACTATCAATTTATTGTTAAATATATATGTTGTTATTCAACATGATAGATATATTAATTATATTCACGTTTACTTTTTGAACTCTTTTTAGCAAAGAATTCACCTACTCCTTTGTTATATATAATATATTATGTATCTATGCAGATGGATTAAATGATATGCATGTTTTTCTCAAAACAATGAATATATTTCACAATGAAGAAGAGAGTGAGGGTGCAAATTAATCAACCCTCCTCTCATTTGCTAAGTGCCAATGTTCCAATTTTACACGGTGATTATATTTGTGATGTTCTTGACAATATGCATATTCATGTTGAGTAAAGTAATCTAGATCTAAAATAGTAGCAACTTGAGTGAAATTCATCCACTCTAAACATATTTGTATAAGTAGTGTCTATATTTTATTTCCAAATAATGTTTAGTAACTAAACATATGTGATTAAATCACATGATTGTAATCATATCATGATTAAACTACATAAATGATTAGAACATTTTAGGATAATACCTTTCTTATTAATTTATTCATTATCTTATCATCATAATAAATTATATAATCAAATGATGTAATTTCCCTTTTTTTTTCACATTCTTGTATCTAATTAATCATTTTTTTTAAGTTAAAACAAAATTTATGAGAGTGGGTGAACTGCTTTGATATCTTTCAAAAATATTTATCTCTATTGTTCTCTCTTCTATGGCCAATTGATCTTTTAAAAAAATTCAAAGCCTCTACCATTCTCCATCATATACATAACTTGAATGAAACAAACAAAAGTAAATCCAAGTACTCATGTACTAAGAGATCAATAGACATAGCTATTAATTGAAGGGTGTGTCGAGATCAAATTTTAAGAATTACAAAATCCATTTAAGTTGTTTCTCATTTTTACACTTGCTTTCCCCCCCTCAATTATATGTGATCTAAGAGATCTTCGATGGGTTCCTTTATTTAAAATGGATCTTTGTGTTGGGTTAGTTTCTCAGACCTTGAAAGCTCCAAAAAGGTTTGAATGCTTCCAAAAAAGTTCTTGAATGAAGTAATTGTTTGCAAGTTCAAAAGTTCTTGAACTCGCTAAAAGGCTAATGGGGTTCATAAGTGATCAAAAATTTTGACCAAAAGACAAAGAAAAGTGATGTTGACAAGCTTAAATGTTCCTAAAATCCTCGATTGACTGATGTAGTTGAAAGGATGATGGACACACTTAAAAAGATGTAGGAAATATGATCTCGAGGGGTTCAAAGGTTCTTAAACCTACTAAACCTCAGGCATGGTTCAAGATAGACTTATTGTTAAAACATTTGAACTTTAAGCTTAAGGATATGTTGATAGGTTATCATATTAACAATTGTTGATTGATTGAAATAGAATTTCAAGACTCTATTGGTGAGATAAACCCCAAAATACTTCATTTCCTTTGAGGTCAAGCATGCTTCAAGGATTTTGTCTTTTCAAAGAGTTGGAAACACTACTCTCTAAAGATAAAATTTTAGTGAACATGGAAGAAGATATGATGTATCACAAATCTAATTCTAATAGTACATGTGACAATAGATTGCTAAAATGAATATGAAACAAATAGACAATTGGTTTTTCACATGATATGTTCCATGACATTGTTAAAATTTTGTGTTAACGGATAGCTTATGAGTCATATATTAAAGAATACATCAATACATGTGAAAGTGTGAGTTTGGTGAGAATACCCTAATTATGAAGCTTTCCTTTTTGAAGGTCGTGTTTCTAATGTCATGAATAATAGTAGTCTGAATTAGATTCTTTATGCACTTGTAGAACTTGTCAATATTTCTAAATTTCCATGAAATTGAAACCACCAACACAGCCTTTGCCAATGATTTTTTTATTTCCTTGAATGACCCATGAAAATAGCCAACAAATCCTTTCTCAGGATTATATATAAAAGTAACAAAAGTATCAAAAGGAACAACTCTAATGATTCCCCTGCACTAAAATTAAAGAGAGCATAATGAACATTTTACTTTAGCAGATTTGACCAAGTGACTAATCAATGTTTGCAACTTTGTCAACGTGGCCAAGCATGGAGGAAGCCTGCCCAATAAAAAGTTTTTGATAAACACCCTAAACATATATACCTAAAGCCCCACAAAATAGTTCCCTGAATAGAAATGTAAAAAACCTTGCTTGTAATCCAAGCTTTCTCGGAGGGCTTGAAAAGACATTGAAAGCTTCCTTCGTTTCTTCTTTCTCAAGTAAAACTGCACTATACGTTAGCCGAAACTCTACCTTGTGTACATGTTAAATCCTTCTATATTGCAGAACCCAAAAATAAAAATATAATTTTTCCTCTGACCAGAAAATCTTAGTGTTTGTTGCGTATGAGAGCTACTCCATTGGAATGACAGTTGTTTTCCTTTCCCTTCTCGTGTTCACCATTAATAATCTTTCTTACTTGCCTTTAATGCCAATCTATTTTTTATTAGTCTGGCCTTCAAATCGGACACTCTGTATTTTGTACCAGACATCTGTCCTTTTTCTGCTAAATATGGCAGAAAAAACAAAAACAAAGAACAATCTGTGGAAATTTTATCTCAGACCACTTCCAACGGGTCTCCGAACCTGACTCCAGGTCTATTCACGAACCTGACACGTGGCAATTAATTGAACGTATTTGGTATTGTATGCGTTGTCCCGTTGAGAGGCCTCGCGACTTCCTAATTTGGGGATCCGTATATGGATCATTCGATGCACTTTTTAGAAAATTATTCTTTTGGATTTTAAGAGTACAGATTACATTTTATTTTTATTTTTTATGAAATAATATTTAAAATTAAGTGTATTAGAATATAATACGGTCTTATGTTTTTATGGTTTTTAAAGTAAAGATTGAGACTAGTCGTCGTATTATTATTATTATTATTATTATTATTATTATTATTATTATTATCAATTATTTGTTTGTATCTTGTATAAATTTTGACAATTTTCATTGGAAAGTGTGTTATTATTTTTCTTAATTAAAATAAAATAATTTTATTAATTGATAAATGAATCAATTTATTTGTTAAAATGTTTTAAAAAATTCTTATAAATATCATTGAGATAAAATAAATTTCAAATGAACCATTTATATTGAATCTAGAAGGTGTCTAGGTATGCGAATGGTTTACACATCTATATCTTAGATGAAATTTATTTGCAATAATTTATTCCATATATGAGCTCTATAAGCTAGTGCTTAAGATTGATGATAAGTTATCTTGTAGACAACAAAGTGCACATGATAACAGTAAAAGGACACAAAGAGAAGCAATGAGGTGGATTGTACAATTATGTAAGCACAAAATGTGAACAAATATCTAATAGAGGTGAATATAAAGGAAGGCAAAGTTGTAATAAAGGCTTTAGTGGGACCTTCTTTAGGTTTTAAAAAGTCATTTGGTGTTTCGGTGTTTAAACATCACGTAATTGAAATGCATCAACAAGAAAAACAAAAAGCACAAACACAAAGGCTAAGGATAAATTGACAATGCTCAAGATTATATTGGAAACATTGATTAAGGAGGAGTCGTGCTTGGAAAGAACCTCTTCAAAATTAGGTGCAAGTTGTGTAGGAAGTGTAAGATGATCATTAATGCAGACAATATTGGCAAATTACTAGTATCCAAAAAGATGATGTAGAAGTAGGGGCGAAAAATGGTCACACACCCCATTCCATATATAGTATCTTGGTTAAATAAAAGGGATAACCATTCATAGTGATAGAGTAGTCAAGATGTATAATTTCACATTTAAGGATATGTAGATGAGGTATAGTTATATTTTGGGACAACATATGCATTACATGTGGCACTAAGAAGCTCATGCAAACATGCTAGGTACCCAATACATGATGGGCACACAAACACCTTCACCATTATGAGTAGTGGTAGTAATAAACATGAGCTACTTATCATGAAGAAAAATGAAGAGATAATATAGAAGGGGAAGGTGGTGGTGGTGTTAGTGAAGAATTTGTTCAAAGAGGTTGGAGGCTTGCAAGACTATTATATAATAGTAGTGAAGTCCATGAACAAGAAGTTATGTTCAAAAAACAATTCTAAATAAAAATAATATGAACTAAACCACTGTAAATCTTTAGATGGCTTAGCTTCAACACTTATTTTAAGACAACATTTACTAACATGTAAGTGTTTATACAAAAATATAATTTTTTTTAATCTCATTTACAAAATAAAAATATGCTTTAGATATATTTTTCATTCTCCAAATCTAAAATATAAATTAATAGTTCAACTAATAATAACATAACATAACAATATGCTACACAAACACATAATAAATTAACCTATTTATATAAAATAATAATGATGAAAGACAAAGGAAGAGGAGGTAACTATTAAGTCATGAATAATGAATCTTTATCACTCTAGATTGAGTGTACCATGCATCTTCCTTCCACTCCATCCCAATTTGTCAAACCATCATTTAAACTAAGCTTTACGCTCCATAAAGTTAAAATAAAAAATTGAAAGTTGGTGAACTTTTTTAAAAATCATTGTGTGAATGTTCGTGTATAAATAATATTTCGTGCACACGAGGAGCTTCACATTGTACGAGTAATTCAATTCTTTACGAGGGAGGACTAATAAATATGAATGTAGGGTGGGAACAAGACACACAATTTCATGTAAATTGGCTTGCTTAATGTTAATAAATGTTTAATCTAGCGATAATTCAAGTGATTACCACGCCCAATACACCCAAACTGCTACTCCCGATTTATTGATAATTGCATCTTTCATATGTATTTTTAAATAGAGAGATCTTAAAGTGGGACTATAAAACAAAATCACTTCAAGTTTAAACAAAAATACTTGATGTGGGTTCTTCACATTGCAATCTTTTACTTAATTTTTTTTTTCACAAACCTTCTATGTAAATTCCATTAATAAACACTTTGGATGAATTAAAAATTGTGCAAGATAAGAAAGAAGGCAATAACAACAATAGTATCAAAAGGATCAACTCTAATGATTCCCCTGCACTAAAATTAAAGCGAGTATAATGAACATTTTACTTTAACAACTTTGACCAAGTGACTAATCAATGTTTGCAACTTTGTCAACATGCCCAAGCATGGGAGAAGCTGCCTGCCCAATAAAAAGTTTTTGATAAACACCCGTTAACTTTAGCCATTCGCTCCCGCACTAATACAAAACAGCCTTAATAGATATGTAAAAAGCCTTGCTTGTAATCCAAGCTTTCTCGGAGGGCTTGAAAAGATAAAAGGAAAAAATCTTATACAAAACACATTGAATGCTTCCTTCGTTTCTTCTTTCTCAAGTAAGAGTGCACTCTACGTTAATAGGCAAAAGCTCTACCTTTGTGTACATATTAACTTGTGTTATGTTGCAGTGCAGTCTGTGTGGCAGGACCAAAAATAAAAAAGATCATTTTTACTCTGATCACAAAATCTTAGTGTTTGTTGTGTATCAGAGCCACCCCATTAAATGACAGCTGTTTTCTTTTCCCTTCTCGTGTTTACCATTAATGACTTACTTCCCTTGAATGCCAAGCTTATTTTTTATTAGCCGGGCCTTCAAATGGAACACTGTGTTTTGTGCCAGATATTTGTCATGTTTCTGCTAAATATGGTAGAGAAAACAAAAACAAAGATGAACTAAAATTACTAGTATCTACAGTTATGATGTAGAAGTTGGTCTAAAAATATTGCATGCTCCATTTCATATAAGCAGGGGTTAAGCTACTTACAAAATGTAATAAAGAATTTATTTTTTTTCAAATTTGAAAATACAGTAATTTTTTAATTTTCAAAGTTTAAAATGATAATATGATATAACAATATGTTACACAAATATATAATATATTAACTCAAAAAGCAAATAAAAATAAACAAATAAAATTTAAATTTAAATTAATTTTAAATCTGTTCATAAATACCTCAAAATTAAACCATATCAATTTTAAATCATGTAAAAAATAATATTATATATAAAACATTTGACACGCACATACATAATGAAAGACAAACGACAAATATATAAAACAAACAAAAGAAGCAAGGTAACAATTAGGTCATGAGTAATGAACCTTTATCCCTCTAAATTGAGCGTACCGTTCATCTTCCTTCTCAATTTACCAAATCATCAGTAAACTTAAGCTGCACGCTCCGTAATGGGAAAATCAATTTTTAAAGTTGGTGGACATGTTTTTTTTAATCATTATGTGAATGTTCGTGCATAAATAATATTTGGTGCACACGAGGAGTAGTTTCACATTGTACGAAATAATTGCAATACTTTACATGAGTGAGAAATACTAAATATGGACGTGTGGTGAGAAGTAGACAAAATTTGATGTAAATTGGCTTCCAAGATGTTAATAAATGTTCAATCTTAACTATAATTCAAGTGATTACCATGACCAATGCACCACAACTACTACTCCCCACTTATTGGTAATGGCCTCACTCATATATATTTAAAGAGATAGACCTTGAGAAACTTTAAGTGGCTCTATAAAAGAAAATCACTTGGAGTTCTCAACATGGAACCAAACCATTATATGAGGCAAATGAGTCACCTCTACACTTGCATATCTGTCATAGTTTCAATGTTGTTGGCATTCATCATTTGTAAGAAGTGTACAAGATAGGAAGAAGAACTATTTGAGCATAGCAATGATAGTGTTGTGGATTTTAGAGATTCAAAATATGTATTAATGATTAAAGATATTAGGTTTCTATAGTTTATGTTTTTAATATTAATCAATAGTAAAATAATGGTGTTGTCTTTTGCATAACTACAATCTAAAGGTGTCAAAACTAGCATCTAAACAATACAACAATACAAGGGTGTTGGCTCTTATAAAGATTGATAAAAAATTGTCAAATACAACAAGGTCAATACCAAACCATTAATACCACAATAGTAGATCAAGTGGTAACCCACATCAAGAGTGGGTAGACAACTCACCCACAATGTAGGGAGGAAAATGAAAAACTAAAAAATGATCTATAGTCTACGTTGATGCAATTTGAGTTTCTAGATCTAGTGTGTATCTTTTCATCAAAATTTCAAATCATACTCTAAGATTTATCATTAGGATTTAATGTTTTTTATTAAATAAATTTAGTAAGATGTATATATTGTGAGAATATGTTTCATGAGAGGTTGTTTGAGGAGTAATTTTAGAGGTACGACTTCTTGAGGATGTTAGTTTTGAAAATTTGATGGAAAGAGATATTCTAGAGAGTTTTTATGGGTGAAAAAGAATAGATATAAGACATGATTGTTGTAGGAATGTGTAGATAGAGATGGGAGAAGCCAATGTCAATTTTATTACCTTTAAATACATTTTTAATTTATTGAATGCCTATTAATGATTGTTGTTTCATGATTAAAAATGTGGATATTTAAGATTCATTTATTTTTACATTTCGCTAATGAAGTGTCTTTGCCTAGCTTTGTTATTTTGTCTTTTGTAGCCCACTACAATAGGAAATAGAACCTTATCTGCACATTTTATCTATGCATTTTCCCTTATTTGCATTAGAGATTGAGGTTGTCATTAATACTTGAAGGTGAAATGTGAGTGTGAAGGACATTGAATGCAATGTTGCCAATGTCAATTATTTTAGAAAATGGTGTGGGGGTTGATGTCCAAAATAGTCAAGACGGTAGTGTTCTTTCTTCTATTATAGTGTCAGGTTCAACTAGCTAGAATTGATACTTCAACAATTCCTATACTCTTTCTATTACCAAATTTGAGATGGAAAATTCAAGCTTATTACTTAATATTGTGAAGAGGACCAACATAGTGACTTGTGCTAGTTGATTGCACAAATGAAAGGAAAAGATAAACAACCCCTAATAGTGAACAATGTTATTTTCTTATTGCTCTAACATTAACTTGTACATAGATCTAGCATTTTGATTTTTAAAATTCAATGGACAAAACTATTTTATGATTTTTTTCAATCCCCATCATCAATGTAAAGATTTGGTTGTAACTTTTGAAACTCAACATCAATTATCATAATTATGAGATAGAATAAACATAATGGTTGATAAAGGCTAGTAAACCTAGAAGAAAGATGTTGATTATGTATGTTTCATGTCTCATGACCAAGGTAGGTAGTTATGATGAGGATGATAAAGGTGAGATGTGAATACACATTTCTTCTTCATGGGTATTTTTTAATAAAAAAATCAACTCAAACATGTTGAACCAATATAATCAAATTGGAGAACATGTATTTGGACTCGGATCTACTGGGTTCTTTCTTCCATAAAATCATCTTTTTATGCATGATAATGTATCGATGTAATAGTTAGTATAGAGTTGTTTATACCGTACAAGATTTGGCTATGGAAGCAACCACACAAGATGTAGGAGCTTCAATGAAAGCATAAGAGAGATCAAACATAAGAGAAATATTTTATTTTATCAAAAGATGTAGAAAGGATACAATGCTTAAATGGATCAATCATAAATAATGTTCAACAAAGGCCTTGTTTATTTAGGGAAGGTAAGATGATATGATATCAAAACATAATGGTGTGTCCCAACAACATAACATGAGATATGAACTTCCCCCAAGGAAGGTATGGGTTGACTTCTAGTGTAGAGCAAAGTTGAGCCACTTCTAGTATCATAGAAATCTAAGCCATGAGACTTAGAGGAGGTGGATGAGCCAATCAACACTTGTTAGACTACTAGGTGTTGACATCTAGATTTATAATCCTACTTTAAGTGTGCTTGGCCGACTATGTTGTATAGGGAAACATAACTAGAAAGGGCAAATAAAACTTTCAAATTGAAGCCAACTCAACAAAGTAGTTGACAATGTATCAACTCTAGAGTTGGAAATCTTCACCTTCTCTTGCCTCATGATACCACAATTTTCTATTGGCATTTTTACAACTATAAATAAAGGTGAATAAAAAGCCACCAATTTTATGTTTAATTAAGTTATGGGCAAATTTGTATTTGAAATCTTCATGGGTAAAATTGAGAAGAGTGAAAGAAGATTCCTGATTCACCAAAAAAGAGAGTTTTTAATCATTAGTTAATAGTTCTCTCCTAATAACCTAAAAGGGTTAATAGATACTTTGTGTTCTAATATATAAAAGAACTGTATAAAATTAAGAAATTAAATGTGATGGATAATAGTATTTAGTTTTAAAAATAAATTTTGATGATAATGTTAAAAAATAATTTAGATGTGATTCTATTGTTAAAATCACATGCAAATTTCCTTTATGCCTAATTCATCAATAATAAAATTTAGATATATGAAAATTTATAGTTATTCTTTAGATAAATCTTTGAATTTGAGTTATTCTGGTGTAAATATGTTTAGTGATTTATGGATTTCATTGTACTAGTTGCATGCATTTATACCTTGTTTTTCTTGATTTTATGCTCCATGATATAAATGTTAAGGACTGGCGACTAGGTCAATCTTCTTGATAGGACTAACTTTATGACCATGTCAACATTAATAAACATGCTAGTGTCCACAAGTTGTAGATAGTAATTCTAAAGTAAATGTTGTTTCTTTTAGTGCACCAATGAAAGTGTACTAATAATTACTTGTTGCGTACAAATAATAATAATTGATATGCTTGTGGATGTCCTTGATGTGTTAAACAAATGCAATGAATATCTTAAATTCAAGTTCATAATCATAATCACTCAATATATGTTCTAAGTCAACTTAAGGTGGACATAAAATTAATGGAACTCTAAGTTACAATTTAAATCTTAATTTTGAAAAGTCAAGAGTCAAGAGTCAAATTCCTGCTCGTTTGATTGACTAGAGATAAGAGAATGTAAGATCAAATATAGTGAAATGTGGATAAGAATTATGAGATAAGATCAAATGCATAAAACTGAACATTAGCCCAATTTCATATAAAATTATGACATTTATCTATCTATAATTACATTAAGACATTCTTCCAAAACAAATCCAAATCTAAATATTGACATAATTATGTAATTTCACCATTACCATATTATATAGATTAATTGAACTTCTAGTAAAACACATCTTTTATGTTCATTATTATTCTCTTATCGCATATATTGTCTTCAAATAAATAAAAGAAAGAAAACCCCACATAATCATTACCATTCTTACACACTAAAGACATGAGTAAATAGATGTCCCACATAATCATAAATATCATAAGATTTTTAAAACCATCAAGCGTATAAATATCCCACAAAATCATAGTCCATCAAGTAAATACAAGAAAGAAAACCCCACAAAATCATCTCTTATCGCATATAATGTCTTTAAATAAATACAAGAAAGAAAACCCCAATCATTACCATTCTTACACACTAAAGACATGAGTGAATAAATGTCCCACATTATCCTAAACATCATAAGATTTTTAAAACTATCAAGCATATAAATATCACACAAAATTATAGTTCATCAAGTAAATAAGCTCCCACAATATATAGTCATCATAATATTTGTAAGGCTATCAAATGAATAAATATTCCACAAAATCAGAAGTCATCACAAGCTTGTTAAAGCCATTAAGTGAATATTTAAAAACATAGGCTTTTTTAAAGAATTTTATTCTTACACTTCCCTCTTTTTTTCGTTTTCTCTAACTTTATCATTTCGCTTTCAATGGTATGTGTTATTTTTTGAATTCGGTTCTATTTTTATTTGATAAAATGCATATATTAAAAAAAGAAAGAGCATATAATAGAAATGACATATAAGAAGAAAAGCAAAGTTCGACTACATCTCTGCATCAGACTCTACAACAAAGAGCATTTCAGCATTCAACTTTTACAATACAAAATGCAACTTTCAGCTAAATTCTATTGTAAACTACACAATTTTCCTTTTGTAATTACTTGATAGTTTTCCAATGCAATCAGATTTTCACAATCTATTAGAAAAAAAATATAAGCTTCTGATTTGACTGTGTTAAAAATTTTAACATCAAAATTTCAGATCACACTCATAATTCATCATCAAAATGAAAAAGAGTGCCAACAAAAGATTTGTTTGAACAGCTTATGATAAATCACTGAAAATGTTTCAATACATCAAATAAAATCACACAAACACTTTTATCCAGAAGCTTATTATCTACAAATCCCAAGCTTATTATCTAGAGAACTTATACCTTCTGTTCGATTCTTTGTAATGACAATGCAATCAAGATAATTCTCCATGCACGCATATGTTCTAAAAAATTAACACAATTTAGATCTTCACTACAGTGAAGTGCTTTATACAAAAACAGCCCTTCAAAATTGATGGGCTTTTGAAGCTGCCTAATGTGTGAGAGAAAGTGTATGATGGTGCAGCAGATATTAGCAAGAGGAAAGCCTGGCCATCAATGAACCTTGAAGGATTTACTCCAGATGAAGTTGTTGTTGTGAAGATGCAGATTATGAACATAAGATAGATATGGGGATATAGGACCTGTTAAGAAATTATAACTGAGGTCCACATTTGGAATTGTTACCTGCCCTTGTGGCACAATAGGCCCAGTAAAAGAGTTCCTCTGCAAGAACAAAGATGTTAATGGTAAACTAAACAATGCACCTGGAATATTCCCACTGAAATGATTATAGCTAAGGTCAAGGTAACTCAGCTGTTTGAGCTCTGAAACTCCATGAATGCTCCCAGTTAGAATATTCTTAGCAAGGGAAACATACTGAAGAGAATAAGGCAGAGAAGCTGGCAGTGTTCCTGAGAGCCCATTATGCTTAAGATCCAGCCTCCTCAGACTAGACATGAATGTGGGTATTGGTCCTGTGAGCTTATTGTGGCAGAGAATGAGATTTGACAAAGTGGGTAGCTGTCCAATCCCTAGGGGAATAGAACCCACAAGCTGATTGAAGCTCAAATCCAGTGTCTGCAACTTTGTCAATGACTCCAAGCATGCAGGAATCCTACCAGACAACAAGTTTTTACTGATACCCACAAACTGCAGCTCTTTCAACTGACCCATAGTCTCTGGAATAGTCCCCATAACCTGACCAGGAACCAATGTGAGCTCTACAAGAGCCCCGAGGCAACCCACACCCCCATCCAGCTTGCCTATCAGTCCAGGTGACCCTGCAGAAGCATTCCCAAGGTTCAATGCCACAACTCTCTTTGCTTGCCCTTGTGTATCACACAACACTCCAGAAAAGCCACAAGGATCAGATGAAAAGTCCCACGACTTGAAAAACACAGAGCCTGGCATGTCATCCAGACTCTTCCTGATGCTCTGCAGAGCCAAAAAATCCAGTGGGTCTAGCATTGCCCTAGTCCACACCACCTGCTGCAACACCAACATCACCAACATCATCTTCTTCATGTTACCACTTAATCCAGTTACCTGCAATTCCATAACCAAATGAAAAAGTAATCACTCTCTTTATCCTTCACAAATCAAAATCTCAGACTGAAAGTCACAATCTGATATAGAGCCTGATGCACACAATGAAAACCTGGGACTTCTATATAGACAAATCCCTCTTTGTAATCACTCTTTCCTTCTCCCTCCCAAATCAATATGTCGGATTAAAACTGACTGTCTGATCTAGAACCTGATGTCGACAATGAAAGCTTAGGACTACATATAGATAAACCCCTCTTTATGCTGTAGGTCACTATGTGGGTCTTCAATGTTTTGCCATGAATAAATTCACACCTTTGTGGGTCTTCAATGTTTTGCCATGAATAAATTCACAATATCCTTGTTGTCTGATATCCTTCATTAATGCAGGCATGTGGATGAAACCAACACAAAGCTGTCATTTCTTCATTCTCGTGTACGCCATCAATGAGAAGGGATCTTTCCCAACAAGCTTCTCATAAAACCAAATTGACTAGCTGTTAGCCAGTATTTTGGAGACCCCACCTGCATATCTCTCTTACTTTTACAGGCTAAACCTAATTGACTAGCAGTTAGAGCCAGTGTTTTAGTGACCCCAACAACCCCTCTCCCAATGCATTGGAACACTATATTTAGCAATTAATCCATATGCCTTTTTTACCAAACTCCATAGTGAAATGTGTACAGGCATTAAAGCCAAAGGAGTTCTAGAAATCACCAAAAACATAACTAAAATATGCTGTTTTTAAAGCCCATGCGCGCTTCCACTTCACAAAAGTGAACGTTACACAGATTTACCCGTTGGGGTTTATGAAGTTTTCTTTTCCGTTACACATTTTATTCTGTTCGATGCTCATCTGCAGCTTTTGGAGCAAACAGGATTTTGATTGTGGGTTAGTTTCATATATTTGTTTTGTCACACTTTTAATACTGTTTTATTGTTCATATACAGCTTTAGACATATGCGGGACAAACTAATGTTCATATGTAGTTTTATCTCGTTTTTCAGTTTTGTTTTATATCATATTTTTCAATGAAGTTTGTTAGAATCTTAGTTTGAATATTTTTAGATTATATTTATTTAGTTTGAATATTATTGTTCATTGATGATAGATGGATTTATAAAATATGGGTCAAAGAGTTTGATTCAAAACTACTTAGTTTAGGAAGTAGATAGTGGGAGTGAGGAGAGGAAAGATACTAGAAAGGAGGTGAGGAAGATATTGAGAAGAATGAGGAAATGGTTGATGATTCTAACATGACCAATAGCTCTTCTCATGTTTATGTAGCATTAAAATAGGCCCTATAGACCTAACCAATGATATGATGCCTAAAAAAAAAACTATTGTTAAGCCTACTGCAGTTGGAACTCTTGGTAACCACTTAGCCGGTAATTGTAACAAATGCAATGCAGCTACAGGGGGGAGCTTGAAAAAATAAAAGCCTAAGTCTCAGAGCTTGAAAGAAAAATTGGTAGTATTTCGAGATTCTCCATGAGCGTTATACATAGCTCTGCAGCTTCCATTTGTTTGCTGTAGAAGAAGATGCTGAGCACCGATGATGGCAATGAAGGCAATTATAAGGAACTCTTCTCCAAGTTCCCAATTGAGGGTTGGTCAGTGACCCTGGAGCAAATTCAATGCACTTACAAGGGAACTCACTAGCGACTATGTCCCTTGTTCTGATTATTTTTGTTTTTTTTCCAATGTTAGGTGCCACCATGGACACAATATAAACAATGCTTATATTTTCTTTGTTTTAAGGTAGAACATTAGTGCTAAATGTTTTTATGTTTACTGGGATAGCCCTTAGTGGCTTCTTTATCAAATTGATAGTAGTTTAGTCTAATGGGTAGTAGACCCAGAGGTTTTAGCTCCTTTTGATAATGAGGATTTTTGGTATTCGCTGATGTTTTTGATGTTAGTTGCTAGTTTTTTTGTTAATGTGTTGTGATTGTTAATATGTTGATTATATGCCCTCTTGGTAGTTGTATTTAAGGGACAACACCCTCATTTATGTTGATTCAATATAAAAAACAATCGCATATTTTTTCTTTACATCAACATTTTAGATCACATTTTATGATCTATCATAAAATAGTATAAGAAAAAATGATAAGTCCAATTTTATTTAATTTTACTTTATATTATTTTGTTGTTTGTATACACCTTTAACATCATGTGAGACAACTATACAAGAAAGTTTTATTTTGAAGGATAGTTTCTTTAACCTTACTTTTTATTGTTTTATTATTCACGTGTAACTTTAAGATTGGACATGATAAATATATAAGAATGTTTTTGTTGTTATGACATTTTAGAAGTTTTATTTTATGTTACACTTTATATGTTTTTTCTTGTTCATATGCAACTTTAGGATTATGTGGGACAAGTATATAAGAAATTTGTTGTCTTTAAGACACTTTGCAAAGAGTTGTTTGTGTGTGGACACTTTTCACATGATTGTTTTTATTTTGATGAGAACTTTGAAATTTATATATTAATGTCATCTTGTATTCAAAATAGGTTAATGGATTATCAAAAACAAAAAATCAATTTATCTAGAAGCTTGTAAGAAAAAGAGAGAGAAATCATAATTCTTAATGATCTTACTTGCACCTATAGAATGAGGTTGAAGAAAAGAATCTAAAGGAGAACATTGAGATAAATAGTTGTCTTAATGACTCTTAAGAATACAGACTTTATTTAGGGTCATATCTTCAACAAAAATAACAATGTGTCATTGATCCTCATAATGAATAATCTATCTTATCAATAGCCACAATTTTCTCTAAAGAGCTATTAAACCTACTGCTGGAGTACAGAGAACACTAGGGGGAGGATCGGTGTACTAATATTCAATTTCAAATCTACACTAATTGAATGCTCAATTTGATTCAAATGTGTGTATCTTTGAACAACATCATATGTTGTGAAGCAAACAAGTGAAATTGTATGGAAACATAAAAATCATAAAGCCCACAAAAGAATTATAACACAATATTTTTCATGAGTGGAAATCTCTCATGGGGAGGAGAAACCACTGAGTAAAGTGTATCACCGACTTAATTAAAAAAATTGTTTACAAAGTCTCACTGGCTACTTTTGTGTCTCACTGGCAAAGCTTCACTGGCTATAAAAGTGTGCCTCGTTGGCAAAGAAATGTGCCTCACTAGCTATCAAAATAATATGTCCAATTGACAAAGAAAATCACATCACAGTTCTTAAAAATAAGAGTACAAAGTATAACCTTTGTTTTGAATTATATATCATTTCCTAAATATATCATTTCACTTGAGATTCAAGAACTCATATGTGTATGCAAAATGTATACAACACTATGAAGTGCTTCATAAAAAGAAGTATGAAGAATATACCCAATGTTTTATAAATTCAAGAGATTGATCAATTAAAATCCCTTTCAACTTACATTCAAAAGTTTGAGCTCAACTCAATAGGTACTATGTCCCCATTTAAATAATACAAAAACCTTTTCATATCTTTTACAAAAAAATGTATTTCTGGAACTGATTCTAAAAACTAAAACTAATACCTGGAAAAATAGAGTATTCAAGCAAGCTTTCACATCTGTCAAGGTAACCCATCGAGATATCAAAGACTATTAAGCAACTAAAAATAATTAACTCCAAATTTGTTTTCTTAACCCAACAAGAAAAACTGTAGTTTTTAGGTTTCAAAATGATTACCAAAATAATCGACCAAGTCACCTGATGAAGGGTGCTCCCCTTAATACCACAAACACATAACAAAAACATAGAAACAACAACAATATGCAAGAACAGAAAATTGGCTTCTTATTATCTCCACAAATGTGGAATTACAAACTTTCAGAATTACAATATGCAAAGCCACATGGGCATTCCCTTACAATATTCTGTAGGACAAAGCCTCGAATCAATACCCAGATCTACTACTAGAACTGTCCTAGACAACACTACGGGCCTTCTTTATATAGGCATTTTCCACCGCCCGAGAAGGTTCTAGAAATTTAGCCCTTAGGGTCGACCAAACTTAGAATTATTTTATTTTTCAATTTATTACATCAAAGTCGGCTCAAAATAACTTTTGAAACCCGAACAAAAATTTTGAAGGAAAATTATTTTCTGCCATTTTAGGTGGCCCGACTTCCAGAGACCATAAGTCATCACTAGTTGACCCGATTGACTATTATAACCCCATTTCGGAAAGGCCACAAAGTGCTCTACAGGCTTGACTCACGCAACGCCTGTCACCCAAATTTTTGACCTCATCCGGGGCCTCTAAAGCCTTCAAAACTGAGTTCAAAGTTTTTGTACCCTGCTGCCAATACCAAAAATCTTCAATATCTTCAAAACTAGACCTGATCTAGCCATGAAACTTTATTGGCAGGCTGATATGACTGAGATGAACCTCCACATGTAAAATCAGAACATTCTGAGACCGTATGACCAACTTACTAAAAATAACAAGTTTCCATAAATAGCAGCTCTGCACAAGATAGCCCTTGTTGAATACAAAAACAAAAATATTTTTGGGTGATGCAAGATTGCTCTTACACCCAGGATGCTCCTGCATCATCACTTGAACCTAAAAATGCATGTAATTGCCTTTATAACCACCACTGTCTCTGTAACAATCTTCCTTCAGCATCCCTTCACAAAAGCAATTTATGTGTCCTAGCATATCGGCTAGGGTTTGAAGACCAATAAAAAAAACTAACAATGCATACACCTTCAAAATAATATGATGGCCTTTGAAATGAATATGCCTTTGAAATAAGAGCAATGCCTTTGAATGATGCCAAAACCCTAATAAAATGCATTCTCATACCCCACAATCAAGGAATAATAATTTATGAATAATGATTTTATGTCCTAAGTCAAGATTCCTCATCATTCTCAATGATCTTATGAATATGATAATATGCCCAAGGTCAAATGAACCATCTTACTAGCCACTTGAGTATACCAAGGTCATCATTCCATTATCCTTGCAACTTTTATAACACATTATCACTTGATAATTATAAACCTTGTATGCAACAAGTTATTAAGAACTTATTCACCTTGTATGTAATAAGCAACCAACATCTTATCAAGTGAAATAGTGACAAGATATTAATCCTTATTAGTGACAATTATGCATAAGATATCAATACCTTATGAAATCAAGGATTCATAATGTATCAGATGACAAAATGTAGAATACCTTATGAAGGATAATATCAAACATATGCCAAGGACACATAATGTATCATGCATGTATGTATAAAGTGAAAATAGACCATCCATCTTGTCCACTACAAAATGTATGTCCACTGCAACATGTATGCCAATGACAGATCAATGTATATCACTATAATGTGTATGCCATCAATGAAATGATATGAGTATGCAATGATTATGGTATCAATGAATATGGATGCAATGAGTATGTCATCAATTTAGTGATCTTGTATACCATCAATTTGTTGGCAAGAGAGAACTTTAAAATGGATGTTATATTGTCATTGATGGAAACTACATACATATCTCTTAGTTTTGTTAATGGGTTTTTTCTTACTGATACATAAATGATTAAAATCAGCTAAGTACAGTAAACAAAGCAATATACAAGCTTAGTAATCGCATCAGTACAGACAGATGGAATAAAGTTATGATATATGATTTTGGATATAGTATTAGGATAGTTAGAAGGATCTAACTCTATGATCACAAGTGTTGAAGTTTTCAGAATTTAGAAGATATTAATGTCTGAGTATCAGAATTCATAGTGTTTGTCACGAATAGGACAGAGATGAAAAGATTTCATTAATCAAACTTGAATTTCGGTATGGAGAAATGTTTTGGGTATTGATTATGATTGAGATGACTATGGAGTAACTACGTTGGGTTTATCATATTGTGGAGTGAGTATAGAGAGGTGTGGTTTACATGTTTACCATGGCAAGTTGACAATGTTATATTTTTGGGTTATGACTTCATATAAGAGATCGAGTCTTGTTTGCGAAGGAATGTAATGCTATATAATGTAATGTAATATTGGTGTGATGATAAGGCAGTAAGAAGAGACTATGTTGATATGAAAATCTATGTTCAAAGCTTCATTGAAACTGTATTGGCATTATTGGTGCTACTAGTTAGTTCGGTATAGGACTGTAAGTCCATCTTTGGTTTATGTAATTGGTTGTGTAATTGAGAAGTGATCTCTAGGCTGTAAGCCTAAATGCAAGTGCAATCCCACCTATTTTACTTATGCTCTTAACCAGACACTTATTACTACAGTAGTGAGTTACTTGTTGGTATCATCCCCACCAGGGGTTTTTCCTTAATTGAGTTTTCCTCAAAAATAAATGATGGTGTTACATGGTGTTCATGTTATGTGTTGTGTTTTTTTTACTTGCATTTATCTTCAGTATTGAATTATGGTTTCATTTTAAATTGTTAAAGAATATTGCTGCGTCGATTCACCCTCCCTTCTTGGTGCTCCCTAATCTTAAAAATTGGTATCAAAGCTTAGTTCCTTGGAAGAATTTTAACAGCTTGAGGAAGATCCTGATGGAAGCACCTAGCAGTATTCAAACTCAACTTCTACATTCACTTGAGGACCTAGACAAATCAAATGCTCTCATTGTTAGTCTAGAAGAAAAATTGAGAGAAGCTATTGGATTCATCGACAACTTAAAGGAGCAATTAAGGCAACCTAGAGATAGGAGAAAAGGGCTTGTAGATCAATTATCAAAAAAAGGTACTGACTCTACTTCAAACAATGTTTATGAGTAGATTGTGAAAGAGAGAAACAACCTAAAGAATGAAATGAAATCAATGGAAATTAGGATCACTGAAGAAATACAAGCTAAAAGAATTATTGAAGAATCCCTAAAGGCTAAGACTAAGGAATGCTACAAACTGAGTAGTGAAGTTGGACAACTGCAAGTTTTTCTTGAATATCCTAAACATAATGTGCAAGAATTGGAAATAATCAATGAAGTATTGAGAAGATACCTAGTCGATGCTAGAGAATTTCAAGAAAGATTCAGATCTAGTGCCAAGAAACTTGAAGAGAAAATTTCAAGTTAGAGACCTCATGGAGATAAGCATGGCTTAGGGTATGAACAAGGAGAATGTTCCAAATTCGCTGAAGTCAAAATAGATCATACTAAGCAACCTAAGAAGACACCTTTGAAGAAGACAAGTGGACAACAATTCAATGGCATATGTTTCACATGCACAAGCTTGGACATAAGGCAAAATAACGTCAGAGCAATTCAAGTGCTACACCTTTTTCTGAATATTGTTTCACATGTTGGCAATATGGAAACAGATTTTAGGAATTCAGATTCAAATCCAAACCTAATATAATTGAATTTAACCCTATGTGTTACAAATTCAACAATTTTGGTCATATTGTGAGGGATTGCAGATTGAGGACTGATCCAAACAATCAGAGGTATGTAAAATAGAATGTTGTTTGTTACAAATGCAATAATTATGGACATATTGCTAAGGATTATAGATGTAGAAGTAATGGAATAAGAATAAATGGTTTAGTTAATAGAAACAATGAAAATAAAAATGATAAAGGAAAGAAAATTGATGTAAGTGATGTTAGACTAGAGAAGATGAACAAAATTTGGATGAGAAAAGAGAAAATTGATGCTTCTAGACAGAGCGCACTAGTTTATGGTGTGGATCCTTCATTGGAAAACTAATTAGGTTTCATACCTAATGGGGAAGCATTAGTAGAATATCTTGAATCCCCTAAAGATGGCATCATGAGATGATGCAATAGTGGTTACAGTTGGAGATAGACTATATTTAGCTACATTTTAGATCGCAAGAAAATAGATTGAAGTTTTCGTGTTCCAAGAAGATTTTTGAGTTTATAGTTTTTTAGTATCTTTATTGAAACCCTAGGTACAAATGAGAATTAATGATCAAAGTAGGTAGATTGATAAGTTAAAAGATAGATTTCATGATTCATTCTTTGCATTGCGACTTGGTGAACTTGAGTAGAGCGAATTCTCAAGTTTGGTGATTGATTTGAGATACCAAAAGATTTGATGGGAAAACCCTAGTGGAACTTTAAAAATATTTATCTCATTAGAAATATATCTATTTCATTAGAGAATATGGAAGCACCAAAGATTCTAAGTGTATTCAAGAAGCCTAGATATGAATTCAAGAAACACCTTTTTAAATATATGGAAAAAGATCTTGATGGTGCATTTTTTAGTGTGCCCCATGGCATTCTTCATGTTGAGGATATATCCACACATATATTCATTGCAAGATTGAAGAACTAGGAGACTATGTGATCAATAACTAGTTTGATTTGATTTTTGTCAATGGAGAGTTGAAAGATGAATATAAGAAATTGAAAGAAATTAAACTTGTGCAGTTTTAGAAATTTCATGAATTTGACGAACTAGAATGGGTTTAGATAGTACTGAGCTGAATTCATGATCAATTTTTCTATTTGGATGATAAACCGGTCAAAATAACAAATGAACTTATACAAGAAGTCACCATATTCAATGCAGAAGGAGAGACATTGTAATTGCAGTCTTTGAAGAAGAATTTGGTTGAGTAGTTAAAAAATTCTAAATGGGACAAGAGATAAATGACTATAAACAATATCACTTAGTCCGATGTGAAATTGGCCTCTATGATACTTAATTAAAAAGTTTACTATAGTAGCAAGATGAACTCAATATCAACTACAATCATTCATAGTGCATACCGAATGCTAAAGGAGAATGCAGAGATAGATGTATGTCAAATTCTGAGAGATCAACTTATGGAGAACATTGTGAAGATAAAGAAGGATAGATCTTAAATATTTAAGTATGGTTTTGTACTTATTCATATTTTCTTTTACATCATGAACTATTTTCCTGGTATGGGAAATGTCACATGGAAAAAGATATACCAATAGAACTTTAGATCAGTAGGTACTACCAAATGCAAGATGAGAACAGAGTAACAAAGTAAATGCATGGATATTTAAAGATGTTTTAGAGATAAATGCAGCAAATGGAAAGAATACAGAAGCAAATTGTTGATAAATATGTAGATTCAATATGCTATATGGTGGAAACTAATGCATGTTTCATGTAAGAAGTTGAACCTAGGACATTATGGATAATGCCTATGGGTTATGAGGTAGAACTAGATATTATTGCATATGTTAATAATATGTTGAGTCAACCTTGTGATGAGAAAGAAGAAAGGTTCAGTACATACTCTGAAAAGTATCGGAAGATCATGATAGAGTAGATGGAAGTATTATTGCATATGTTAATAATATGTTGAGTCAACCTTGTGATGAGAAAGAAGAAAGGTTCAGTACATACTCTGAAAAGTATCAAAAGATCATGATAGAGTAGATGGAAGTAGCCTCTACAAGAAAGATTAAGAAGATGGTTGAAAATATTGGTGAAAAGGAAAGCATTTTTAAGGAGCAGATTTAGTAGCTTAAGGAAGCAACTAAAAAGATTGATCCATCACTAGTAGATGTAGAGGAGAAAGCCTTACTACTTACTACTAGACCTTCATCCCACCGTGTCACAAGGAGTATTGTCAAGACTCCATTGAAGGCTCGCAAGGTCAAAGAAGAGAAATAGGAACCATCAAGGAGGTGACCAAGGACCAAAAGCTCAGGACCACAGAAGAAGAAGAGGCTTGAAGATAAGGATTCATCCATCGATTTAGATTAGTCAAAGAAGAAAGTCACAACCGAATGTGCTACGATAGGCAAAGTAATAATGCATAAGCCTACTGCAATCGGCAAGGATGACAATGTTCTTAAGAAAGTCATTAATGACATTGAAAAGTTTGGAATTTTGAAAAGACTATTTAGATATTATGAGATGTTTGCTGAGAAGGACAAGGAAGTAATCATTCATGCTATGATCAGATTTATGAATAAGTTCAGTAAGACTTTAGTTGAAATTAAGGATTAGATTCTTAATGATCTTTTTAAGATGCTTGAATAAAAGAGATTAGTAGCTTTAGATGAGAATAAGAAGATAAGAGAAGGAAACATCCTGAAAATATTTCCAATTCAACCCCGTGATCTAGATGAGATTCTTGAGCAAGAAAAGAAGATATTGTCAACAAAGAAAATGATAAATATGTTAATGGCGGGAAAATCAGAGGATATCATATTGAATACATAGGACATATTGAGAAAAATGATTATAGAATATCGTGCAGATGTCCCCAAGAAAATTGAACCAAGATCCAAGATAAGGGAGGACAAGTTATACATCAAGGATGATAGCTTTCAATCCACAGTCAAGGAACTAGATGTATACATTGGAGGAGTCCCTATTCTTCTTGATGTACATGGTGAGCTAGAAAAGGAAAAGGATATCAGGACTGTAGAATCAGAGAAGGAAAAAACTGATAAGGTTGAAGTAGTTGATGAGAAGTAAGAAGAAAAATATCCCTACACAAACCATGCAAATATCATAAATAGGGGGAGTTGTGTGAAATTATGACAGAAAGGGGACTCTCTAAGGACAAACCAATTGAGATAGAGGTTGAAACAAAAGTAGAAACTAATGAGCATACAGAAATAGAGAGTGAGGATACCGTAGGTCAAGAGGGTAAAACATATAATATACCTAACATTCCTAAGCCAGTGGGAATAGAAGATAAATCAAATGGATCACAGGATGATAGAACAAGAACCGACCATGAGACATTATTGGCAAGAATGGATTTACCGATTAAATGTTCTGAGATAGATCTCAAAGGACCAATTGACTTGGACAATTGCGATGAAGTTCAATTGATGAAACTATTAGTATTGGCAGTAGAGAAGGCTAAGAAAAGATCTTTGCAAAATAGTGAGAAAGGAACAAGATTAATGACCATATTAGTAAGTATTTTTGAGAAATTGTTTCCCAACTATCAGATTAAGCATAAAGATTCCATAGTTGATCAATTGGAGGGTATACTTGATGCCTTTGAAACTCATTTTCAGTCAGTTGAGAAAGAGGAAATGAGCACGGTACAAAAATAATTTGACAGCAATAGGTTTAATCATCTTTGTTCATTAATTTTGCAAGATAAAACTTCTTTGGTTATTGGAGTAAAGTATATTAAGGATTCTATTTAAGAAGGAAGCAGGATATACATGATGAGCATAGATTCCTTTTCTCATGTATTGGATATAAAAAATCTCATAAAGGAAACCAAAGGGAAGTTATTGGTTAAGGCAAAGACTTTTAATTCATCAAAAGAATTTGCATCGGAGTACATGACAAAGGTAGTCAAAATGAATAATCAAATAAGATCTTTGAAGGATGAGAGGAGAAGATTAATAGGAAGACATAATAACTTAAGGGACCTAATTGTTTCTAAGTTATATATTCTTCAGAGAGCGCTTAAGGAGGCATAGAAATCCTATGATCTATTAAACTTTGTAGACCTTCTCGAAGTAGAGAATGCAGCCTATGCCATATTTGGGGAGATACAGATTCTGGATATCTTGAAGAAGTCTTGGGATATTGATTTGGTAGCTCTGAGAACAAGCTTCTTAGATATCTTCAAGTATTTGTAAGTATGGAGGGTAAGTATGAGGCATGTATAGGATTTTGGTAGAAGTTTTTGAATTTTGTGCCCCACCTTTTCCATTGATGTCAAAGGGGGAGAGATTTAGTGTGAAAATGTATAGGATTGATGCATACCAAAAAGGGGGAGTATTATTTTGAGTCTCAGAGTATTGGCATCTTGACTAGACACTTAGTCATTTTTCACTAAGTGTTGCCATCAATGCCAAAGGGGGAGATTGTTAGCAAGAGAGAACTTTAGAATGAATGTTATGTTGTCATTGATGGCAACTACATACATGTCTCTTAGTTTTGTTAATTTTTTTTTTGCTTACCGATACATAAATGACTAAAATTAGCTAAGTACAGTAAATAGAGTAGTATGCAGGCTCAGTAATTACATCGATATAGACATATGAAATAGAGTTATGATATGTGACTGTGGATATATTATCAAGATAGTTAGAAGGATCTAACTCTATGATCACAAGTGTTGAACTTTCAGAATTCAAGAGATATTAATGTCTGAGTATCAGAGTTCACAATGTTTGTCAAGAATATGATAGAGATGAAAATATTTCATCGAACATACATGAATTTTGGTAAGGAGAAATTTTTTTGGTATTGATTATGATTGAGATGACCATGGATTAATTATGTTGTGTTTAGAATATCATGGAGTGAGTATAGAGAGGTTTGGTTTATAGAGTTCCTGTGGCAAGCTGACGGTGTTATATTTTTGGGTTATGACTTCATATAAGAGATCGAGTCTTGTTTGCGAAGGAGTATAATGCTATATGTATCATCTTAAAATGGAAGCACTTCCATGTTAAGAATGTTTATCCCTCCTTAGGGGGTGTTTTGGGGTCATCATCATGTTGTCCTCTATTTTCTACCTCCTTCCCATCTTCTATGCCTGTTTAGGGCTCTGTTTGGGCCTCCAACACTGTTTTCCTCTTCTGGCTCATTTTCCAGTGGTCCTAAACCCCCGGGTCAAGGTTGACCTCGACCTTGACCTAGGTCAATGTCAAACTCAACTTTGACCTAGGTCAAAGTTGACCTCGTCCTTGACCTAGGTCCCCCTTTTCATCGAAAAGTATGCCGGATGAGGGGGGAAATTCAAAAGTTTATGTTCCCACTTTTGGGTCAGCTGTTTTGGGTTTCAGAATGGTAAAATCTTAAATTATGTTTAATCTAGGTCCATTTCTAGGCATTAAGGCTTAATTGGAATTTAATTCTCCTATGTTGGCCTCTCTAGAAGTTTGTGCCCTAGACTAGTATAAAAGGAAGCCTTCCTCTCTCATTTCATCCATCCATAATCAAGCCTCTTTTGACATCCATTATTCATCAAACACTCTCAAGGAGATATCTTTCATCAAGTAAGCATCCTTTCAAGCATTCAAGTTCTCCATTGAAGATCAAGGATTTAAGCATTCAAGCCTTTGGAGGAATTGGGTTCAAGCATTCAAGATTCATCATTCAAACCCTAGATCTAGCCATCAGGGTGGTGTGATCTTCCTTCAAGATCCTTTGTTCATCTTCAAGATCTATTCATTCTTCAAGGTGGATTCCAACCATAAAATCATGGAGGTTTTGATTTACATTTGTTAGTGTTGAGTCCAAACTTTCATATCAACATGTTTACATTTCAAATACAATTGCATATCTATTGAATATAATAGCTTCATTGTTAAATCTATTTCTACTACTTGCTAGCATCCTTTATTTCAATTATATTTTAAAGGTTGATTCCAAACTAGGGTTTGACCAAGGGAAACCCCTCATCCAGACAACAAAACCCCTCTTTTTATTGTAGGTACAGGTGTGGGACATCGAATTGCAATTCAGATTTGAATACCCTTTCTGGTGAACTTTTGAGATCCATGAACAGAATTTCCATCAGAGCTATGCAGGTCAAGGATGACTTTTTGGGGTAAGATTGTACCCCAGGGTAGGATCTTACCCCTTTCTTGGGTCATGGATGACCTTGCTTAGAAAGACAGAGGATTTCTAGGTTTTCTCTATTTCTGGATTTGCAGCCTAGATCCAATTGTAGAATTTCTTGAAACTGATCACAAACACTAGAAAACAATGATTTTCGAATCTGCTCCTTTTCAAGATAAGTATTCATTTTTTATTAAGTTTGTATATCCACAACATTTTCCATTGTATCCTACACACATGAACCCCCCCCCCCCCCCCCCCCATAAACCAAATACACATAAAAATATATCCATAAAAGATATATTTTTATATATTCCATTTTGGTGAACCCGCGATAGACAACTCTTTCTTTTTGGTGTTAGATGCTTTTCTTTCTTTCCTTACGATTAGATTTCTTTTATGCTCTTTCATTTTAAATTCAAAAATACAAAAACATCCATATATTCAACAAAATACAAAAATACTTCTTGCATTTCATTTACTATGAAGATCTTTAAGATACTTTGGTGTTTGATTATTTTCTTTATTATCCTTCTCTTGGCATCTCTTTACCATACCTATGATGTTTATGAGAGTGTCATCCATTTAATTATGGTCATTACTCTTCATTTTTCACTTTCCTATGCTATTGTGAGATTGACCGATACTAGTCTTCCTACTTTCAAAACTTTCATTAAAGATTTATGTGGAGGACTTATTATTCTTTTGGATTATGTGAAGAATATGGTAGATGATACACCATCTCCTATACTTCCTAATCCTAATCCTATACTTCCTCATATAGTTCCTAATCTTCCTAATCCTAATTCGATTCCTAACATTCCTAATATGCCTAATTCTCCATATGTTATTCCTAGTTCTTCTCATACTTATGATGTGATTCAATCTATAGTACATGATGCAGATGTGCAAGAATTCTTGAATTTACCTTCCCCTTCTTGTCCAATCCAAAAAAGATATTAAAGGGAAGACAAAAGAAACTTCTTCTAAACCTATTATTCCAACTTATACAACTTTTACTCATGAATATTATAAACAATCACCTCATGTAGAAGCTCTACATGATATGTACACTGCGAGATATAATATGATGACTAAACAAGGTTATAAAGGTTTAGGGCTTGGTGTTAATGAGTGTGGTATTAAGTATTTGGTTCATATATCCTCTAAACAAGATATGTGTGGTGTTGGTTGTTTGTAATCTCAATTCATGGTGGTTGATGTTGATCGCCGTCCTCCTCTTCTCCCTACACCTACCTTAGATAAACCTGATATTTGTCAAGAGGTGGCTGCAAAGGTGTATATTCAGTTAATGAATTCCAAGAAAGAAATCTTTAAACCTATTCTGATAGATGCTCTATATAAGTACAAATATCTGTTTCATTACCGTAATACACATTTACTTGTTGATTGTGTGCATTTCAAGTTATATGTTAGAGAAAGAGCTACTTTAGGAATTATATCTCACTCTCGTGTAGTTTTACAATTCCTTCATAATTTTGATATAGGGGATACCCCTTCTTCTGATATAATGTATATTTCTTCCCCTCTTGTCTCTGGACTTGGGGGAAAGAGGTGTATTTCCATCTAGTCTCCTAGGATCCATTAGGATTTGTATTGAGCTTAATTGGTATTCTTTCTTTTCTCTCTTTCTATGGTTTTGTATTATGTTTATAATCATTCATAGATTCTATATTCAAGATATCTTTTCTAAAGACATTTGTTTTGCAAAGGTATCCCTTGCTTTCATCCCTGGGGGCAGGGTTCTTCCTTTCTTTCTCTTTGTCTAGGGATCTACTTTCCTTAGCTTAGTGGCATTTGTTTATCTTGCAACATTATTTCATTATACTGACCGATGTTTTGACTATGGATAACCTCTTTATATGAGAGGTTGTTGTCCTAGGTCATCACCTCTTCTCTATTTTGAAAATTATGTTCTTTATAAACTCTTACTCTTTCTTTGGTGATTATATTTGTTTCCCTCAATTCAAAGATTCCTCTTCCTCTTGATTGCAGGGGGCTTGGAGATTGAATCTTTGTTCTAGCTTGGTTTATCTTTGAAAGATGATATTTTATCTAAAAGCACTCCTCTATGGTGGGGGTCTTGTTGATAAGATCTCTTTCTTTGAGGATACTTTTTCCATGAGTGACATATCCTTTTCACGATTATCTATACTCTTGGATGTAGGTGTCAATACCCTTCGCTAAGAATATAGTATACATTGTTGTTAAATATGATATCTCCTTATGTTGTGAAGTAGGTATCCTCTTTCTCTTCCTTATCATGTCTAGTAGACAGCCACGATAAGGAGGGGTGCATATATAGGGTCTCCCTTGTACTATATTTTTCATTTATATGCTAAATCCTCTAAAGGTAACACACATAAGTTGCTAAATCCTGAAGAGACACACATTTTCAATTTTCAATATGCTAAATCCTCTAAAGGTAACGCACATAAGTTGCTAAATCCTGAAGAGACACACATTTTCAATTTTCAATATGCTAAATCCTCTGAAGGTAACACACATAAGTTGCTAAATCCTGAAGGGACATGCATTTTTAATTTTCAATATGCTAAATCTTCCAAAGGTAACACACATAAATTTCTAAATCCTGAGGAGACACGCATTTTATATTCATAGTGATACAAGAAGGTGGATCTATGGGTATTCCAAAAGCCATCAGAAGATGCATTACAATTTCAAAGCATAGTTTGTTGGGTGAACTATCGGGTCTGGTTACCTGTTGGGCTCTCCCTCGATGATTCATGGTAAGATGGGCATCTTATTGGGCGAGGTAATCACTTTCTCTTTTCTCTCTTTTCACTTTCATGCTAATAGGATTGGATCATGAAGCTATGTTATTTATAGTGTTTCTCTTGTCTTTCTTATGTAATCATTTATGCTTTTATGATAGCTTTCCAAATATGATATTAGTATAGGAGGCATTTCTTAGCAAGGTTTCCTTTACTAGTTGATTTGGGTTTGTTTTAAGTTTTGTGTTTTTTTTCGCACCCTTGTGTGTGTATGTTGAGTTAGAATCCTTAGTTTGGGGGCTTATGTCCTTAACTAAGTGTTATTCTATCTCGTTGCGAATCCACTTGAGTCTTTCTTCTCCTTTACCGTGAGCATGTTTGATTTCAATACTCTCGCTAAAGTGGAGGCTTAATGTATCATCTTAAAATGGAAGCACTACCATGTTAAGAATGGTTATCCCTCCTTAGGGGGTGTTTTGGGGTCATCATCATGTTGTCCTCTATTTTCTGCCTCCTTCCCATCTTATGTGCCTGTTTAGGGCTCTGTTTGGGCCTCCTTGGGCATTGTTTATTTTCCTATTCTGGCTCATTTTCCAGGGGTTCTAAACCCCTGGGTCAACATCCACCTCGACCTTGACCTAGGTCAAAGTTGACCTAGTCCTTGACCCAAGTCCCCCTTTTCATCAAAAAGTTTTCTGGATGTGGGGGGAAATTCAAAAGTTTATGTTCCCGCTTTCGGATCGGCTATTTCGGGTTTCAGAATAGTAAACTCTTAAATTATATTTAATCTAGGTCTATTTCTAGGGTTTAAGGCTTAATTATAATTTAATTCTCCTATGTCAGCCTCTCTAGAAGTTTGTGCCCTAGACTAGTATAAAAGGAAGCCTTCCTCTCTCATTTCATCCATCCACAATCAAGCCTCTTTTGACATCCATTATTCATCGAGCACTCTCAAGGAGATATCTTTCATCAAGCAAGCATGCATTCAAGCATTCAAGTTCTCCATTGAAGATCAAGGATTCAAGAATTCAAGCCTTTGGAGGAATTTGGTTCAAGCATTCAAGATTCATCATTCAAACCCTAGATCTAGCCATCATGGTGGTGTGATCTTCCTTTAAGATCCTTTGTTCATCTTCAAGATCTATTAATTCTTCAAGGTGGATTCCAAGCATACAATCATGGAGGTTTTGATTTACATTTGTTAGTGTTGAGTCCAAGCTTTCATATCAACATACTTGTTTACATTTCAAATACAATCGCATATCTATTGAATATAATAGCTTCATTGTTAGATCTATTTTTACTACTTGCTAGCATCCTCTATTTCAATTATATTTTAAAGGTTGATTCCAAACCAAGGTTTGACCAAGGCAAAACCCTCATCAAAACAAAAAAAACCCTCTTTTTCTTGTAGGTACAGTTGTGGGACAATGAATTGCAGTTCAAATCCAAGTACCCTTTTGGGTGAACTTCTGAGATCCACGAACAAAATTTCCATTGGAGCTGTGTAGGTCAAGGCCAAATTTTTGGGGTAAGATTGTACCATGGGGTAGGATCTTACCCCTATCTTGGGTCAAGGATGACCTTGCTCAAAAAGACAAAATATTTCTAGGTTTTCTCTGTTTCTACATTGCTAGCCCAAATTTGGTTGCAAAATTTCCCGAGACCGAACATAGACACTAGAAAATAGTGATTTTTGAATTTGCTCCTTTTCAAGATAACTATTCATGTTTTATTAAGTTTGTATGTCCACAAAATTTTCCATCATATCCTACACACACGAACCCCCTCCCCCCCATAAATGAAATACATATAAAAATATATCCATAAAAAAGATATATTTTATATATTAAACTATATAATTTAATTTAATATTGATGCAATGATAAGGCAATAAGAAGAGACTATGTTGATGTGCAAATCTATGCTTGGTGCTTCATCAAAAATGTATTGGCATTATTGATGCTACTAGTCAGTTCAGTATAGGACTGTAATTCCATCTTTTGTTTTTGTAATTGGTTGTAAGCCTTGATGTAATTTGGTTGTGTAATTGAGAAGTGATCTCTAGGATGTAAGCTTGAATGCAAGTGCATTCCCACCTATTGTACTTGTGCTCTTAACTAGGCACTTATTACTGTAGTAGTAAGTTACTTGTGGGTATCATCCCCATTGGGGTTTTTTCCTTAACCAGGATTTCCCCGAAAACAAATGATGGTGTTGCAATGTTCATGTTATGTGTTATGTTTTTTTACTTGCATTTATCTTCAATATTGAGATGGTTTTAGTTTAAATTATTAAATAATATTGTTGCACCGATTCACCCCCCCTCTCGACGCTCCTTAAGCTTAACACAATTTAATTTTTTCATCATCAAGTGTCTTTTGGCATCAAGGAAAATAAATAAAGGGAACAAAGAACAAAATCTACCACTAATCTCATAATACATTGGACTAGATTGAAAATAAAATCTCTTATAATTCTGGTCTACAAGTGCATTTTTATCTCAAGTTAATGTCCTCTACCTTCAGGTGAAGCTAATCAAATCATCTCCACAATTAACCTAAAGGAAATCTCAAACCATAAACAAGTCTTGTTTATTTGAGTGGAATAATGCATCCATATTCTATATAGATATGCTTTAGGTGTGAAGGTCAAAGAGAAACCTTTCAACCAAATTTGAATTTTCACGAGTTGAGCTTGCACATGTGAGTACAACCCCATGATTGCAGAATTGAATCAAGAACAAATAAATGAGATAGATCATGGCAAATTAAGACAATCTAGGGATCATTTTATGGATTAGTGCATACATTTAAATAAATAGATCAAATGTTTGGAAATTGCATAAAAGTAAGGTCTTAATAAACATAGGATCCTAAGTGGATGAAAATGAGGTAAGACTACATACATGGGATTGAATTTACATTATAGTGTGCCAGTTGTCATTAAGCATGTGTATCAAGACATTTCCCAAAACTAAGCACAAAATTGAAGAGAAAAAATGCATCATTAGAATATTTTTTCACCCTTCCAATTATATAGTAAATGAAACCATTGAAATAATTAGATATAAACATTAAAATTTTACCCCTATAAATGTGAAAATAAATCTAAATGATATCTAGAGGTAGGCCAAAGGGCTCTAAGACTAGGATAGAAATAGCAGTTGGAATACAAATCACTCTGGATGACAGATTTGTTGTTACCAAAAGATTGACAAGGAGAACAAGGAGTTCTCCTTGTCCACAATGAAAATAAATTCATGGAATGTCAGAGGCATTAATGCCTCTAACAAAAGGCATAGGATTAAACAAGTTGTTGATTCTATGCAGATAGATATAGTCATGCTTTAGGAGACCAAGCTCTCTCAAGACACATTTGAAAAAACCATTGCCAAATGGCACAAGTGGAAGTCACTGCATGCACTGGGAATGGGAGCCTTCGGTGGACTTGCAGTATTATGGAACCCCGAAACAATTAATGGACAACTCATTCATCAAGACAACAACTGACAGATGTTGAAAATTACTACTTTTGATATCTCTTTTATTTTGGTCAATGTTTATGGCCCTACTTCAACATAGGACAAATCTAGAGTGTGGGATAATATTACCCATTTCATTCAGATTCAAGATTCTTAGTATGTTATTCTTGAGGGTGATTTCAATGCATTTTGTCTCAGGTGGAGAAAATAGGGGTATTGCTCCTCCTATCAAAACTTTGCAAGATTTTAACTACTTTGTGGATAATAATAATCTCATGGATATCCACCCGTCTAATGGGTCTTTTACCTAGACAAATAAAAGGTCTGGATTTGCACATATTGCTACTCGTCTAGATAGGTTCCTTTTATCACAAGACTGGAAACTGAAGAGCATGGATATTACATCAAATATTCTCTCCTTGCCAGGTTCGGATCACTTCCCAATTTCAATAAATATCACGCAAACAAACAAAGGCAATGATACTCATTTCCATTCCTCTTTCAAGTTTGAAAGAATATGGCTTCATCACCCTCAATTCTTGCTTCATGTTCAGCAATGGTGGAATGGTACACCATATGTTGAAGGATATAGGATGCACCAATTTTCCATGAAACTAAAATTTGTTAAAACTCAAATCAAAAAATGGAATTAGCAAGTGTTCAAGAATGTCTTTACACAAAAAATAGAATTCAAGCAACAGCTAGAAGAAGTTCACAGTAGTATCATACAGAATGGTATGAATGAAGATACTTATGCAAGATAGAAAAATCTCCAGCATGAATGGGATGAGTTGTGTAGTAGAGAGGAAGTCTACTGGAGACAAAAGTCAAGAGAGCTTTGGCTTCAAGAAGGAGACAGAAACACAAAATATTTTCATGCATCACCTAAACAAAAGAGAGTTTCTAAAATGATTTTTCAAATCAAAGATGCTATTACAGGAAATCTCATTACAAATGAAAATCTCATTCGGGAAGAAGGGGTAAAATTTTATAAGAATCTTCTGGCACCTAACATATCGCCTTCACCTAGTGATTCACAAGTTAATGAGATTCTAGAATCCATACCAAATATGGTATCACCTCAATAAAATGCCATGTTGATGGCACCTTTTACCATCCAAGAAATTCGTAAGGTGGTTTTTCCCTTTCCTCCAGATAAAGCCCCCAAGCCAGATGGATTTTTTGCTATCTTTTACCAAAGTTGCTGGGATATTATTGGTTGGGATCTACTAGCTACCGTGGAGGAGTCTAGAAAGAACAAGAGTATGCTCAAGTATTTCAATACCACAAATATCTCAATAATCCCAAAGATCAAGGATCCAAAAACATTTTCTGACTTTAGACCAATTTCTTTATGTAATTTGACATATAAGATCATAACTAAGGCCATCTATCTAAGATTGCAACATCTTATCCCATCCATTACTTCTTTGGAGCAAGGAGGTTTTGTCCCAGGTAGAGAAACTATGGAAGGAGCATTAGTGGCTCACGAGGTTCTTCACTCAATAAACTCAAATCAAACATCAAATTTTATTATCAAATTAGATATGATGAAAGCATATGACAGAGTTTGTTGGAAGTTCTTGTTTCAAGTATTAAATAAAATGGGATTCTCTAAAGGATGGTGTAAATGGATTAAGGCATGTATTTTAGGAGCTTGGTTCTCAGTCTTAGTTAATGGAAAACTAGCGGGCTTCTTTTCATCAACTCAAGGAGTTAGACAGGGAGATCCACTATCTCTGATACTTTTCATCATCATGGCTAAATCATTTAGTAGAACTATTAATCATTAGCATGATGTAGGTAAGTGGCATGGTGCAAATACATCTGGTACAAATATATTTATCACTCACTCCTTATTTGCGGATGATGCATTGCTATTTGGTTTGTCAAAAGTTCAAGAGGCCCACCAAATTAAATATTCCTTGCAACTTTATTCAGAAGTGTCAGGGCAAGCTATCAATGTGCAAAAGTAAAAAATATATCTCTTTAATACTAACAAAGTGATATTTGATAAAATAGTTTGGATACTAGGCTTCACAGTGGACTTTCTACCATCCGTATACTTGGGAATTCCATTCTTTATGGGATCAAATAAAACTAGCTATTGGTCTTTAGTAATACAACGTATTTAGAGCAGGATAGTTTCTTGGAAAGCCAGATGGTTGTCATTGGCAGGCAGAATTTTTCTTATTAAATCAATATTAGCAACAATTCCAAATTACTTTCTTGCAGTCCTAAAAGCCCCTCCTAAAATATTACACCAAATACAAAAGATGATTAGGGGTTTCCTTTGGACAGGTAATATGAATGAAGCAAGAAAAATTCCTCTTATTTCCCTTCAAGACATGGCACATATCGTGGCAATGGGATGGGAAGGAGTTCATGACTTAACAAAAAGAAATGAAGCTTTTGGTGGCAAATTAATTTGGCAAATGTATAGAAAACCTCACTCCACATGGTGCAAGATTATGTAGCAGAAATATCTGGACAATAATGATCCTACAAGAGTCCTATCCATTTCGGATCCTCCAAAAGGTTCTGTCATATGCGATTTTATGATGTCTTCATGAGATTTTGTAGTAAAATGTATTACTTGGGAAATTAATAATGGTAGTATGGTAAATTTTTGGAGGGATTTGTGGAATGGACAACCTCCTTTATCAAAAAATATAGTATCTCAAGACATCATTACTGTTTTAGAAAATCACTGGGGTACACAACTCAATCAATATGTAGCTAATGTCTACACAATATCAGGCAAAGTTAATTGGAAAAACCCAGATGAGTTACCACTGAAAAATTAGCACATTATCAATTCAAAGAAATTCTAGCCTCTAAACAAGTATTCATGTCCGGGTCCGTAGATAAGATACTTTGGGCACCAGCTAAGGATGGCATCTATACAGTTAAAGAGGGATATAAAATTTTACAACAAAATGGAATGGACAAAGTACCATGTAGAGCATTCTCATTCTGTTGGAACCATGTTCTGCTTCCAAAAGCAGGTTGCTTTGCATGGCTTGCAATAAAGCATAGGATTTTGACTAGTGATAGATTGAGCAGATTGCACATTGCCCCATCATTTAATTGCCTTTTTTGTAATGGGTGTGAAGAGACAATGGATCATCTTCTTCTCACATGTCCATTTGCTATCCAATGCTAGAGTTTCATTTTGAACAAGTTAAATTATAGTACTCCATTTCAAAACACTATATGGGATTTTTTTCAAGCTTGGCCAATCCTTTATTCAAATTCGTTGTTTGCAAATCTTTGGAAGTGTACCCCGACATTAGTTGTGTGGGCCATCTGGTAGGAAAGAAATAAGCACATTTTCAGAAAAGAGGCATCTACCATTGACAAAGTTTTGGAGGGAATTGAGAGAGCAATATTAGAAGTGACTAATACGAGTCTGAGAAATTGCAAATTTAATCCTATTGTTACTTCATGGGATTCTAAAGTGATTCAGGAATGGAGGTAGTTACTCAATCCTAATGGTTGGAAAATTAATAAGATAACTTCTTCTTCAGTATCTCTACTGGAGGTGCATTGGATATCTCCATCTGAGGGATTCTGGAAATTGAATTTTGATGGGGCATCCAGAGGAAACCCAGGAATATCAGATTTGGGGGCGTGTATTCGGGACTCTCAAGGAACAGTAGTTGCTATTACAACATCCCCTCTGCCTACTGGTACTAATAACATGGAGGAATTTCAAGCTCTACTCACTGGCCTCATTCTAGCTAAGCAAGGTAATTATCAATTGTTGCACATTGAAGGAGATTCGTCAGTTATTATAAATGCTTGCATACATAGAAAATCATATTCATGGAAATTAAAGTATATTTTTAATCAAGTCTGGAGGCTTCTAGATGAATGTCAGGATGTTTGTATTTCTCATACATTTTAGGAAGGTAACCGAGTAGTAGATTATCTCTCAAATTTGGGATGTGACAGGTTAGTATTCTCATCACTAAGCCCATTCCTATGATTGAAAAGCATGGTGATCTTAAAAAAATAATTGAAATAGATAAGGCTGCCTGTCATCATCCACATCATTAAATCAAGCACAGTTTGGAAAAGAAAGCACCTGCCAAAATAATTAAACAATTAGGGTCCCTATTTGGTTATTGTCATTACCTTGTGTGAAATATTTTGGCACTAGTCTGTGGGATTGTAAGTATAGTTTGTAGGCAATTGGAAGGACATTTGCCACTCACTATTCACATGGCTTCCCAGGTGCAAAAGTAAATGCATATTGCCACTTCACTATGGGCATATATGGATGAGGATTTTCCATATCCACTCATAATTATAATCTCCAATGAGTACTTCAGTCTATATATCAAGATTTAGCTTGCATTTTAATCTCAGGTTTTGAAACTGTCAAAAGCGATACATGTCTCTGCCCTTTGTGAGGCCTGTCAAAAGCAACATCATGAAATGCTACCAAAAAATTACCGCATATGGATTCCACCGAGGCTTGATGAAATTGTGCTACCAAATGAAGTGGATGATTCGGTGCTGGATATGATGTTTATCATACATTCTCCTACAATTCGGAGGGCTATCAGGCAAGTAATTGGTGAAGAATTTATGATTTCCTCGGCATCACATTTCCTGTATCCTTCGAACATGGTATCCATCTTCCTCTCTAATGCTATGGACATTATGTAATCTCCCCTGATTCTTCAGTCATTGGCACACAAGGTAATATGGCCACAATTTACTGTGAATAATAAGTTAACTGTGGCTATGCAAAATTATGATCTTTGGAGTGGGATGGCGCTAGGGGGGGGTCTATTCTCTCACTCACAATTGCTTCATAAGCATGAATGTTTGGTCACGTATGAAGCCCTAAAAAAAACAATTGTTAAATGCAGTCCTTCCCACATGAAAGTTGCATTACAAGTCACTTCTCATGCTCTCAGTTTTTAGTTAGAGGAAAGAGCAAAGAAAATGGGGTATGCACTTCTAGACTTGCAAAGATTCTCCAATATGCTTCAAAGTCAAGGTCCACATAAGGTGCTAATGATTTGCCAGACTACTCGGGTGGGTGAGTGGAATGCCTAGCTTCCTTTGGCCTCATCAAAATTGTAGCCATCTCTTAATGCAGAACAAGCTGGGTCTAGATGGTCTCCTAAAATACCAAAGGAGGAGTGTGCTGGATGGGACTCCATCATGCCTCAGAGTGTTCATGGTTGGGACAGGGTTTTAGAAGAATGTAGGAGTCCAAAAGTGTAGGGTGACACAGAGCATGGGCGACCCAAAGACAGGGTGGAAATTAATCCTAAGTCATGTAGTGGTCTTTGAGGGTGTGATGTCATGGAGTGGCCAATGAATTGAAATCTTTTGGTTTTTTTTTTTATGATTCAACAATTTGAGCATTTGTTGTTATGCTATTTTACTTTCACATATGATTTTGTAAATTGGAGGCATAATCATGGGAGGTAGCTGATACTCCATAATGTATTTATGATACGCTCTTAATTTTGCTCGAAACTGTAATTACGTAAAATTATGTTGTTGTAATTAAAAGGGACAATGCTAGGTTTTCTTACTCATTCTTTCCTAGTTGACCTATTTTGAATCAATTTTCTTACATATAATATATTATAGTGGCTTGCCACTTTTGCCTTAAAAAAAATAAAAATTTCACCCTTAAATCATATAGAAATAATTCAATTAAATGTTATTTTAATTTTTGTACTTGAAAGATGCAAGATGAAAAAAAATCAAATTGATTTTTTTAAATTATATTGTCAAAAAAATTAACTCTTATTATTATTATTAAAATAAATCAATTTATTTATTTATTTATGTTTGAATAGTAGAAAGCATGTTTTTTTTTCACTTGAATGAAGGTTCTTGAAAATATTATTTCAAACTTATTATAATTCTCTTAATTCAGAGTTGGATTTTTTAACCAAATACCTATTAAAGATTACTTGAGTGATTTGAAATTTACAATTATATATCTATTAAAAATGAAGGTTAAAATTTAAAAAAATATATCTTCATTTGAAGTGATTTAAGTACTCTTTAACTTGGACAAATGATTGCAATTGAGTGCTCAACTACAATGGGTGGAAATAATTGTTGTTCATTTTGTGCCTCTATGATATATTGCGACTCAAAAAGAGTTTATATCATTGTTGCCCTCTTATGTAGCACACTTGTTGCAAAGGTTCCTCTTGTACTAAACCAAATTAATCTTTATTAAAGACCAAATTCTTTACTTTCCATTTCCACCAACTACAATGATTACATAGACATGTCATTGAATTGATTTGAACATCATGATTGGTAGAGGGGGAAATTGATCATGAAATCAAATTAAACATTATCGAGACTAAATCTTTTTTTGTCATCCACCAAATAAAATAATTTCCTCTCAAGTTCTACATTATTATGTAGAATATTAAATTTGGGAAAAGGGGAATAAAGCTATATAAACTTGGTGAAAAAAATAGGAGTTTGGCTTATATGATAGTCAAGAGAAAGGAAAAAATGTGCTAAAATTATTCTTTCAAGGTCAAAGGCAATGCCACCCTTAGTAAATTTTAATTCAAGAAAATGAAGGCAACATCAACTTAATTAGATATTTGAATTGGACTCAATTGAAACTTTTAACTTACTATATGAGATGTCAAGCTACTAAAGTATCACGTCCCTCACTGACGAACTCCAAGTTGGATTGGGTGGTTGTGAAAAAATGATTAAAAAAATAAAAAGATTTTTTACGGAGACTAAACTATAAATGAGGCATGGTGCCCTTATTGTTTCCTTAGTCACTCACATGAATGGACAAACCAAAAATAAAGGTCATTCCATTAACCAAATAAAGTGTCCAATTTTTTATTGACTAGTTTGAAGGAGAAAAAGTAAAGAAGAAGGCATGTGGGTGATCGATACCAACTGCTACTCTAGATTGTGAAGAAGATAGTTGAAAATATCACTAAGGTCACCAAGAGGTATACATTGGAAGATACTTATTTTTGGTTGGATAGACTTGTGCTAGTGGATTATAGGTGATTAAATTTGCAATCCATTGGTGTAGGTTGGTTCACTAGTTGTGGAAATCCTTAGGACTAAGGATGGAACCACTATGTAATATGAGATGCACAAAATCCTCTTCTCAATTTCCTAACAGTACACTTGACCTTGTTGTATTGAGGAAGAACCCCTAGTGTAGTATGGGATACACTAAATCCTCTTCCCAATTATCCATTAGTGTAAAAGATTAGGGAAAGGAATTGGACTTGCAATGTAATGTGCAATGCATTGACATTCATTTTCTCTATGGGATGCACTATCGATAGGATATAGTTAGCCATTGTATATGAGTTAGTCATTATTTTATTTGTGATGCATGTATGAGCTAACCACTATTGTCTTTTTGATTCATGTAAGAGCTAGTCATTATTTTCTTTGTGTTGCATGTTGGAGCTACTCATTGTGTATGTGATGTATGCCAAGGTTAGTCAACTTTTTTACTTGTGATGTGTATGATCTAGTTAGCTTGTGTACTTGTGATTTGTATGAGCTATTCCTTTGTGTATATGTGATGTATGCTTGAGATAATCATTATGTGCATGATTTGTGGTATGAGCCCTATGCGTATGTGTAAGTTGGTAGAGCTAAATGATTTTTTTAGTGGCCAATATTCCCCAATTGGCTAATAGTTAAAATTTGGGAATCAAAATTTTGCAAATATTTCAAGATTTGAGGCAACCTAAATCACCACTTTTTTACAAATTTTTTATTTGTCTTATTTGAATCACCAAAAAATTACTTTATTAAAAAATTTAACTCAAAGACTCACCATAATATTCGATAAATGAATAGATTAAATTTACCTAAATTTTATACATTATTGTAAAATCTAAATTAATCCACTAATAATATATCATAATTATTAATTACTTTGGGGCAATATCACCAATCTTTAGTTGCTAGGATTGATTCTGTTGGTTGTCTTTTCTTTCTACTTGCAGGTTTACACTATGATTGACAAACTAATGTCACAGACTCTATCACCACTCCAAAGTCTGCAAGGAAAAGGGCCAATTAACAAGGATCAACAAGGATCCTCCTACACTTTGAGCTTAGATGCTCAGGTGGGTGTACCTTTGATTCACTTCTTGAAAGGAATCACTAAATATTTTACAACTATACCTTTTACAAATTGGTTTTAAAGATTTTATCATTTAAATGTGTGATTGATGATGATGAACTGCTTCTAGAGAATGGATCAGTGCCTTAACCTAGGGCATAGAGTCACCCTATAACATATATCAACTAAAAATCCTAACTCAAACACTCTTGAACTCAAAATAAGTGCTTTTCCTATTATCCCTCTCACGCCCAAACCTAATCATCAAATTCCTATCCAACCCTGAACTCACTGAAACTGCCTTAAATACTTTAATCCTAACTTTGTTAGGAACTCAAAGATAATTCCACAATGTTCTTTGTCCACCATATGCTAACTCACTTTGTGACATTAACATATATGAGCCCAAGATCAAAACAAGAAGACAAACATAAATCTGAGACTAGAATTCAGTGTATTCTCATTAAAATTTGCAGAATCTATACATTACCAAAACAACACAATGCTAGGAAACAAACCCAAAATCCAGGCTCTCCTTATTCAGTCTTTTACATTGGCTCTCAACATAACACCATCAACAACCACAAAAATAAAAAACTACTACAATACATACCACTAGTCATTTTGGAATCCCAAAAATCAGGATGGAACTAGCTACAATGACTAGGGCAGAAGTTAGGGTTTTCACCCACCAAACCAGCTAAATTCAATCAAAATTTATTTCATTGGAGGAAAACCAAGCAACCTGGTCTGATCAGATCCAAGAATGATCTTCATTTATGATATCTCTCATAATAGTGTACTAAAGATCATGAATTCACCATGCTAATCAATCTGATCATTTACCTGCAACATGCCTCGAGAAACTCTTACCCATTCCTTCATGGTACAGTCCCTCTACAATCAATCATCAAACTCTTAGGACCATGCCGCAGCAGTTGACAAAATCAAATCTACTTGATCCAGCCACTCAAGCATTCAATTCTAGTCCTTTTGTCGCTGAAACCCTTTTTAATATTTGAATCTGGAAGAAATGGCTACATTCATGGTGCCAGATAGCAAATCAATGGTCAACATTCAAATCTGGACTCACTTTATATTAGCACCGTTAGATCTCTTTACTTTCCCAGGCTTCACACCTTAACTGCATAGGAATCCTGGTTTACATTTTCTCCTTAGTCGTGAGATCGCTAGACATCCTTTTTAACTTTAGTTATACTTAGCATTTCAGCGACTGTAGTCTCGTAATCTCCTAGTTATCTCTTTAACCGCCAAACCCTTCAGAGATCACGTGACTGAAGAAATTCTGACTGCCCATCAGGTCACAACACAAAATCACTAACTGTGTTCTGATCTGGAGATTACCCGACTGAGGGAGAGCTAACTGTCGCAAACCCTTTGAATTTATCTATAGATTGCATGACTGAGGAAAACCCTCATAGTCATTGAATTAACTTCCTTCTTTCCCCGATTTGGTGACTACAGGATTTCCTTCAATTTTTCCATCTAGCGATTTGCCGACTAACGAGGAGTCTCCAAATCACGAGAAATTTTTGATTGTTCAAATTTCTCTCTAAGATCATGCGACCATCGTTGATCTTCCTTTTTCCTCCATCCTACGGTCCACATCAAGTTGCAAGAACTTTTATGACTTAACTATTTGATTCAGCAACCCGAAGATAACCGTGTCGCTAAATCACTAGAGGTTAGCTCTTAACTGTTAGGAACATGAGGATCACGTGACTATATAGTTGCCAGATCGCCGAACCAAGAAAGTAACTGTGAAGCCAAACATGATGCTGACCTCACCTTAACCCCACAATAGCTAGAGACTTAGTGATAATGAGATTCACTGAGTCTTGTAATCTTTTCATCAATTGGGATTAAATCCTGAGATCACACGACTGAGACCATTCTCGAAGTCGCGAAAACAATTCTCAACTCTGAGTCAAATCTTGAGATTAAATATTGTCCATTGATCTTCAACTCTATCCTATAGCCATTGATGGTCCTCGCTTAATCTCAGAATGTTAGAAGACTTAACTGTTTGATCTCGAGATTGAGTGACTGAAGAAATTCATAACCACCCACCAGGTCGTTGAATACCTTATAACCTCTGAACCTACTGAGATCAACGGTTGTTTCAAGACCACGTAGGATAAACATCGTGCATCTTCTTCTTGAGAATATACGACAACCGTAGATCCTAACTGAACTTTAATTTACTCCATAAACTGAAGACCTCGGGCCCACTTATGATCTATCTGAACACCTGGAAGATTGGACGCCTAGCGCATGACCTCAAAAGCTCAAAAGATTCCATGCACTCATGCGCCCACCGTAGGATTAAAAGGGAACTAAGATGAATGCCGAGCACCACTGACAACATATCCAACTCACCGTTCTACAACCAATAACCATCGTACACCTCAGCACAATCTGACTATATATCCACTTGTATCATTCCTTATGATGTGGGCCTAACATCTCCCGATTCAGTGACTAAATCTCCACCACACGATCCTGATCTAACGGTAGTTGCTGGATCTCTGAACCTTATGCTGAATTTGACTTTTCCCAGGAGATCTGGCGACTGAGGCCATCTTGAAAATATTGATATAGTGGTCACCAAATCTCGGAATAAAATCTGGAGACCTGGCAACAAAGAGCCAATCGCTGAGTCACTAACTGCGTAAGAGATAACTGCCATCTTTGGGAGATAACGTGACCAAAATAAATCCAAATCACTGAATGAAATGGCTAACCGCATGAAGACCTGGAGACTTGGAGACAACCAGGAAAGAAGACCGCACCTCTATTTGGAGACTCAGCGACCAAAGAGAAAATCATAATCGCGGAGTAAAATATCACTTTAATAAATCATTCAGACATTACCCGACCAAAGGTAATTTCCATCTAGAGACCACGCAACTATAATTCCTTTCTTACAAAATTTGTTACAGAAGTCGCTAGATCTTGAGAAAACTTACAGAGACTTGGAGACTAAAGGGGTGATCACTAAGTCATTTGATAGTAAAGAATATTCCAAAGTGCTTGTGAGATCGGGTGACAAAGGCTTTCAGGCAACCGCTAAATATAAAGGAATATTCTTATTTCTTTGGGAGACTAAGTGACTAAAGAGAAAAATAAAGCGCACATGCTTGATAATCACTTAAGTGGCCCGAAAAGGTAATGAAGAATTAGAACAGGGCTTGGAAAAACTAGGGTTTTTTCCCTCCAATGGCTATAAATATGAAATTAGATCTAGGGTTTCAAGCCAGAGACAAGGAAAACAATTCAGAGGCCAGAGAAAAATTGATGCAACCATGAAAACTTTTACAGGTGCTAACAAATTCAAAATATAATCTAATTTTCCTCATTGTATAAATTGATATCACTTCTAGATTTTGATCGTGTTTAAGTTTTTTCATATATGTTTTAGATCACACTCCATGATCCATCATTAGGATGCAAATGAGTGCTAGGAGATGTAGAATGTAAATTTCATAATTGGGTTTGCACAAGGTCATATTTGAAGGAGGAAAATTTGAGAGGGTACACATGAATTGAGAAACCAAAGAATTAATAAATTAATAAATTCCAAATGCCAAAAAAGGAAAAAAGACCAAGGAAATAAAGAAGCATGAAAATTGAAAGGGGATGAAATAATAAATGCATAAGGATATGTATGTGCACATACACATACACATACACATACACATTGAATAGTCTCACAATAGGTAGATATAATCATGCCATTGTCTTGCTTAAGGATAAGATATCTATACTACGGATTACCTATCCCCATCATGAAATGCATTTAAATTGTCAACCCAGGGACGTAGACTTGAAATGGGACAGCACAGTTTGTGCACTAAGTTCCTTTAGGAGTCATAACACCTATGTTGGAGGAAGATAAAATGCATGAAAGGAATCTATGCTATTGCTGCAGGGAGTAAACACACTTGAATATTGAATGAAATTACTACATAAAACTTATGAAATGAATCTAAGCCTGCCTAACAACTCAAAACATTCACTATACCCATTTCTGCCAATGCTGCAGGAACAAACATAGTGGCAATGCTGTAGGAATAAAATAGTAACTCTATCTAAAAATAGGAAAAGTACATGAAGAAAATCTATTCTACCTTAATCTAATCCACCTTCCAAGTGGACCCCCTTAGTTGGCTTCTCCTAACTACTCAACACAAGAGATAATCCAAAATAACTCTTCCATTAAATTATTCTTAACTGGTTACATAACAACTGAATAACTCATGAAGAACAAAAACAGAGCAACTTTCACTATACTGAATACATAATTCTATCTTTCTTCATTACCTACTAAATTAGTCAAAATCCCTTTATATCAAGGATTGACACTTATTGAAAACATAACAGAAAAGTCTCATTAAAACTCACCAAATATGGAGGAGATAAAACAACCATGACATAATACAATTACTGCTAGCAACCGAATAATAGTTCTAAGGAAATATAGCATAACTAATTCCCTATATTCTCTAGAATAATAGCTCCTTCAAAGCTCAACATATCCATTGGAATCATGCTGGATTCTCCCACCATGGTTGGTCTTCTAATGCTCCTTCTTTAATGCAGATGCACCACTCTTCATACCGCTCTGTATTACCTGAAAGGTTAGTAACATTTGGTACACATATGCAAGTCAACATTTTCAACCCCTTCTTAAATGTTAGAATATAGCTTGAAATAATTATATGAAGTACTGCATTATATTTATAATAGTCATCAAAACATATCACTCAAGCTACCCATAGATTTGTGGCTTTATCTATACTTGGCATAGGTTCACATAAGTATAAGCAATAAAATGTCTTTGAAATGTTTGTCAAAGTATCAACAAAATATAAAGATCATAACAAAATTGAGGCAATAATTAGACTCATCATTTGCCCTCTACTATCAGAATGCTTGTCCTCAAGCATTCTATTTCCTTGCTATGGTCCTAAAATCACCAATGGTTGTCTTTCCTTTCTTTCCACTTTTGAAAGTGTAGTAGAACCTCCTTGTGTGTTCCAAGTAATCTTCCTAATGCTCCTCAACCAACTGATCTAGTCTAGTGGCACTGATGTCATATAGGGGCCAAAATAGTGTAGGTGGCTGGAAAGATAAAGGCATCCATAATTCTCTTCTGGGCTGCCTTCCCAAATTCATGTAATTAGCCACCCTGTGGAAAACTGCTTCATAATTAATCAAACTATGTGGTTCTGCTTTTCTGAAAGCTTCAGGCAACTTGTTCCACCTACTTCTGACTCTTGAAAGAGCTCTTTAGGCTATAAAATTGGGAAATGTCTGATAATCTCTATAAACTTTATCCCTTAATGGAAATACTTTTTCCCTGATTTTTGGCTTTGGTCTCCCATAAGTCAAATTGAGCCAATCCCTCAAAAGAACATCAGACTTATGTGACTTAGCCCTTAATGGTAAAGATTCAGATTTCTCTAGATCCTTGTAGCTGTTCAGCTATCTGTCATAGTTTGTCTCATTATGCATCCATGACATCAAGGCCCTTAAGTGAATGTCCCCTATATAGAGCAGAGGATTCCACTCTGTTTCATGTGGGATAATAAAATTGTGCAAATAAAGCTCACATAATAGATTTTGTTGCCATGATGGTAGAGTCTGATACAAACCATAAAATTCTTGGGCCGTCTTGAATTCACAATCAATATCTTTCATTGTCATCATAAGTTGGAACAAAAGAAATTGCTTCTTTAAGAAAATAGCATATACCCTAGGTGGTGGTCTACAAGCTATCACCTGGTCAACTAGTTTTAAGGCCTTGTTCATTTGCTCTTTCTGTTTCCTTAGCTTCTCTTTGAGAGATTCAATCTCCTCATTCTTCTCAAACATCTCCCTTTAAATTTGATTTCTTTCCTGCTTCCCCCATGTTTTCTGAAAGATAAAATGGTTGTATAGATGAAAGAGGACAGACTGAATTATTGATGAAGGGAACTCTTGCGTTTGAACCTTCTTTTTCTTCTCCTTAACAGTCTACTAGAAGAAGTCAGTGAACCATGTTGACTGATAAGATATAATGGATACATTAGAGTATACAGGATGCCGAGGAGTAGATTGAACATTCATAGGAATGCTCTCTTACATTACTTTAGGGTTCAGTTCAGGCATTCCTTGATCATTCTGTGACATGCTACTGCTAGTTTCTTGCTCATTAGGAGGCTCCTCCATATGATAGGATTCTACCTATGTAGGAGAGTCATCAAGAATAAATTCAACAGAGGGCTCTTTATTAGGTTTTGGTGCTGGGACTTCTGGGTGTTGAGGAGAAGGTGGAGAGACATGTCCTCTCATGCGAGGGCTTCTATGCACAACTGCCTCTTCAACCACTGCAATTTTAGGTTGATGAGACCTTTTAGGTTTATGTGCTGCAAGAGTAGATCCTGCATGAGTAGTTATTGTAGGACTCGACCGTTTTCTTTTATTAACTTGAATTGCAGGGTTTGAAATTTCTCCTTCTAAGTTAGGGATTTCTTTTCTAACTTTTTGCTTTCCTTTTCTTGAGGAAGAAGTGGGTACATTACTCTTTGGAGTAGGTTCAAGAGGTTGGTTTTCTGGTAGTAATTCCAGTTCTTTCTCTTTCTCAGCTGCTTCCTCAGTAGGGTCGGAAGATTCTACTACATCTTCTAAAGGTTGGGCCATAGGATTTACTTGGGGTTACAAAGTTTTGGTTTGGACAAATTCAGCCCATGACATGGGGGAAAAATCTCTAAGAGATTTCTTAACCAAAAACTTGATTAGGGCATGGTGACTAATAGAGTTTGCATTGCCTTTTTGAGTTTCCTCGGCACTGATACTTAGCATATTGTAAAGAAAATTAGGAATATTAACCTAAAGATTATGTCTAATACAGCTAAGCAACTTAAAGTGATGAGAATGAAAATTTGAAAACCTTCCCTCACAAGTTAAATACCTAAAGATGTGCGTAGCCAGTTCTGGAAATGGCTATGCAAGGGACAATCTGTTGCACCCCCACTTAGTAATTTCAAGTAGAGGATCACTCAGCCTGGTGAACTAAGCTCGAGATGACTTGGCATCATGCTCATTTGGATAATGTTCTCCCACAACTGGTAACCTTGTAACTTCCACAATTATCTCTTTGGTAGAAACTACTGTTAATCTCGATATGGTTGCTTGTCCTTCTTCAAATGTACTCATGAATTTTGCAGCAACCTCCTCATTAAACTTTGTCAGTTGAAGAAAATAGCCAAGCCAGCCACATGCATTGAACCTGCAAACTGCCTCAACATCTGCCAGTAAAATACCATGAATGATGGGTTCATGTCTCTGTAATTGTCCACCCATCTTAATAATGCCCACTCTCTAATTTTCATCTCTTCAACCCACTGCTAAGATTTTGGCTTCTCTGCAAATTTCCTCTTTTGAAATGCAATTACGATTCTTGAAAATACCAATATTTTTGCTTGCATTACCTTTGTTTTACTTGACATGAACTATAATAATGGCATTGATTTCAGAGGTCATCAATACCTTAAGTACGAGTTACCTCACAAATTAATTATGATCCTTTTGAAGTCATGTCAAGTTTAGGAAATCAGAATTTGAAAGTATGGGAAATGTGTGAAGTATTTAAAAATTAATGGAACACAATATAAGTACAACACTGATGTGACAGGGGTATGACAAGGGTAATGACACTTGGAAGTTAGTACACTTCTCCTGCCCCCTACTAAGTTGAACAAGTGTCCGCACTTGTTAAATTTAGCATGAGGTTGAGAAACTAGCTTAAGGCTTATATTATACATTTAATGCAGTACTAAATATAATTAATTAAACCTGTGCTCTAAAAGTAAGTAGGAAGTTAGAAAGTTGTACCTAGCCATTAGTTACCATACATGAATGTGAGCTGAGGAGAGTGGTGATTCCGATGGCCGCATTAGATTGCTGATGTGGCATTTTATTGAAAACATTTGAAAAGAGAAATTGTGGGTGACATGGAATTTGGGTGGGTGGTAGATATAGAAATGAGATGAGTTGGTGAGAAGAAAAAAGAAAAATGAATGAATGAATATACCTCATTTAATGAAGTTTTATTATGAATGCTTAGAGAAAGCATGTCATGGTGAAGCTATAGGAAGAAGGTTTTCACCTTCTGCTGTAGGAACTATTTCCTGAGGGTCTCTAAAACTAGGCATGTTGAACTATTGTAATAATTCTTCTTTGGTTTGAGGCTTGTGATACAGGCGCAAGTGGTGTCCATTGACTAGCAGCTTAAATTGTACTGGATCAAGTGTTGTCAACTGAACTGATCCATTATCAAAGACATGTTGAATTTCATAGGGTCTAAGCCATCTGGTTTGCATCTTTCCTGGGTTCTCCTTGTATCTGGAATCACATAATAAAGCCCAATCTACTACTTGAAAATGCTTACTCTTGATATGTGAATCATGCCATCTTTTCCTTTGGTTTTGGATTAGTTCTATTCTCTCTAATGCCGACTTGTGCATTTCATCCAAGGAGTTAAGATGGAGGAGACATTCTGCTTGTGCTGCAGGAAGATTGATGTTTAGCTCAAGTACTATGCACAATGTTTTGTGTTCAAACTCTATGGAAAATATTGCTACTTTTTCATAGACCAATTCAAATGGTGTGAACCTTGTTGTTGTCTTCCATGTTGTACGGTAAGCCCAGTTTGCCTCTGTCAATTGACTACTCCAATCTTTGTGATGCAATTGTACTGTCTTGGTTAATATGGCCTCTATTTCTCTATTGGTCACCTCTACCTATCCGTTGGCTTGCAGATGATAAGGACTAGACTTCCTATGCCTTATGCTATACTCCTTCATTAGCTCTGTAATCAGGTTTGATGTGAACTGGGCACCCTGATCCATGACAAGCTCTTTGGGGACTCCGTATCTAGTAAATATTTCTTCATACAAAAATTTAGCTACTTTTTCATCCCTTGCATTCCGCATAGCTTTCACTTCCACCCACTTTGTTAGGTAGTCTGTAAAAACTAAGATGTAGGATTTTCCATTTGACAGTGGATCAATTGGGCCAATGAAGTCCATACCCCACTTGTCAAAAGGTGTTATTGCAACTTGTGGATTGAGTGGCATCTCATCTGATTTCATTGGATGACCCATCCTCTGACATTTATTACATTTTTTTGTATAATTGGCTGCATCTTTGTGTAATTGAGGCCAATAATATCCTGTTATTAAGATTTCCAGGGCTGTTTTCTTTGCTGCAAAATGATCTCCACAAGGCTCATCATGAAAAGCATGGAGTATATCATATACTTCATCTTCTCTCACACATCTTCTCATAATATGATCGAGACCAGTGTAATATAGATTGTTATATATCCATGAAAACTAAAAGCTCTTTTCTGCAAGCTTTTTCTTGTCTTTCTGAGAAAAATGTGGGGGAATCTTATTTGCTGCAAGATAATTGGCTATGTCTTCATACCATGGGTTTTTGATTGCTATGTGGAACAGGTGCTCATCTGGAAATGTATCTTCAACTGGAGTAGTGTCTTCATCAACATTTTGTAGTCTAGATAAGTAGTCAGCAACGACATTGGCCTTTCCTGGTTTATCAATAATTTTGATGTCAAACTCCTTCAGTAGTAAAAGCCATCTTGCCAACCTGCCTGGTATAGCAGGTTTGTTCATCAGATATTTTATTGCAGAGTGATCAGTGTGAACAAAAATGGGATAGCCTATGACATAGTGTCATAATTTGTTCAATGCATAAACTATAGCTAGGAGTTCCTTTTCAGTAACTGTGTAGTTCAATTCAAGGCCATGGAAGCTTTTACTGATATAGTAAATTACATTCTCAAGGTTAGTAGTCTTTTGTCCTAGCACAACACCTATGGCATAATCTGATGCATCTATATGGATGTGGAATTGAATAGACCAATCTGGTCCTTTTAGGACTGGATCAGTTGTTAGGAGGTTCTTTAGCTACAGGAAGGATTCATCACATGCTTGTGTCCACTTAAATTCAGCTTCTTTGGTAAGCAATGTATACAAAGGACTAGCAATTTGACTAAAATTTTGAATAAAGTGTCTATAGTATCCAGCATGTCCTAGAAAAGATCTTACATCTTTTTGTTTAGTAGGAGTAGGTAATGTAAGTATTACCTCTACTTTAGCTGGGTCCACTTGAATTCCTATTGTTGATATGAAATTCCCAAGTACTACTCCTTCCTGCATCATCATAAAGCATTTCTCACTATTAAGGGATAGATTATGCTCCTTACACCAGATTAGTACATTTTCAAGATTTTTCAAAGCCTCATCAAATGTCACTCCAAATGCTGTAAAGTCATCCATATATATCTCCATACAATCATGTAAAATGTCAACAAAAATAATGATCACAACTCTTTGAAATGTTGCTGGAGCATTACATAATCTAAAAGGTAGAATTGAATAGGCATATGTCCCCCATGGGCATGTGAATGTAGTCTTCTCCTGGTCCTCTAGAGCAATAGTTATCTGATTATATCCACTATATCCACCAAGAAAGGAAAAATACTTCTTACCGGCCAAAGTATTAAGTACTTGGTCAATGAATGGTAATGGGAAGAGATCTTTGTTGGTAGCTTTATTTAACTCCTTGTAATCCACACAAATCCTCCATTTGCCCCCTTTTTAGGTACTATTACCAAAGGTGATACCCACTTACTGTCAGATATAGGATATATAAAGCCAACATCTAATAACTTTTGCAATTCTGTTTTAACTATCTCCCTTAATGCTGGATTAATACTTCTTTGAGGTTGGCGAAGGGGTAGACTACCTTCATTGATATATATCTTATGAGTACATAATGTTGGGATTAATCCCTTCATATCCCCATATCCCATGTAAAGGTTTCTCATGTGTTTGCAGTAGTTTAGTGAGTTGTTCCATTTGTTGTGGAGGCAACTTATTATTCACATAGAGATTATGACCTTTAGAAAGCTCAACAATAGTTTTAAGGTGAAGCATGGATACTTCAAGTATAGGACTTGTGTTTACTTGACTAGGTAGAAACTAGTGGATAATATTAGAATCTAAAGGTAATACACAATCCTCAAGATTTTCTTCATATGTACTTAACTCTAACACATAACTCTTAGATACATCTTTGATTACAACATAGTCATTATTAAGAATGCTCCTGATGACTTAATCTTCCTCTTGCAGCTTTAGAAAGGATTGCCTATGTAACATCATGAGCTGAACCATAGAATTCAGTTCTTCTTCCCCATCTCCTAAGTCTGGCCATATAGGTGTACTCAAATCTGGCTGCGGTTGAGCTGGAGGATACAATGCTAATTTCTTAGTGGCTTGCCCATCTGAAATTGTCATGTTCCCTGATCTACAACTTATGTTTGCATTAGCTATTTCTAGCCATGGACATCCTAGAATAATAGGGTAACTAGCAAGGTTCACTTTTGGTGAAAGGATCATGAAATCAGTAGGGCACTCCCAAGAATCTAAGGCAACTATTATATCTTCTATCATTCCATCAGGAGTAACACTAGAGCTATCTGCTAATTGCAATATTGTTGGAGTAGCTCTCAACCCTTCAATACTTAGCTTATTCATAGTATCCTTAGTCATTACATTAATGGAAAAACCTAAGTCTATTAATGCATTTTTGACAGACTGGCCATTAATGATGATATTCACAACTGAACTCCCTGGATTTGAATATTTTGGTAATGACCATTTTTCCTAGCATGATATTAGCTAATTGTCCTATAACATGAACTATTGTAGGATCCTTTTTCTTTCTCCCAAGATTTTTAAGAAAAGCTTCTTTTATTGCTTTTCCATAAACTGGAACATCTTTTATTGCTTAAAACAGGGGAATCTGGATATGCATGTTCTTAAGCTGGTCAATGATATCAAATGGCTGATCTTCTTTTGGTATGGACTTCTCCATGCTGAGCCTCTGAGGAAAATTTGGTTTAACTGATGTTTGAACATTAGCTGAGTTGGAAATATTTTTTGATGCAACAGTATTTGGAAAATCATTTTCTAAAATCGGTATTGTTGCTGCAAGAAGGTTTGGAACTTCAGTGATAAGGGGTGGTTCAAATGCTGGCAAGGTAGTACCTGATCTTAGGTGTATATCAGCTATATCAAGTGCATAGGCAGGGTATTGTTATGCATCAGTAGCATACATTTGTTACTATGGTTGTTGACTGTTGGGATTTGGTTGAGGTTGAGCAGGTAATTGTGTCTGCTTTTGAGGATTTGTATGTGAAGGTGATGGCATTGTTGCAGGCATGTTTGTTGGAGGTGGTAGAGGTGGATATCTAGGATTTGGATTAGGCCATTGCTGAGGTCCTCTCCACTGGTTAGTGGGCTACCAATTTCCTTGTGGTTGTTTCCATTAGTTTGGAAATTGTGACCATTGGGGTTGCTATGGAGGATACCATTGATTTTGTTGATTATTTGGCCAAGCATTATTCCAAGTGGGTTGACTATACTATGGAGGACTTTGGACATTCCAATTTTGCCACTAACTATTATATGGACTTGAAGTTTGTAATGGGTCTTGAGGCATACCTTGTCTCGTGGCCCATGGACGGCGTTGAGAAATAAATAATACCTCCTTGTCCTCTCCTTCTATCTTCAAGTACTCAGTTGGAAGATGTTGGTTCTCTAGGTTTGTGACCAATTTGCACTTACAATCCTTGTTTTGTTTGTGGAAATCAGGACAATATTATGCCAGTTACGCCTCTGCGTCTGCATGTTTCTTCTTGGTGGTCATCGTGCTCAGATGTGTGGCAACATCATTAATGATGTCTTGCTTGAAGTCTGATAACACATTTGAAATCTCCATCTTTGAAATACCAGAGCCACCCCTTTGGTTAGCGCTGAGTGAAATCCTCTTCCTTTCTTGACTGCTTCTCTAGAATAGTTCATACATATCTTTTGAAGGTCATCCTAGGAGGATTGAGATATATCACCTTCGGCCATGAGGTCCAAGGCTTCAAGACAATTTTCATTCACTCCTCTTAGAAAAATCAGCTTCTGTGAATCCTCCTACAATGCATGTTGTGGGTTCTTTTGTAGACTAAATAAGAAGCGTGATATGTGTATGCACCCTAAAATGGTCGCCTAGACTTTGGGCCCCCATTTATCAATTTATCAAGTCCCTGAATCAATATCAACATTTTCAATTATATCAATTTCCTTGATCAAATCATAATCAATTCAATATTTCCTAAGGGTTGAGCCTTATTTAATTAAAAAGAGAAAAAAATAAAAAAATAAAAATCTTATTTAATTAAGAGAACATGCTCCCTTTTAATTAATTAAAAATCTCTTTTAATTAAATAATTAAATAATCTTTTAATTAAATAATAAAATCACTTTATCCTAAGCCACATTTAATTAAAAGAACAAATCTCTTTTAATTAAATAAAAAAATCTTTTAATGGAAACCACTTTTCTAAAAATAATAAATAAATAATAAAATAAAAATAAAAATAAAAAGACTTTTTGTCTTCACATGAATGCACACTTTTCAAGGTGAGTGGAATCTCTTTTTGCCTCTTAATCTCTTCCACATATCTTTTTGCCTCTTAATCTCTTCCACATATCTTTTTTGCCTCTTAATCATGTCCATTGATTTTGCCTCTTGAGAATTTTGAGCACATGGATCAACCAAGATTTAATTTCCACCTTTGATAATTCTTTTTTGCCTCTTAATCTTGACCGTCCATTCATTTCTAAAATCCTTTAAAAGGAGACTCTCTCCTCATTCTTAATCATCCATCTTTTGCAAGATCCATCTTTGGCATGATTCATCTTTTGTATAATTCATCTCTTGCATTATCATTCTCTTGGAGTCTTGGCATCTTAGCATCTTGGAATCTTGGAGCTTCTCAATCTTGGCATTTTGGAGCTATGGTATTCTTAGATCTCTCATATTGAAACATTGCATCATCATTTCATTTTTATTCTTGCATCATAGTTTAGTTTCATTATCATTGCATTCTTAATTTAGTTTCCTTTATGCTATAGATTAACTCACATAGTTTAATTAGCAAGGATTTGTAATACTTGTATCTTTTATTTTTATAGCTTAGCTTGCATCTTCATTCTAGCATAGTATTGCATTGCATTCTCATTTAGATTTCTTGTGGATATTGGCATTCTTGCCCTTATCTTCATTGAATCTCCCATTGCATGGTTTACTAGCAAGGTTATAGGCTTAATAGCTCTAGCTGAGAGCAAACTTAAAATACCCTTGCACTCCATGCCTAGGGAGCTCTAGGTCGCTTTCTCAAAGTTTTCCTCTCATGGATTCCCTTGGATATAATGACTTAGAGAAGTGCACTATTTAGAGTACACATTTTTTGGCACCCACCATGGGGCAAAACACCCTCGTTTTGTCCTTCATTTTATGAATTTTTCGTCATCATTTAGCTTTAGTTTATTTGTAGTTTATTATTGGATTTTTGATGTGCTAACCATTGTGGGGCTAACAAGTTGTGCTTGTAGGTGTGCCCTCATTGCTTGAAATATTTTCTCAAAAGAACGCATGCTAAAAGGGCTACTAACGGGTTTTGTAGGGCTGCCCAAAAGCATAAAAATCAAAACAAAAAAATTGCTTGTGTTTATTTCCTTTCAAGTGTGGCAATTACTAGTTGTTTCATTTTTATAGGAACATAATATCTTGTGGAAGGAATTTTGAGGTGGTAGGAGAGTATGCTCTTCACCCTTGTGGTGAAATAGAAATCTTGACCCATCTTGGGATTTTGAAAGCAAGGGGGTAATTAAATCTCTTCTTGGTGTGTTTGGGAGAAATTTTTGAGATAGGGGAGTATGCTCTTCACCCTTGTGGTGAACCAAAAACTTTGAACCTCAAAAATTGATCTACTCTTTGTTTAGATTCAAAATCCTTTAGCGGGCCTACTCTTGAGCAATCAAGAGGAACGACCCAAGTGGGGACAAGCTAATACCGAGCTATTCCAACCCACTATAATCTCAAGGCTATCAAGGACATAAAACCTTGGTAGACATAACACTTGTCTTCGCTTGATGTGAGTAACTCATGGGATTGTGACCATGGGGAAAGCATTGAGCAAGAATGCTTAAGGTACTCTTGAGGCCGCGAGGTCCTAGTCCTTTATGAGGAGCAAGAGGGGTGTTATGAACAGAAGCCCTTACTACTAACCATTAGTTAGAAGCCACCTTATTTTTTCCACTTAGCTTCTTGGTGCAAGGATTGATCCAAGTGGTCTTACCCGGATCACCCCAAGACACTCACCATATGTGTTCCTTTGGTTGCGTTTTTGACACTTCCATGACAACACCAATATCTCTTGTGGGCAACCACTTGGTGTGAGGCAAGGGAGCATCAAGTTGTGGGCCAAGTTGCTAAGTAACGAGCCTTGTCCTTCTAGGTAGTAATTGCTTGAATTGTCTTTGATTGTGCTATACTAGTGTAAACGTTCTCAACATTCAAATAAAATGGTAGCATTCATAAGGTTTTCTATTTTGATATCACAAGTACTTGTCTTGGCGAGGTTGCTTTTGCCCTTGTTTCAAATGTTCTATGACATGTTTGATCCTATACTATTTGCAAACCTGTCTTTTATCTACTGTTACTGCTTGTCAAACTAAGAAATTGCACTATCCAACCTTTGAACTTTATCAAAATGCTTCAAAACTGAGATTTTTATGTTCACTGGTCAAAGAGTCATACGACCTGGAACAGTGTCGCACCTTATTTTGAGAAATATCACGCAACAGTTCATCCCTACACAACTGTCACCCCGCTTGCCTGGAAAGTGTCACCTAGCCTTATTGGAAACTGTCACTTGGCTTAGGGTGAAGTGTTGCCTCACTATAAACTATCACCTTGTCTTCCTGGAAAGTGTCACCCAGAACCTTTTTGCTATCTTGTTGCTATTGCAATCCGGAGCTGCTAAACTTGCATTTTAACCTATCATAGAGTGTCTTTTTCTATTCTTACCTGAAGCTAGTCTGTTATCTGCATGCTTAGACTTGTTCTAGACTGAAACAAATGAGCTAAAACTATTGAATTTGAGCTTAACGAATGCTACTCTTGATCACTTGTCGCATCACGGTTACCTCTCTAGCTATTTGCTTATTGAGCTTCTTGTTCGCTACTCAGCTTTAGTCAATTGATTGTTGTAAGTGCTTGAGAACTTTTGATGAGCCATCTCTTTATTGTTCTACTTTGACAAGTGATCTTTATTAGCTTTTCTTATCTCAAATCTGAGAAACTTTGTCTCATTCTATTAGTCGACCAACATCTCTTTTCATGCCGGTTACAACTCGGTCTCAATTTGAGCAGGAGAGTCATCCTTTGTTCAATTATACACAGTTACCTTCTCCAACTAGATGCTCACAAGCACCCATTAGCAACAACAGTTATAGTTCTAACCAATCTGAGGATTCTAAGGCTACCCTGTGGTACAAACGAGGTTTCCTCTTTTCCGCATTCAAGACCCCCAAAAAACACATACAGTGTCTCACTCACTTTGACTGAACAAGAAAAATTTCAATGCTTGCAAGAACACTTTGAGCATAAGGATAACCAAGCGCACTTAGACAAAGAACACAATCAAAAAAGGATGGATGCTACTATGTGCATGGCTTATAGAGGAATGTCTTATGAGAAACCCGAGACTAGTAACTATGAGCATAGACCTCTTTTTAATGGCAACAATGGCAACAATGGCAAAAACATGCCATCAAGATCTCCTCCAAGACCCACTTTTGGTATGCCTTCTTCACCTCCTAGACATCCTCCCTCTCAACATGAGGCAGAGGCTGATGATGAGATTTCTAGTGAGGATCTTATGAGATTTGAACAAGATGTGGTCTCCCAACGAATGATGCATAAGCTTTTATAGCGTAATGGCGACCAATATTTTTAATATATGACTTCTAGAGGATACAAGCTTCCTCCCGGATATGATGTCAAATAAATTGTCCAACAAAGAGTACCAACTGAATTGGAAGTCCTTCAGGAAGAACTGCGTTGGACAAATCAACGCCTTACCCAAATGGCAATAGAAAGAGAGCCTCCAAAGGTCTCTTTTGTAGAATCAATTTGTGCTCTTCCTTTTGATAAAAGTCTATACATGGTCCCATTTCCTAGGGATATTGAGGTTCCCAAATATGACAAGTATGATGGAAATGGTGATCCTCATGACCATGTGCGTCACTTTTGCGCTCATAGCATGGACTTCCTTCATGAAGACACATTTTTGCTATGATTATTCCCTCGAAGCTTAAGAGGACAAGCTTTAGAATGGTTTGCAAAGTTGACACCTCCTTTGAAGACTTTTGATGAGTTGGCTATGTGCTTCACACAACACTATTCATACAATATCCAACAGCCTATCACCATGATAGATCTTGGTGCTTTGAGACAAAACCAAGGAGAGTTATTTTCTACTTACTTGCAACGTTGGAGGTCATTGTATTCACGATATCCTCATCAACTACTCGAGAGAGAAAAGATTGACATTTTCATCAACACTCTAGTGCCTGAGCTATATTATGATCTTAGGAAACAACTGTTCTCCTCTTTCAATGACATGGTTGAAAGTGCATATAGGATTGAGGATGTGGCCATTAGAAAGGGGGATATTGTTATTAATAAAGATACTAGAAACAATGGCAAGGACAAAAATAAGCCTTGGAATAGAAACAAGTATGTTGTTAATGATGGGGTTGTTGACGCTCCTAAAGCTAAAGAGCCTGCTTTCAATCTCTCCAATGCTATCTATGAAACAAAACAACAAGAAGCTACCAACGCTCACAGTGCTCCTAAACCTCAATATGCAAATAAGCCTAAGAAGTCATTTCGAAAGAGAGTCTATACCAAGTTGGTAGAACCTTACGATGTGATCCTTAAGACTTTGGTTGACAATGGATATCTTACATTTCCTGATAAACCTAGTAACTGGGATCCGCTAAATAGGCTTGATTGGTGGAGAGAGGATCATTACTACCATTATCACAGAAAAAAGGGACATCTGACAGACAATTGTTTTAAGCTTAAGGATGATATTCAAGACCTCATTGATAACAACACAATCTCCACTAATGGCTTAACTAAAAATTAGGATCACACAGCTTTCAAAGATCCTCTACCTAAGCATGACAAGGGGGAAACCTCTCAAGCACATAAGAAGAATCATGATGCTAAGATCAACTATACATATACTTTTGATACGCCTGTGATCAACATGATAGAGCCTGTTGAGAGTGTTCTAATGCTAAGGTCTCAAGATGATAATAAAGTTAGTCATGGTAAGCCAAAGTTGGTCTTGCAAACATGTGGTAGTTCATCTTCCCGAAGTGAGACACAGAATGCTGTTACTAGGGGGCAAGCTAATATTGTCCTTAAAATTGCACAAGATCCCAAGCAAGCTTTTCCTTCCAAACAAGCAGCTCCTTTAGCCACCCCTAGCTATGATCTTGTCCAAAATTTGCAAAAGACACCAGCCCAGATATCTATCATTGAGTTGCTTCAGTTATTCCCTTCGCATAGAGAGATTCTTGATGAGGCTCTACGTACAACACATGTTCCCAATGACATTGATTCAGATTGATTTCAGGCTATGGTCAATCACATTTCATCTCCGTTATCTCTCTCCTTTTCTACAGAAGATGACATATCTATTTCTCACCCTCATAATCCAACTTTACACATCGAAGTTCTAGTCTACCACACCTGCGTCCACCGAGTCCTGATAGACAATGGTGCAAGGTTAAATATTGTTTCTTTCAATGTCATACAATAGTTGGGTTTGTCAGAATTTGCTGTGGATTCTAAGAAGAAGATTACTATAAAAGCTTATGATGAAGTGGAAAGATCTTCCAAAGGTCTTGTCACGCTGCCTGTTTGAGTGGGCCCTGTCATGAAAGATATTAACTTTCAAGTATTGGACATCCCACTCACATATAACATTCTTTTGGGCATCCTTGGATCCATGACATGTAGGTTGTTCCTTCCACTTATCATTAGTGCATCAAATTTTCATACAATGGCACTGAAGTTGTGATTCCTAGAGATCATACTATTGCTATTAATGCTCTTGCTGCTGCTGAAACATTTGTTCCTCACAATGAACCTTCTGTTGATCCTAGTACATCTCTAGTTGCTACTTAGAAAACACTTAAGATGATGAGCCTTGGTATGGGTGAATATATGCTGGATTCTTTTGCTTCTATACCTGTTTCTCCTAGGTCATATGGGAAACCATCTGATAAGATGAAGCCTTCTGCTTCTGCTATGACGGTCTTTGATACTTTTGTTTCTTCATCCATTCCTTTAGAAGTAGAAAGAGAAGAACAATTTGTCCAAGAGTGGATCTATAGAGAAGAGGAGGGTAGTATGGAAAATGCCCTCCTTGATTATTCCAGAAATACTCCCATGCTTAGTAATTCAGACATAGATACAGATGAGTCACCACTAGACACTATGGCTCAAATGGGAGATGATCTTCCTTCTACTTCACTTCTTTGGGGAGAAGAATGTATATCTATTGATGATATGGTTGAGGCCTCTATGTCTAGAACCTATGTGCCTAAATAATCATTGAACTATGATAGACAACGTCGCAACATTGCACAACTGCTACAAAGAGGTGATCTCAAACATAATGACATGAGTATCTCTACTTCTCAACATCTTAAGCCTCTTCTAGAAGATTCTTCCATGAAAGATATGGATGTTGATGTAGTTCATACCTCTCATAACCCACTCGATGTAGTTGATGAGTCTCGTGCAGGGCCTGATGAGTTTGTTCCCTGTATTGCCTTAGTTGACTACATTGGTCCTTCTCCGACGAATCTAGATCTAGCTACTTTTGGAGCTTACCCTATAGGCTCAACTTCTCTTGTCACCAGAGATGACACCCTTCGCATAAATTCTATTGAACCAGTCACTTCATTTCATCTCACATTAACACCTATTACTTCTTCCACCAGCAAACTAGCAACAAAAAGGACTGAATCAGAAATGAAGTATCACAAGCATCGAATCAAAAGAAAAGAGAAATGGTTGGATGGTGAAAACTACATTGTGACAGTATCTGAACCTAAGAAAAGTAAAAAAAATATTTGCTAAAAAATAATGATTCTCAAATAAAAGATGACAAGCTGATTCTCTACAAAGAAATGGTGCACTACTTCAAGCATGATCTCATATCTGTTATACTTCAGCCCATTCCTAAAGCTGAGAACAAAGTTACTAATGCTTTGGTTACCTCAACATCCATCTTATGAATGAAAAGGCATAAATCTCACTTCAAGTTTTTGGTGGATGAATTACGCTATCCTGCTTACAAATCCTACAATCCTGCCATCTTTTCATGTCTTCCACCTCATATTCTTCCTGACAATCCACCATGCCATTCTTTTTGCCATCCCTTACACTTTGCCTTTGTCTCTGGTGACTTGTATAGGAAGGGTCTAGATGGAACTCTCCTTAGGTGTCTAGAAATAGAGGAGTCAGAAAAAGTGCTAGCTGAAACCCACTATGGCATATGCGGGTCACATTCTAACGATCCTCTGCTAGCTTAGACATTGCTTAGGGCTGGTTATTATTGGTCAAACTGGTTGAAACCTCTTATCATCATAGCTGTAGCATTTGGACCTGGGGCCTATCAGTTCTCTCCATCAGAGGAAGCAGATTCTTGATGCCCATTTCTATCTGGGGTATTCTTTGTACATACTTTATGATCCTAAAAAAATACCAAAAAAATTCATATATGATGCTGAAAAAAATCCTAAAAAACATAAAAATAAAATTAAATAAAATTAAATTAATTAATTAAATAAAATAAAATAAAAAAATTGAAAAAGTGCCTTGGTGAAAACCTAGAAATAGGTGCCTTGGTAGCAAAAATACAAAATTTTTTTTATAAAAAGCTCTGAAAAAATTGCAATAAATCTATCAAGTGGTGAAAACCTGGAAACAGGCACTGCTTGAGACCCTTTGCATCTATGTCTATCAGTCTTGCATGGTGCTCCTTCACAAAACTTCTCGCTTTGCCTCTCCTAGCTTGGAATTGATTCTTGTCTTAGTCTAGGGGGCATCTGTTGTTTTGAGCTTATCTTGGGTCTCTTTGTCCGTCTGGGTTTCTTGGGCAACTTGGTTCAAACTGTGTTTTTCAACACTACCCTTGCGTCGAGTGTTTCTCAACACTTATCAAATGTCCTACCCTATAGTCTAGTATGATATGATATTTCTCATTTACATATGCGATACTCAAAGTTTGACTCTATGACCTACACACACACACTTGCTGAGATTTGTTGACTTTATTTTTCTTTGTGTGTTGTCTATGACAATTTCTTTGATGAGTGTTTTCTCCCTGAGAAGTTTTCGATGATGCATAGCTAGAAGACTGAGGGTATGAGAACATGTTTTATTTCTTTATCTGCTTGTGGGTATATTTTGTTGATCCTAACTATCATGAGCATTTATGCTGGTCTTACTTGACACTATGGATTGACAAGGTATTATCCTTGACTTTTTTTCACAAGTGCATGCTTATAGCTATCCTAACTTTTCATGTGTCTTGATGCTAGCATAATCTTGCCATATCAAACTTAGGTAATCTCATTGCACTAGTCATCTTGACTTACATGTCTTTGGTTCCTAAGTGGGATTCCCACATTTCTATCTGATATAGATCATATTCATATACTCATAGTTATGCTAGTGAGTATTGTATGATCTTACGACACTACAAATAATGCTCAATGATGATAATTAGATGTCTATTAGCATTGTGACCTTGCAAGTAAACCACTTTTCATAGTAGCTTGCATTCTTAGGTTCATGTTAGATTATTTTTGCATCTTGCATATGGAGAGAGCTCTCCTTTCATCTTTTATGGACTTGTTAGTCAAACTGCGCTCACCTTTCACTTCTTCCTGATCACGTCTTTCACTTCTTGTCTTTCATATCACATCATCTTCTATTCATTTCAGGATCAAAACCAAAATCTAAGTTCACCTTGATCATTTCTCCTTCTTCCGCGCAGTTGGCTAACCGTTTGAGGCCTGATCCTTTGATCTTTGCTGGGGCATTCTTCACTTCTTCATCCCCATCTCTTTCAAACTTCTAGTCTTTCATTCACTTTCAAATCCCCCTCCGTGGTGTTTCTGGGTTGAGGGAACGATATGTTTGTGCCCCGGGTCCCATGTGTGGGGCATATCTTCACTGCTTGATAGTTATTCTATTCTCTTTCTTCGATTATGATTTCTAGTGATTTGATCATGTTGCTCTTGCTTCTACATTCCCTCTACCAGATTTCACTTTCGATCCCGAGGGGGCAGACACATCATATCTTATTGGCTATCTCTTTCCTAAGTGTTCAGTATTGTTGCTACCAGGCTGACCATGCAGGATTTGCTACTTTTTTGCACTTCATTCTTTGGAGTCAGAATGCTATTGCTTACCTTCTTGGCTATCTCTTTCTTTCTTGGCTGATCTGAGTTGCTTTGTGATCCCAAATCGATCTCACATTTCAACTTCATTCTTTGCCTGCATGTGTTCCCAGATCGATCACACATTAGTCAAAGAGGGGCAAATGTATGCACCCTAAAATGGTCGCCTAGACTTTGGGCCCCCATTTATCAATTTATCAAGTCTCTGAATCAATATCAACATTTTCAATTATATCAATTTCCTTGATCAAATCATAATCAATTCAATATTTCCTAAGGTTTGAGCCTTATTTAATTAAAAAGAGAAAAAAATAAAAAAATAAAAATCTTATTTAATTAAGAGAACATGCTCCCTTTTAATTAATTAAAAATCCCTTTTAATTAAATAAATAAAAAATCTTTTAATTAAATAATAAAATCACTTTATCCTAAGCCACATTTAATTAAAAGAACAAATCTCTTTTAATTAAATAAAAAAATCTTTTAATGGAAACCACTTTTCTAAAAATAATAAATAAATAATAAAATAAAAAGAAAAAGAAAAAGACTTTTTGCTTTCACATGATTGCACACTTTTCAAGGTGAGTGGAATCTCTTTTTGCCTCTTAATCTCTTCCACATATCTTTTTTGCCTCTTAATCATGTCCATTGATTTTGCCTCTTGAGAATCTTGAGCACATGGATCAACCAAGATTTAATTTCCACCTTTGATAATTCTTTTTTGCCTCTTAATCTTGACCGTCCATTCATTTCTAAAATCCTTTAAAAGGAGACTCTCTCCTCATTCTTAATCATCCATCTTTTGCAAGATCCATCTTTTGCATGATCCATCTTTGGCATGATTCATCTTTTCTATAATTCATCTCTTGCATTATCATTCTCTTGGAGTCTTGGCATCTTAGCATCTTGGAATCTTGGAGCTTCTCAATCTTGGCATTTTGGAGCTATGGTATTCTTAGATCTCTCATATTGAAACATTGCATCATCATTTCATTTTTATTCTTGCATCATAGTTTAGTTTCATTATCATTGCATTCTTAATTTATTTTCCTTTATGCTATAGATTAGCTCACATAGTTTAATTAGCAAGGATTTGTAATACTTGTATCTTTTATTTTTATAGCTTAGCTTGCATCTTCATTCTAGCATAGTATTGCATTGCATTCTCATTTAGATTTCTTGTGGATATTGGCATTCTTTCCCTTATCTTCATTGAATCTCCCATTGCATGGTTTACTAGCAAGGTTATAGGCTTAATAGCTCTAGCTGAGAGCAAACTTAAAATACCCTTGCACTCCATGCCTAGGGAGCTCTAGGTCACTTTCTCAAGGTTTTCCTCTCATGGATTCCCTTGGATATAATGACTTAGAGAAGTGCACTATTTAGAGTACACAATATGTAATCCTCTAATGTCTCTTCTTCCCTTTGTGACATACAAAAGATGTCGTCTCCTTTTGAATCACTTCCCTTGTAGTAGTCTTTATACTTCCTTAGAAAAAAATCTCTCATTCCATCCCAATTAGCTATTGCATTCGCTCCTAAGCCCATGAACCATCTGAGGGCTGACTCCTTCAGTGTTAATGGGAACAACTTAAGCTTATGACTATCAGTATTGTAGTCAAAACATTGACATAGTATGTCAAACTCGAACAAAAAGGTGTCAAGATCTTCCATAACAAGTCCATAGAACTTTGAAAGTGCTGAAGCAGATATGTTCTTGAGGTTTGGATTGTTAATAAGACTTGGAATTGGAAATGGAAATGTAGGAGCTGCCATTACTGGAGGTGTTGGATATTGAAACTATGGCGGGAAAGTATTGTTGACTGGAGGGTTTTGAGCAACAAGTGGTCCTAGAGTAGGATTATTATTATGAAAACTAGCCAATATTTTTGCAAAAGGACAAAGGTCAAATGTCTCTTGGGTTTCTTCTTCTTCTGTTGAAGGTGATGGAACAAACTTAGGACTGGCGTCAAGATATGGTAATTCAAGCTCTTCAAATTCTTCTTTTAGTTTAACAGGCTCCTTTGGAAGAAATCTGCCATGAGCATCTCGCCTTCTTCAATGCATGCAAGTAAGTTGATGACTTGTGAAGAAAGCTCACAACTTCTTGTATTAACTAAAAACAAGAAATTAACATGAAAAATAAATGACTCATTTGAGGTTCCTAGTTTGACACCATCCCCGACAACGGTGCCAAAAATGAACAGTCTCATAATAGGTAGAGATAATCATGCCATTGTCTCGCTTAAGGGTAAGATATCTATACTACAGATTGCCTATCCCCATCATGAAATGCATTTAAATTTTCAACCCAAGGACATAGACTTGAAATGGGACAACACAGTTTTTGCACTAAGTTCCTTTAGGAGTCATAACACCTATTTTGTAGGAAGATAAAACACATGAAAGGGATCTATGCTATTTTTGTATGAAGTAAACACACTTTACTATTGAATGGAATTACTACAAAAAACTTATGAAATGAATCTAAGCCTACCTAACAACTCAAAACATTCACTATACCCATTTCTACAAATGCTGCAAGAACAAACACAGTGGCAATGCTGTAGGAATAAAATAGTAACTCTATCTGAAAATAGGAAAAGTACAGGAATAAAATCTATTCTACCTTAATCTAATCCACCTTCCAAGTGGGCCCCCTTGGTTGGCTTCTACTAACTACTCAACACAAGAGATAATCCAAAATCACTCTTCCATTAAATTCTTCTTAACTGGTTACATAACAACTGAATAAATCATGAAGAACAAAAATAGAGCAACTTTCACTATACTAAATACATAATTCTATCTTTCTTCATTACCTACTAAATCAGTCAAAATCCCTTTATATCAAGGATTGACACTTATTGAAAACATAATAGAAAAGTCTCATTAAACCTCACCAAATATGGAGGAGATAAAACAACCATGACATAATACAATTAATGCTGGCAACAGAATAACAATTCTAAGGAAATATAGCATAACTAATTCCCTATATTCTTTGGAACAATAGCTCCTTCAAAGCTCGGCATATCCATCGGAATCATGCTGGATACTCCTGCCATGGTTGGTCTTCTAACACTCCTTCTTTAATGTAGATGTGCCACTCTTCATACCATTCTGTATTACCTGAAAAGTTAGTAACATTCGGTACACATATGCAAGTCAACATTTTTAACCCCTACTTAAATGTAAGAACAATGTTAGAACATAGCTTGAAATAATTATATGAAGTAGTGCATTATATTTATAATAGTTAGCAAAACATATCACTCAAGCTACCCATAGATTTTTGGCTTTAGCTGTACTTGGCATAGGTTCACATAAGTATAAGCAATAAAATGTCTTGGAAATGTTTGCAAAGTATCAACAAAATATAAAGATCATAACAAAATTGAGACAATAATTAGACTCATCACACATGCACATGCACATACATACATAAATGCATACATACATACAAATAAATATACATACATACATACATACATATACATATACATATATAAATACATGCTTACATACATGCAAAAATACATATACAGACACACACACAAACACGTGTGTGTGTGTGTGTGTGTATGTGTGTATTTCCTAAGGAGTAAAAGACAAGACAAAACCATAGAATGCCCCATCATCAAATACAATTAAATGAAAGGAAATTAAGATACATATACATATTAAGTGGTTTACAAAAACAAGACTAAGAAACTAGAAAAAGTCGCAAAGAAAAAAATAGAGGTGTGAAATCCCATCCAAGACATATGTCATAATAGTTATTGCAATACACAATGTGAAATCCCATCCAACAATTGGTTTATGGAAATAGTAATAGTTAGATCCTACAATTAATATATTGATTTTTTACACCATCTAAAGGTTTTTGGTTAGTACTTTCTATCCATCTCATGAGCTTAAATTTTAGTTAAGATATTTAAATAAGTTTTATATATTGAGTGACCAACGAAGCTATAGTATATTACTAATGTGATAAATTCTACTTCATTTAGAATTTTTTGAGCTCAAAGGTTCAACGTTTGAACCTAGATGCACTAATACCTATGTAAAATCCACCTCTTAACTACTACATTTTTTCTCACTTAATGTCGATTATTAACTTAATCAACCATGTCTTCTGCAGCTGCTATGCACCCTAGCGCTCTGTCTACGGTTGTTGTTCTTGTGGCTCCTGCTATGCCTTATGTGGGTTTCTCAGAAGCCTTGGTAGTAGATGCCCTTCTTCATAAGGGATGTAACAAAAAAACTTCTTTGTCTCCCACGGGTGCTATGTGTCCCAGTTCTGTGCATGCGGTTGCAGGGCCTAGAGCTCCTGCAGTGCCTTATGCTAGTTGCTTGGATGCTCAAGTGGCAATCGCTCTGCATCTTGCCCTTTCTATCATGAGTCTTTCCCCGGCTATTCCCTTGATGTCTTCAATGGGTGAGGGTTTGGGTTTGAAGGGGCCTCCTCTTTCCCGCCCAAACTCTTTTCAAAATATGGTGTCTAGTGGCCAGGTTTTTGTTGTTGCTTTTGCACAAGGGCATGTTCCTATGGGTGTGGCTTTGGATCTTGCTAAATCCCATAATGTCCATGGTTCCTCCAGGCCTGTGATTGATGCCTCTGATCAAGGCATGAAGGGATCTTATGCTAAAGTTGTTTCATCGACTCGGTCCCAGGTTGGGGGCACCTCCTATGTGGTGCCTTCTTCTATGCTGATTTCTTCCTTTGGAGCCCTCTCCATCCAATTCTCTATTGTTTTTGTCTGAGAGCTAGAGTCTTTCTCTAAGATCCTTACAAGTCTAGCTCTAATCTGTCATTTTTGGGGGTTCTGGCCAACATTGTCCCAACTCCACGATTGGATCTCCCAAAAATTGGAACCAATACTCTAAGATAATATTCATATCATCCCCTTAGCCAAAGGATTTTTCATTGCTAAATTTAATTTCTCTGAAGATAGAAATACAATATTATGTGAAAAATTCTTTTCTTGGGAGGAGGATAAATTCTTTCTTATGTTAAAACCATGGCACCCAGATTTTGATCCTTCCTCTAAAGTTTTCAACAATATGCTGATTTGGGTGAGGCTTCCCAACCTTCCTCTTCATCTTTGGCAAGGTGTTGTCTTGGAGGAGGTGGGGGAGGCTCTGGGGGAGTTTTTGATTTTGGATGAGAACACTTACAATATGTACCATTCTACCTATGCCTGCATTCTGGTAGATATTGATTTTTCATAGGGAAATTAATATTCAGTCATCTAAAGGCTCATGGTTACAACATCTAGACTATGAGGGTATCCCCTTTAGATGCAAAAAATGTTTTAAAAAAGGTCATCATGCTTCAAAATGTGGTTCTGACTTCAAAGTGAAGAAATGCCCTCATACTTGGTGGAAGGATGCATCCACTGAACATTATACAGTTCTCAAAAGCTCTCCCGAATCTTCATTAGATTTGGATATTCCTAGGTCCTCTGTTGGTGGCTCTATGGTTGGAGTTCCTGCCAGCCCTGTAGTGCCTTTGTAGGGATCTATCTCTCCTTTTTCTAGTGGTTATGTGGTTCCTGCCAGCTCTGCTAGTGGAGATGTTGTTCCTGCCAGCCCTGCTAGTGAGGATTCTGGTGTTGTCACTCCTCTTGTTGGAAGACTAGCAAGCCCTTCTCTTGAGATTGTTTTTCCTGTCACTTCTGCTGGTATGATTTCTACTGTGGGTAATGTTGTCACCGTTCCTCTTGCTGGGAGTTTTTTGGATTCTTTGCTGGGGGTTGTTTCTTTGGATTCAGTTTGCTAGTAGAAGAAGGCTGTGGAAGTTGAAGATGGTTGGATTACTGTCAAAGGAAAAAATTCAAAGAAATCCTCGTCTTCTTTCAATATGACCTTCCGATCTCATAAAAAGGGGTTTTAGGCTTGACATTTTGGTCTTGGTGTCCCTCCTCCTTTTGGATGGACTGTTTTGTCATGGATGCTTGTAATGATTTATCATTTGTGAGCTCTTGTGGGGTCCAGTCCTTTTCTTTTGGCTGGATTGTTGTACTAATGGAACTTCAATAGACTTATCTTTCATCCTAGAATTGTAAAGGGTTTCGGGGTCCCTTCAAAACATGTTTTTACCTTAATAAAAAAACCAAGCATCTTTCATTTAATTTATAAGTGATAATTTAAAAAAAAAAATCTTTCATTCATCTATGGTGGTTGCAACTCAATGTCACAATATATTCTTACACTTGGTAGTGTAAGCTTCCATAATTAGGGTCATCCCTAGACCCAAAGCTAAGCTTCAACAATTAACTCCTAATGACACTACCTACATATCCTCTCATGGAAAGATAGAGGCTTTTTAGTTTGCACTATGAGGGAATTAACTCTCTCCTCTGGATGAGATCTTTGATCTCTCTTAAATCCTGACTTTTAATTAAGGGAATATATTAACATAGTCCATTATTTCTCTTCATCAATTATTGTTGATCAAGCATTGTGTTTGTATTTTGCTTTCTTAATCCAATATAAAAAGTCCAGAAGCAATTACCAATTTAAACTATGAATTATTGAAATCTAATATCTTTGTCCTCATATTCAATGAGGTAAAATGTGCCTATTTAATTTGTTTGATGCTTTTGGGGGCTAAAATTCCTTTTGGATTATTGATCTTAATGAAAATTAATGGTCTTAATAAAATTTTGGCCACATCAGAATTACAAGATATAGTTACATAAATCTTTATAAATAGAATGAAATTTGTTAGATTGTATTTTACATTAATGGTAGAAACTAAATATTATAGAGTCTACCCCTTAAACCCATCAATGATTTCCACCTCTAGACCTCTACTTTTCTATAAAATTTCTATTGTTTTTAAATGTAAGGATCCACAATGATAATCAACACACTTTCCTATTATTGGCTAAGCTTTGCCAATATTTTCTAAAAAAAATTATGATTTAAAACTATTCACCAATAAAACTAATCTTTTCTAAAAAAATGTAGAGATTGTCAAGATATTTTTTTTCAAAAAAAAGAAAGATTCACCAAGATTTAATATCTTTTTTTTGTTTTTTGTTTTCTTTTTCTTTCTTCTTTTTTTTTTTTTTTTTTTTGGGGGGGGGGGGGGGGTGGGGGAGCGCGGATTATCAGTATGGAACCAACACTTGATGATAATAGTATTATTTTATTGTAATGGACTAAATTAATAGATTCTCTTAATTAAAAGTGAAGATTAAAGTGAGATCAAAGATCTCATTCGGAGGTGAGAGTAAACTCCCTCAGAGTGAGAACTACAAAGCCTTTGACTTCACATGTGAGGATACATAGGTAGAGTCATCAAGAGTAAAGTATTGAGGATTAGCTTTGGGTTTAGGAATGACCCTAATTATGGAAGCTTACACTACCAAGTGTAAGCATATATTGTGACAATGAATTGTAGCCACCAAGATGAATGAAAAAGGTTTAAAGTTACCACTTATAATTTAAATGAAATACACACTTGGTTGATTAAGTTGAGAATTGATGTTAAGTAAAAAAAATGTAGTGGTTAAGAGGTAGATTTTACATAGGTATTAGAGCAATAGGTTCAAACACTGGACCTTTGGACTCACTAACCTCTTTAATAAAGTAGAATTTTTCATATTAGTGATCTACTATAACTTAGTTGGTCACTCACTATATAAAAGTTATTCCAATATCTTAACCAAAATTTTAAGCTCATGAGATGGATAGAAAGTACTAACCAAAAACCATTGGATGGTGTATGTACAATAAGAAAAGGGTGGTTAGGTAATCAACAAGGGTTTCTAGAATGGTTCCCTAGTGTAACACCTAACTAATTCTTTACTATTGCACAATTGGAAGGACGATGACACACTAGGCTCAAGTATGACTTAAGTGCTAAGTGGGTGCAATGATCCTTTGCTATTTTGTGGAATGTATTAATTGATTAGGGAGAAAATGATTGAATAATGTAAGATAGAAGGAAAAATATGAAAAAAATATTAAGTCTTGAAATACATGGACTAACAAAAAAGGACAATTACGTATACGTATAAGAAAAAGTAACCAGATAGCACCATTGACCCATGATTTCAATTTCAAGTTGTTTTGCAGGGAAAAGGTCACCCAAGGTGTCCTATTCTTAGGAAGAGGGTGAAAATGTATCATATTCCCAACATTTTTTACTAAACTCAATTGCATACTATCTATCAAACCCTATAATTTTCTAATCTAAATCAATGCATTCACAACCTATTCCTACACAAAGAAAAATGGAAAAGCATTGGGTTGAAAGAGGTATACCTTGGTCAAACCCAGGTTGAGGAATCAACCTTGAAATAAAAATAAAATTGCATGAAAGGAAAACATGTAAATGTAAGGTAAATATTAGATTTACCTTGTAAATGTATATACCATCATAAATTGATATTGAGATTTTAACGTCTATGAAGATGCTTGCATGTTTCTTGAGTGTAGTTTTATGTTGATTTTGAATCTAGGAAAGAATAATCAAGGATACCTAAATAAAAAATGCATAGATTCACAAATACTCCTCAAAGATCTTCAATCTTTTTATGCTCAATAGACTCTTTCCTTGAAGAATGGATGGATGAATGGATGTAGATGGACAAAGGATATTCTTGCTTAGTTAAGAAGTCTTCTATTTGGCCATCATGGGAGAGAAGCTTTCTATAATGGAGAAGATTGCCTTCAAAGATGCTTAGGATTCTTGAAGAATGCTTGGAATGAAGTCTTGATCTTGAATGCTTGAATTCATGTCTTTAGATATTAAGAATTATCTTGAAATATTGATCATGGATGTGAATATTTTATTGTGTATGTCCAAATGAGGAGAGATAGATTTATTATATACCTCTCACAATATTTCAGAGCTCAAAACTTGAACGAGGCTGATACAAATTTAGAAATCCTACCAAATTCACAAGACAAAACCTTAATTAAATTTTGGGCACAACATCGGGGAAGAGGATGCCCAAGATGTCCTCTTCCTATCAAAAGAGGACAAAATTAAAATTGGGAGTCGAGAAGGAGGAAAGACAACCATAAATTCAAGTGATGGGTAGTTGGATCAAGCATAACAAACATAAAATCTTGGGAACACAAAAATGGGGCCTAATTGATCATCTAATTATAAATATTTACAATTTAGGATGGTACACAATAAAAAATAATTCAATATATGAATTTTTGGAAATAATCAGAGTGCACAACAGAAAGTTGTGGTGTCTAACTATTGCTACTTTCATAAACCAATTGTTGGATGGGATTTCACACCTTGTCTTGTGGTAACTATTATGCCATATGTAGTAGTGATATTAAAATAGGTAGGGTAATTGACCACAAAGAGTGTTCTTTGATGCATATTATTTTGGTATTTTTCAAGGGTTAATTGGTAAATATGTGTACCTGATGGTATAACATTGACCTATGGTAAGAAAAATTAACTCCTAAATTCACAATTTTGAGTTGGATTGATTAAAATTATTAAATAAGACTGTATTATAAGTCTTCTAAAATTATTCCAAATTGATCCAATTAGATAAAAATGAATCCACTCCAAACATGACAATAAAGGGTTGGAAAGAAATTGGCTTGGCTAGTAACTAAGTTTTTTGAAGTAAATAAAAAATGTAACATTCTGATAAAATTCAACAACTTAATCCTGAGTGGGTAAGGATTTCACATCCCTTGCCAATGACCTCTCAGTTGGATTGGGTGGGTATGGAAAAATAATATAAAATTATTATTATTTTGAAAGATTAAACTATAAATGAAGCATGGTGCTCATGTCATTTCCTTAGTCACTCATATGAATGGACAAACCAAAAATAAAGGTCCTATCATTATCCAATATGGTGTCCCAATCTTGACTAATGGATTTTCCAAGAGAATAAGTGAGGAAGAAGGTATGGGGTTGATCAATGCCAAGCATTATCAAGATTGTGAAGAAGATAGTTGACAATATCACTATGCTCTCCAAGTGGTATATGTCAGAAGCTACTTCTTCTTGGCTAGACAAAATTGTCACCAGTGGCCTATATGTGATTAAAGTTGGAATCCATTGGGATAGGTTAGTTCACAAATTGTACAAATCCTTGGGATTGAGGATGGACCTATAGTGTAGAATGAGACGCACCAAATTATCTTCTCAATTATGTTATAGTATACTTCACCATGTTGGTTTGATGATAGACCCCTAGTGTAGTATGAGATATGCTAAATCCTCTTCCCAATTTTTTGTTGGCAAAAAAGACCAGGGAAAGGAATAGGACCCATGGTATATTGCGCAATGCATCACTATTCATTTTCTCTCTGGGATACACTATGAAAAGGAGATAGTCATTGTATACAATCCAATCACTATTTTATTTGTGATGCTTGTATGATCCAATCATTATTATCTTTATGATTTATGCATGAATTGGTCACCATTGTATTTATGGTTTACGTTTGAGCTACTTACAATGTATTCTACGTATGCCAAGGCTAGTCATCTTGTGTACTTGTGATGTGTGCTAGTTAACTCATGTACCTATGTTTTGAATGATTCAGTTCTTTATGTGTATGTGATATATGCATGAGACAACAACTATGTGTGTCATACAAGGTATTACTACAGTTCGTATGTGTAAGTTGCTACAACTAATGAATGGTAATCATGAGTATGAACTAACACCTTCTGGTAATGATATTATTTTATTATAATAGAACTAAGCTAATAGATTCACTTGATTAACAATTAGGGTTAAAGAGAGATCAAAGATCTCTTCGAGAGGAAAGAGTAAACTCCCTTGGAGTTTGAACTATGAAGTCTCTAAATTTTCATAAGAGTATAAGTAGGAAGATTCATCAAGATGAATCATCGAGGCTTAGGTCTGGGTCTAGGGATGAACATAATTATAAAATATTATACTACCAAGTGTAAGCATATATTATGATGTTAAATTATTGTCACCATGGTGAACAAAAGATTTTTAAAATTACCACTTCTAAATTAAATGAAATATGCTTGGTTGGTTAAGTTAATAATTGATGTTAAGTAAAAAAACATTGTAGTAGTCAAGGGGTAGATGTTACATAATGAAATAAAATCAAGTGAAGGAATGAAAAAAATATGCATAAGAAAGAGAATGAGAAGAAAAAATAGCAATATATAATCTAAAGGGAGCAAGAAAGAATAGAGAAAGAACTTGAAACATCAAGGAGGGATTTGTAGAAGGAAAAACATTGGAGCGAGCTATTTAACATTTACCCACTCAGCACACACTATTTAAGAAAGCACTAAAACATTCATTGTCCTAAATATTTTTCTATATGAATCTAGTAATTTCTACCCATATAAAACCCAATAAGCTATCAAATGTCTCCTACGATAATAAGAAAAATTGGGTTGGATAAATGTCACTCAACACCAATAAAAAAAGTTCTCCACATTCATCCCCATTTTTTTGGCCATGGTTTGAGTGAAATAGTTTAACTAAAGATACTTAATTCTTTAAGGATTTTTTTTAATGTTTGTGGATTCAATTTTTAGGACAATATACCAATTTTTGAGATTTAGTAGGCATGGATCATATTTTCTTGGATTAATACATTTGTTTACATTGGATTAAGAAAACAAAATGAAAATACTTGCTTATGGGCCTTTGAGAGATAATCCTTTTCCTCCCAAGGTTAAAATAAATGTATGATCACCTCTGGGCATCAAATGGACAAAGGTAAACTTTGATGGTGCCTATCAAGGAAATCATCTGGAGATGGTTGTGTGCCTAGGGTTGAGAGAGGTAACATATTGATGGTTGGGGCAAAAAAACTCCCAGTTGGCACTAACAATGAAGCGGAGAGTCTAGAAGCTATACATTTGATGTAGGATCATCTTGGGTTCTTGGCAAACCTGTATCACCAAAAAAAATTTTAATTTATTAGATGTGCTCGGTAGCTTCTTTTGGGCTCTTGGTGAAGTATCCTTGTTTCATCTGACAGGGCTCGGTCACTACTTGGTTTAGTTGTTCACTGATTTAACTCAGTTGTTTGATCGATTTGGTTTTGATTGCTCGGTAGTCTTGCTCACTGAGTGGTTTATTTTGGATCTTTGTCCAGACCAACTTGTGCATTTGATTTTGGTCACGAAGTTAATGGTTGCATCAATAATTAGGAAGCATGTGGACCTAAATCTGGGTCATCCCTTTCTCCAATGTTGGATCTAATGGATCTTAGAGCTGACCTGATTCGGTAGCCTCTTGTATAAATAGAGTAGTATGTTGTAGTTTTAGGGATCAATTTTTAGAGAAAATATAGAATTTGGAGGTTGGATCCTTGCATGTATGGGGACTATTTGTAATTGGATTCTATTGTACTAGTCGTAACCAGGAAGGCCTTACAACCTGACATGTATGAAGTTTTTCCAATGAATAATATATGAGTTTTCTGCATTCTCTCTCTCCATGTCTTGTGTTGTTTCTTCTGAGTGTTGTTTTTGAAAGAAGGTTGGTGGTTGGGTGTGCCTTTTAGCCCCAACTCCATATCTCCTTGCGTTAGGTGGTATCAGAGTTAGGTTAGATTTGGTTTGTCCTTGTAAGCCCTAGTTGATATCTTGTTGTGGGACAACAAATTGTGATCTGACCTGCAATTGCAGAGGGTTTTAAGATGGTTCATGGGAGGTGAGATGTAGATTTAGGCTTGGCATATATGCTAAGATAGATTGCTGCTAGATTGGAAGTTGTTGAGACAACCCAGTGCAGAGGAAGACATCTTGATGATGTTAGTGATGAAGAAGCCGAAAATGAACAAGGTGAAGCATAACCTATACCTATGATGGATCAAGGTGAAGAAAGATTGTTGAGGGAAATAACAAATTTGAAGGCTACACCACATTTCAATCCTCCCAGATATAGTGGAAGGCTGGATTCATATGAGTTGATGGATTAGATGATCAAGATGGAAAAATATTTTGAATATGAAAATGTTTTAGAGAAAAAGAAGGTGAAAATTACAACTACAAAACTAAAAGGGCATGCATCCTTATGGTGAGAGCATCTAGAATTGGATAGAAAGAGGAAAGGAAAAGACAAAATCAAGGTATGAAATAAGACGGTGAATAAGTTGAAAGGAAATTTTTTACCTTGTGATTATCAAATTAACCTAGTTAGGAGAATGCAAAGTTTGAGGTAGAAAAATAGCTCGATAAAATATTATACTATGGAATTCTATAGATTAGATATTATATTTGGACATATTGAGGATGAGGTAGAAATAATTTCTAGATACCTGAATGGGTTAAGAGTTTCTATTCAAGAGGAAATCAGTTTGGTTAAGTTGGAAAGTATTGAAGAAGCTTATCAGTTTTCCCTGAAAGATGAGGAGAAATTGAACAAAAGACATGACCAAAGACAAAGAGGAAGATGTGGTAGATTACATAGAGGAAGAGGTAGATCTTATGGTGAAAAAAATAGATCTGATCAAGACAAAACACACCTGGATAAAGGAAAGACCAAGTGGAAAGGTGAAAGTTATTCTAGAGAAAGAGGCAATAACTACCAAGGTGGCTATGGTGGAAGTGGATTTTGAGGAACTTGTTACAATTGTGGAGGAGAAGGACATAGGTCATTTGAGTGTACACATGCAAGAAAGAAATTTAGTAGCAACAAAAATGCCTTGGTGCAAGAAGACTCACCTGTATCATCTTAAAATGGAAGCACTTCCATGTTAAGAGAATTTAGCCCTATGAGTAAGTGGTCTTAGGTCATGTCAAGCACCTTAATCAGCCCTTTTCTTGGATCTAACTTGTTCTCCCCATTTTGCTTCTAGTTGTCCCTGTTTTCAGTATATTTCTGCATTTCCCAGCATTATGGACTGAGGTCCTGAGGTTTTTGACCTCAAGGTAAAATTCAACCTTGAGGGTCAAAGTTGACCTTGAGTTTGACCTAGGTTAGGTTCGACCTTGAATTTGACCTAGGGTTCAAATTTGAGATTCCCATGATTTTTGGATGTTGGGTTTCAGAGATATTTGTTTTCCCACTTTCGGGTCGGCCATTTCAATTTTTGGATGGTAAATCCTTAAATTACATTTAATATGGGTCCATTCCTAGGGTTTAAGGTTAATTGGGATTTAATTCCCCAATTTTGGCCTTCTCTAGAGGTTTGTGCCCTAGATCACTATAAAAGGACGCCTTCCTCTATCATTTTATCCATCAAGTTTGGTGAGAAGATCTCATTCCTTCATGCATCAAGCACTCTCAAGGAGACATTGGTGATCAAGTTTTGGCAATCAAGTTCTCTCTCAAGAAAGAAACCATTCTCAAGCAATCATACATTCAAGCATTCAAGTTCTCTATTGAAGATCAAGGATTCAAGCATTCAAGCCTTTGAAGGGATTTGGTTCAAGCACTCAAGATTCATCATTCAAACCCTAGATCTAGCCATCATGGTGGTGTGATCTTCCTTCAAGATCCTTTGTTCATCTTCAAGATCTATTCATTCTTCCCTCAAGGTGGATTCCAAGCATACAATCATGGAGGTTTGATTTACATTTGTTGATGTTATGTTCAAGCTTTCATATTAACATACTTGATTACATTTCAAATACAATTTGCATATCTATTGAATATCATAGCTTTGTTCTTATTTCAAGTATTTCCCTTACAATTCAAATGTATGTGTAAAATATTGGCTTTGGGGTCTCTTTTATGTGCAAACCATTGTTCAAGGACCCCATCCACATTTTATCCTTTACATTTTTGTGAACCCGACATACTTACCCCTTTCTTTTGTGGATTTAGATGCCCTATTGTGTTTTTTATATTATCTTGTGTGTTCAACTTCACTATTCATTTTGGTGATTCCGACACGCTTACCCTCCTTTCTTTTGTGGATTTAGATGCTCTATTGTGTTAGATCTTCCTTTGTATTCCCTTGTGTGTTCACCTTCATTATTCATTTTGGTGAACCCGACACACTTACCCTCCTTACTTTTGTGGATTTAGATGCCCTATTGTGTTAGATTTATGGTTAATCTTTTCTTGCATTAAGATTGGGTTTATTTATGCCCTTGCATTTATATTTCAAAAATACAAAAAAATTGCAAAATTCCTTTAAAAATACAAAAATATTTTCATTTTTCATGCTTGTAGTGTTACTTTATGGTCAACATGTATGATTTTTTTTTTCAATAATTTGATGAAGCTTTTATTGCAAAAGAGGATAGATCCCTTAATGAGGTACATGGAAGTGAGGATGAAAATTATTCGAATGAGATCTCCATTGATCCTATTCCTATTTCATCTTCCTCTACAACCTCTTCAATTGACCTTTACAAAGATGAGTTAGGGATTGACAATAATTCTTCTCCTAATATATGTCTTTTCTATGAGCCTTCTTTAGAATATAAATTACCTTCTTTCCCCTCTAGGGATCAAGCTTTAATGACTTATGACAGTCCTACAATGCGCTTAATGAATAGGGATGATAATCCTCCTATTTGGGATGAACCTTTGAATTTGGATATTGATAACTCTCTTCCTCATGAAACCATTGTGGATAATTCTCCTATTTGGGATGAACCTTTGGATTTGGATGTTGATTACTCTTTTCCTCATGAAACCATTGTGGATAATCCTCCTATTTTGGATGAACCTTTGGATTTGGATGTTGATCACTCTTTTCCTCATGAAACCATTGTGGATAATCCTCCTATTTGGGTTGAACCTTTGGATTTGGATGTTGATTACTCTCTTCCTCATGAAGCCATTGTGGATAATTCTACTTTTGGGGATGAACCCTTGGATAAATGCATTGATTTATCCCCTCCTTGTGAAGAATTTTTGATACAAAAGGATGACATATTCTCTAAAACACACTCCCCTTATGCGAAATAAGATGACATTATAAATCCTTCACCTCAATTTAGGATTCCTTCTAGTGATGAGGCATTAGCAAAGAAAGATATGAATTCCCTTCATACTCTTCCTCTTAGTGGCGATCTTATGGGAAATCAAGATCCTACCTCATAGCATTCTTACCATAATATTACTTATATCGATTCAAACCCTTTTCCAACTGTGGTTCCAAGTGTTCCTTTGGTTGTGTCTTCCATTCATATCACTTCCTAAACTTTTACCAGTGTTCCTAATCTTCCTAATAATAATCCTATCTTTCCTAATCTGATTCCTAATTCTCCATCTAGTATTCCTAGCTCTTCCCACACTTATGTTAAGATTTAAACTATGGTTCATGATGTAGATGTGCAAAGATTCTTCAAAGTACCTTCTCCTTATTATCCGATCCATAAAGATAAGAGAAAAGAAACTTCCCCTTTGAGATTTCTTCATAATTTTACCCCTCACTATAATATAACATAGATCTTTTCTCCTCTAGACTAGGGGGCAAGAGGTATATTTCTTACTATCTTTTAGAATCCATTATGTTCCTACTTTGAGCTAAATTGGTTATTCTTTCATTTATCTTGATGGTTTGTATTATGATATTTTTTCATCCATTGCTCTCTTCTATTATTCAAGATATCTTTTCTAGGACATGTGTTTTCCAAAGATACCCCTTGTCTCTATCCCTAGGGGGCAAGGTTCTTTCTTCTTTGTCTTTATCTAGGGAACTGCTTTCCTTAGCTTAGTGGTATTTGTTTATATTGCAATATTACTTCATCATATTGACATATGTTTTGACTATGGATAATCTTTTTATGAGAGGTTTTTGTCCTAGGTCATCACCTCTTCTCTATGTTGCAAATTATGTTCTTTATAAACTCTTACCCTTTCTTTGGTGCTAGATTTGTTTCCCTCATTCCAAAGATTCCCTTTCCTCTTGTTTTACAGGGGGCTTGATGATTGAATCTTTGTTCCCACTTGATTTATCTTTGAAAGTTGATATTTTATCCAAAGCACTCCTCTATGGTGGGGGTCTTGTCAATAAGATCTCTTTCATTTGAGGATCCTTTTCCATGAGTGACATATCCTTTTCATGATTATCTATGCTCTTGTATGTTGGGGTCACTATCCCTCGTTAAGAATATGGTATACATTGTTGTAAATTGGATATCTTCTTGCATTGTGAAGTAGGTATCCTCTTCCTCTTCCTTATCCTATCTAGTAGACTTCCACGATAAGGAGGGGGGCATATATAGGGTCTCCCTTGTATTATAGTTTCATATTTTTATATGCTAAATCTTGGAAGGTAATGCACATAAGTTGCTAAATCCTAAAAACACATGCATCTATATGCAAAATCTTCCAATGGTAATGCACATAAGTTGCTAAATCCTGAGGAGACACACATTTTAAAAATTTTCAATATGCTAAATCTTGGAAGGTAACACACATAACTTGTTAAATCCTGAAAAGACACGCATTTATATGCTAAATCTTCTGAAGGTAACGGACATAAGTTGCTAAATCCCGAGGAGACACACATTTCATATCCATAGTGATACAAGAAGGTGGATCTATGGATATTCCAAAAGCCATTAGAAGATGCATTACAATTTCAAAGCATAGCTTATTGGTTAAGCTATTGGGCTCTCCCTCCAAGGTGATTCATGGTAAGGTGGGCATCGTACTGGGTGAGGTAATCACTTTCTCCTTTCTCTCTTTTCACTTTCATGCTAGTAGGATTGGATCATGAAGCTATGTTATTTATAGTGTTGCTCTTGTCTTTCTTATGTAATCATTTATGATTTTATGATAGTTTTCCAAATATGATATTAGTATGAGAAATATTTCTTAGCAAGGTTTCTTATGCTAATTGATTTGGGTTATTTAGTACTAACCCCTGTTCTTTTGGTTTTCTCTTTTTGCACCCTCGTGCGTGTATGTTGAGTTAGAATCCTTAGCCTAGGGGCTTGTGTCCTTAGTTAAGTGTTATTTTTATCTCATTGTAAATCCACTTGGATCTCCTCTTTCTTCTCCTTTACCAAGAGTTTGCATCGAGTCCATACTCTTGCTAAAGTAGGGGCTTAATGTATCATATTAAAATGGAAGCACTTCCATGTTAAGAACATTTATCCCTCTGAGTAAGTGGTCTTGGGTCATGTCAAGCACCTTGAACAACCCTTTTCTCAGATCTAACTTGTTCCCCCCATTCTGCTTCTAGTTGTCCCTGTTTTTAGTATATTTCTGCATTTCCTAGCATTATGGACTGAGGTCCTGAGGTTTTTGACCTCAAGGTCAAAGTCAACCTTGAGGGTCAAAGTTGACCTTGAATCTAACCTAGGTCAGGGTTGACTTCAACTCTAACCTAGGGCAGAGTCTACCTCGTCTTTTACCCAAGGTTCAAATTTTAGATTCCCATGATTTTCGAGTGTCGGGTTTCAGAGATATTTGTTTTCCCACTTTCGGGTCAGCTATTTTGGGTTTCAAAATGGTAAATCCTTAAATTAAATTTAATATGGGTCCATTCCTAGGGGTTAAGGTTAATTGGGATTTAATTCCCCAATTTCGGCCTTCTCTAGAGGTTTGTGCCCTAGATCACTATAAAAGGAATCCTTCCTCTCTCATTTTATCCATCAAGTTTGGTGAGAAGATCTCATTCCTTCATGCATCAAGCACTCTCAAGGAGACATTGGTGATCAAGTTTTGGCAATCAAGTTCTCTCTCAAGAAATCATCCATTCTCAAGGAATCATACATTCAAGCATTTAAGTTCTCCATTGAAGATCAAGGATTCAAGCATTCAAGCCATTGAAGGGATTTGGTTCAAGCACTCAAGATTCATCATTCAAACCTAGATCTAGCCATGATGGTGGTGTGATCTTCCTTCAAGATCCTTTGTTCATCTTCAAGATCTATTCATTCTTCCCTCAAGGTGGATTCCAAGCATACAATCATGGAGGTTTGATTTACATTTGTTGATGTTATGTTCAAGCTTTCATATTAACATACTTGATTACATTTCAAATACAATTTGCATATCTATTGAATATCATAGCTTTGTTGTTAGATCTACTTCTACTACTTTCTAGCATTGCCATTTCAATTTCAATATTAAGGTTGATTCCAAACCAAGGTTGACCAAGGAAACCACCCCCCCCCCCCAAAAAAAAAAACAAAAAAAAAAACCCTCTTTTTCTTGCAAGTACAGGTGCGGAACTACATATCTAAGATTGGATTTGGATACCCTTTTCGGCAAACTTTCAAGATTTGCGAACAAAATCAAAGTCAACCTTCAAAATTTTAATGTAGCCTTTGACCTTTTATTGGGGTCAAAGACTATCTACTATTAGAAAGATAAAGTTTTCTAGGTTTTCTCCATCTTGGCATTTCCAGTCTAGGAAAGGTTGCATAATTGCCTAAAACTGTACACAGGCACCAGAAAATAGGTACTTCCAAATTAATTTCATCATGAGGTATGTATCTTATTTTATCCAATTTCAAGTATTTCCCTTACAATTCAAATGTATGTGTAAAATATTGGCTTTGGGGTCTCTTTTATGTGAAAACCATTGTTCTAGGACCCCATCCACATTTTATCTTATACATCATCGAATGAACAAGAGAAGGAAAATAACTTGATGGTCAGAAGAGCATTATGGAGTGAAATTAATAAGGAAGATCCGGTAAGAGAAAGTTTTTTCAGAACCATATGTAGAGTTTCTAATAAAGTGTGGAAGGTAATCATTGACATTGGAAGCTCAAAGAATCTGGCATCTAAGGAAATGGTTTCAAATTTGCAGTTGGAAAGGTTGAAATACCTGAAGCCCTATCAAATTTCATGGATCAAGGATGAGCATACACTATTGGTAAGTGAACAATGTTACATGACTTTGAAAATTGGCAAGTACTATGATAAGGTGTTGTGTGATATCATGCCTATGGACTGTTGTCACATTTTACTAGGTAGACCTTGGCAATATGATAGACATGCTATATATGATGGGAGATTGCATAAATATACTATTTGGCCTGATAGGAGAACAAAATTCTTGTTACCTTTGATTGAAGAATCTATTGGTAATGTTTTCACATCTATGAAAGTTTGTTTCATGGAAGGAAGAAAGTTTGTTAAGGATTTGAAGAATAATGGTGTATGTTTTGTTGTGATTCCTAACAAACCAAGTGAGAAAACATTGGATAGTGTCCCTAAAGAGATTGATAAATTACACACCGAGTACAAAGAGATCATCTCTGGTAATGTACCTGATGGTTTACCACTGAAGAGAAGCATTAATCATTATATGGATCTGATTCCTGGAGCTATTTTACCAAATAAAGCACCACATCAGTTAACACCTACCGAGAATGAGGAACTTAATTGAAAAATCCAAGAGTTGTTGCAAAAAGGTTTGATTTGAGAAACTTTGAGTCCATGTGTAGTACCAGATGTATTAGCACCTGAGAAGAATGGATAGTGGTGAATGTGTAATGATTCCAGAGTAATCAACAAAATAACAGTGAAATATCAATTTCCTATATCGAGAATGGATGACATAATGGATAGTTTGAGTGGAGAAAAGTATTTTACTAAAATTGATTTGAAGAGCAGATATCATCAGATCAAAATCAAAGGTGATGAATGGAAGACTTCTTTCAAGACAAGAGAAGGTTTGTATGAGTCATTGGTTATGCCTTTTGGTTTAACTAATGCAGTGAGTGCTTTTATGAGATTGATGAATGGGATTTTGAAGAAATTCTTGGGTAAATTTATGATTGTATACTTGGATGACATTTTGAAATTCAGTAAAACCAAAGAAGAACATTTGTTGCACATTAAACATGTATTTCAGAGATTGAAAGAATAAAATTTGCTAGTTAATTTGAAAAAGTGTTCCTTCATGAAAGAGGAGATTGTAAATTTGAAATGTGTTATTTCAGCTGATGGTTTGAAGATAGATCCTGAGAAGGTTGAATCTATTTTGAATTGGCCTACACCTGAAAATGCTAGTGAGCTAAGATCATTTATGGTTTAGCAAGTTTTTACCGAAAGTTCATTAGAAATTTCAGTGCAATTTGTAATGCTATGATTGAGACTATGAGAGGAGATAAAAGAGAATTCAAGTGGACACATGGAGCCAATAAAAGTTTTGAGACTTTGAAGCAGACGGTTGCTAAATTACCTGTATTAGCTTTAGTAAGGTATTTCAATTTGTATGTGATACAAGTGGTAGTGCAATAGGAGTTTTTTTGAGTCAAGAAGGTAAACCTATTACTTTCTTTAGTGATAAATTGAATGCTGCTAAAAGGAAATATTATGTGTATGATCAAGAGTTGTATGCTATTGTTCAAGCCCTAAAGAAATAGAGACATTATTTGATCCTGAGTGAATTTTTGTTGTATACTGATCATAAGGCTTTACACTATTTGGGTAGTCAGAATAAGTTGAATCAGAGACATATGAAATGGGTTGAGTATTTGCAGAGTTATACATTTGTGATAAACATAAGTGTGGACTCACTAATTGAGTTACTGATGCATTAAGTAGAAGAAGATCTTTGATGACCGAAATGAGAATTGAAGTTCTTGGTTTTGATGACATGAAGGATTTGCATGAAAATGACTCATATTTTTTTGACCCAAGGAGAAAGTGCAGAGCACCTCTTCAAGATCAACCGAGTACTAAATGGGGAGACTATTCCATTCAATAAGGTAAGTTGTTTAAAGGTATTTAGTTGTGTATACTAAGAGGATCAATGAGAACTAATTTGATAAAGGAGAAACATATAAGTGGTGGTTTAGCTAGACATTTTGGCAATGATAAAACATTGAATTTTCTTAAGGAGAGATACTTTGGGCCACTATTGTATAAGGATGTTCATAAATTTGTGATAAGTTGTGGAATTTATCAAGTTACAAATGGAGTAAGTCAAAATATTGGATTGTTTACATCGATTTTTGTTCCTGAGAAACCTTGGAGTGATATCAGTATGGATGTTGTTCTTGGCTTACCAAGGACAACAAGAGGTAATGATTCTATATTTGTTGTTGTGGATCGATTTTCTAAAATGACACACTTCATACCCTGTAAAAACATCAGATGCAGTGCATATAGAAGATATTTTCTTTAAGGAGATTATTAGATTGCATGGATTACCGAGGAGTATAATCTATGACCAAGACAGTAAGTTTGTTGGTTATTTTTGGAAGACTCTATGGAAAAAGTTGGGTAGCGAGTTGAAGTACAGTTCTACATTTTCATCCATAGACTAAAGGACAAACAAAAGTTATAAATAGAATTTTGGGTAATCTGTTGAGATGCTTAGTTGGAGATGAACCGAGTAATTGGGATTCTATGTTGGCACAAGTAGAATTTTCATACAATAATTCAGTGAATAGGAGTACTAGGAAAACACCTTTTGAGATTTTTAATGGTACACAACCAAGAGGTATATTAGATTTGAAGAACATTTCTTGAGAAAAAAATAGAAGTGCTAAAGGAGAAGAATTCGTTGAGTTCATGAAGACATTGCATGAGGAACTAAAACATAAGTTGGAACATAGTAATCATAAATACAAGGACATAGCACATAGATCAAGAAGACATAATAATTTTGCAGTTGGAGATGAAGTAATGGTTCATTTGAAGAAAGGCATATTTCTTGTTGGAGCCTATGGGAAATTGAAGATGAATAAATTGGGTCCTTGCAAGATATTGAGAAAGTTTGACAGTGGAAATGCTTATGAGCTTGAGTTACCTAATGACATGGATATATCACCTATATTCAACATTGCAAATTTGTATGAGTATCATGAATCTGATGAAGAAATGATAGTACCAAATGATTACCCTAAGAAGCAGACAAAAGAAGCTGAGCATATTTTGGAAGAAAGAGCTGACATAATGACATAGACCAAGGTAGGGAGGATCCAATTAAGGATAGTCTAGCCTTGCAACTTTAGAATTACACAGAAAAAAATAAAAAACAACAAGATGTTTCAACTTAATTTTCATTAACATGCCTGAGTAAAAGGCCTTCCGGGTTAGGGCCAATTACAACATAAACAAGTTCTTCAAGATCCACACAAATCTAATACAAACTTAGCTAGTTTATCTCTGAAACAATCAGCAACTGATGGAAACCCTAAGGTAGATCTAAACTTGAGCTTGCAAGCCTCCAAGAAATCTCCTTGTCTCCAAGTGTGCAAACCACTAGCTCTGCAACTACAAACTATCAGATAACAGTCTGATCTGCAAGATCATGCAAGATCTTTTCCACAACTTCACCAACTCCAACTTTTCTAGCACATCCAAATTGATGTCTTCTTTGATGTCGATGTCCCCCCAAACAACTACCCAAACACCCCTTTAAATACTAATCATCAGCCACAAGTCGGCTGGATGAAACCCTTAACTCCTACAAACAAATATTAAATGCCATACAAGTTGGCTTCAAAATAGCCTTAAAAAAATTTAATTCAACATTTTAACCTGTAACAACAACTACCAACAATAAATGCACCAAGTTGGCCCAACAAATCACACAGAACTCCAATCAGTAAACCAAAACTACTAAGAAACAGTGAAATAGCTGAGCATTCCAAGCATCACCGAGCACCAGTGTCGACCGAGCACTGCAGACATCGCAAAGTAACACTTTCACTGAGCACAAGAGATTACCGAGTTCCTTCAGTGACCGAGCTTCCTTCAATGACCGAGGTCATCGGTCAAGGCTTCAATCGAGTAACACCGGCCAAACAACACACCCCATGCAGATTCACTGAGTACCTTAGAATGCCCCTACATCAGACACCCCAAGTTCAAAAAGATGTTCATATGTGAGAAGAACATCTTCCAGGATTCAACACATAAACCCCAAACTGGTTCTTCACACACAAGTCCCCCACCTTTTCAATTTGCATACTCTTCCACTTCAGCTTTCTCTGTGTCTTCAAGTCCTTCCTCAATAATACACAGGTCTGTCCTTCACATTGATCAACCATACCTTTAGGATCCATCAACTCAACTCAGCTACCAATACTCAAGCTTCTCCTACTGAGCGTTGTATCCAGCAAAGGCATCAAGGTAAACTTCCTATCATCCTTCTCAATAGTAAACACATTTTTGACACAATCATACATAGCTCTGCAATCATATTGCCCAGGTCTACCCAGCAATATATCACAACTATTTATTTTCACAATATCACATAACACAAGATCCTTATATTGGCCAATCTAAACATCAATAAAGCACTCTTCTCTTACTTCTAGAACATGAACATCTTGTAACCAACCAATCCTATAAGGACAAGGATGCTTCATTCTATTCAACCCAAGTTTCTGAACCATGTCCTCAGTAACAAGGTTATCAATGCTACCACTATCAACAATAACATCATAGAGTTTACCTCCAGACTTGCATCAGGTCCTAAACAAGTTACTCCTCTAACAAGGTTCCTCCTTTGTACCGAGCAATGTTCATCGAAGTAGCAAGTTCTCAGATTCAGGTTCATTCTCATTCACCACACCACTTCATCAGTCACCAAGCTTCTTATGTGTACACTCAAATGAATGGTGTCCTTCATCTCCATAGTTATAACAAGTACCCTTAAAGATAACTCTACCTATCTTCTTCAGTTCCACATGTTTCTATTCATCTTCTGCATTAGTCAATTTATCCTTCACTGAGTGATCAATATTTTCCTTCCCTCAAGAGTTACTATGTTGTTTCCTCTTCAACTTATCTTTTGCCTTTAGAGCATACTGATAAGCATCTTCAACAGAATCAATCTTCAACATACCAAGCTCATCCTAATTATTGAATCTCAAACCATTCACATACCGAGCTACCTTTTCCTTACCAAGTTCTATATGTCCAGACCGAATAGTAAGTTTGTAGAATTCCTCGATGTAATCTTCAATAGATAAATCATTTTGTTTCAAATTCTACAACTTCTTAAACAAGTCAAGCTCATAGTCAGAAGGTATGAACTTAGCTTTCAATTTTGTCACCATCAACCTCCACCAATTGATCTTCATTTCACCTTCATCTTCTCTATGTCTTTGTAATTCTTTCCACCAAAGAGCAGCATGTCCTTTCAACTTTGTTTTTGGTAGCCTCACCTGAAGAGGATCTTCAATTTCTTCCAGCTCAAATAAATCTTCAAGTTCACCAATCCAATCAATCAAGTTCTCGGGCTTCAAAGTACCAGAGAAAGTAGAAACTTCCATTTAGTAACTGTTACTTAACTGAGCTCCAGATCTAGGCAACCGAGCAGTTCTGTCTTCACCAAATCTATCCCTCTGGTCATCACCACTAGATCCAGTAGGTTCAAAGTCTTCAACAGCTTCCTCATAACCATCTTCATTACCAACATTATAAGGTACACTAGAAAAAACTCTCATGATCTCGGTGACCATGTCATTCTTCATCAACTCCATCTCAGATCTGAAATCTGATTTCACCTTCTCTGTAATCCTAGATTCCACAATATCATAGAGGTCATCAAGTACTCTAGGGTCCAATATTCTTAGAGGCATCCTTAAAGATAAGAGATACCCTTTGCAACAAACCCTACACCGACCACCTTGTGGAAATCTCCAAGTTGTATGCAAGTCAGATCAGCCTGCCACCTTGTACAAACAACTAGGGCAAGATCCACAAGTTCAGTGCCATGGATCTATAACTCATATCATATGATCTCTTTGCCAACAAGATCAACTTTGCAAGATCAACCTTGCTAGGTCAACCTTCACTTCACATGATCAATTCTGCTCTGATACCACCTGACACAGACCAAGGTAGGGAGGATCCAATTAAGGATAGTCTAGCCTTGCAACTTTAGAATTACACAATGGAAAAAAAAATGCAACAAGATGTTTCAACTTAATTTTCATTAACATCCCCGACTGTAAGGCCTTCTGGGTTAGGGGCAATTTCAATAGAAACAAGTTCTTTAAGATCCACACAGATCTAATACAAACTTATCTAGTTCAGCTCTAAAACAATCAACAACTGATGGAAAACCCTAAGGCAGATTTAAACTTGACCTCGCAAGCCTTGAAGCAATCTCATTGTCTCCAAGTGAACAAACCACTAGCTCTGCAACTACAAACTATCAGATAATAATCTGATCTGCAAGAGCAGGCAAGATCTTTTCCACAACTTCACCAACTCTAGCTTTTCCAACACATCCAAATTGATGTTTGCTCTGATGTCGATGTCCCCACAAATAACTACCCAAACTACCCTTTAAATACTAATCATCAGCCACAAGTCGGCTGGATGAAACCCTTAACTCCTACAAACAAATATTAAATGCCATACAAGTCAGCTTCAAAATCTCCTTACAAATGTTTAATTCAACATGTCGGCCTATAACAATAGCTACCAACAATAAATGTATGAATTTATCCCAAAAAATCACAGAGAACTCTAGTTGGTAAACCAGAACTACTGAGCAATAGTTAAATAGCCAAGCATGCCAAGCATCACCGAGCACTAGTGTCAACCGAGCACCACAGACATCACTGAGTAACACTTTCACCGAGCACCAGAGACTACCGAGTTCCTTTAGTGACCGAGCTTCCTTCAATGACCAAGGTCGTTGGTCAAGGTTGCAACCGAGTAACACTAGCCAAACAACACATCCCATGCAGATTCATTGAGTACCCTATATAGCCCTTGCATCACATAAGCACAAGAGGAGAAGAGTACATGGAATATCCAGTAAAGTGGAAAAGTCGACCAAGCGAAGATAGTTCATGGATTTCACAATTTGAGTTGGATTCAGCTCAGGTTGTACCCACTACATGATTTAGAGAATCATCTCAAAACAACCTTGGGTGTTTGATGCAGGAGCATCTTGGGTTCTTAGCAATCATGCATCACCAAAAATATGTTATAGTTATTAGATGTTCTCGGTAGCTTCTTTTGGGCTCTTGGTGAAGTATCCTCATTTCTTCTGATGGGGCTTGGTTGATGTTTGGTTCGGTTGTTCACCGAATTGGTTTCAGTTTCTCGATAGTCTTGCTCACTGAGTGGTTTATTTTGGATATTTGCTGATGCTAACTTGTGCATTTTATTTTGATCATGGAGTTAATGGTTGTATCAATCATTGGGAAGCATGTGGACTTAAATATGGGTCATCCCTTTCTCTAATGTTGGATCTAGTGGATCTTAGAGTTGACCTGATTCGGTAGCCTCTTGTATAAATAGAGTAGTATGTTGTAGTTTTAGGGATCAATTTTTAGAGAAAATATAGAATCTCGTGGTTGGATCCTCGCATGTATGGGGATTGTTTGTAATTGGATTCTATTGTACTAGTCATAATTTTAGGAAGGCCTTACAGTCTGACATGTATGAATTCCTTCCAATGAATAATATATGAGTTTTATGCATTCTCTCTCTCTTTGTCTTATGTCATTTCTTCTGAGTGTTGTTTTTGCAAGCAGGTTGGTGGTTGTGTGTTCCTTTTGGCCCCGACTCCCTATCTCATTGAGTCAACATTCAATCCAAATGGCAAGGAATATGGGGGTAAGGAAGTTGCATATGGAAGGAGATTCACATATATTTATCAATGGAATCATTAAAGGAGAATTGGGGACCTGGTATTTGAACAAAAACATTTGTAAAATAAAAAAATCTATTGGGAGGCTTTAAGTAATATAGGGTATCATATGTGTTGAGAGAAGAAAACAAAGTTGTTGAAAATATTTCCAAGTTTGGGGTGTATCTTTTGGAATAAAATAGGGGTGAATTCTTAGAGGACTACAGAAATTAGTTTAGAAGATTGACACACATAGTTTGAAAGAACATTATAGGGAGTAGGCATATCTCAAATGGGAATAACTACATGCGAAATAAAGATTTAATTTATTCGATGGTTGGTTGAAGGTAGTTCTAAATTATCTTAAGAATTATTTATGTGGATGACCACATCACCATGATGTCCTAAATATGATGTTACATGACCAAAAGTGGAGAAATTCTAGCTCTTTCTAAAATCATCTAGAGATCTCTTGCCTTTTAAAGAAAGGGTTTTTTTTACTATTGCTACGAAAGGGACATTTGGATTTATGTGAAAGTGAAAGAGCCAACATGGAGGCTAAATATTCCCTCAATTCCCCCTTCTTGCTACCTAGTTTTAGGAATGAAATCATAGTTCAAAGGCTAAGGAGTGTATTCAAGTTTGATGATGAGAAATTTTGGAGCTGCATCAAGAAATTTCTTAGGGAGAAATTTTTAAACACAGACTTACAATGAAGAAATAATTTGGACATATCATCCCTTTTCTTGGCATGAGCATTGCAATTAGGGAGTTAGGAGGATGTGTTGAGGGATTCATAGATGTGTGTCAAGATGGAGTGGGCTGGTGACATGATTTCCATTGTTAGAAGGGAAAAGCCAAGTGCAGGATTGCAGACAAGGGACGACCCATGATGGGTATTTGAAGGGGTGAGTTGGAAGTTTCAACCATTAATTTTTAGAGCTCCTTGAAATCAAAGAAATTTCAAATTGAAGAAGATAGAGAAGGTTGGAAAGACATATTGATGTATTTGGAGGAAGTAGATGAGGAAAATGAAAGGATGGAGATTGAGCATAGACGCAAGATTAAATCCACCCAAAATAAGGCCATGGACAAGTTGAAGACAAAGGAGGGTGTGGTGGTACTAGTGTGGAAACTGAAGATGGAAAGAGGAACAAGGTGGACATTCACAATGGTTTGATCATTCCCAATGAAACCAGGGAAGAAACGACAAGGAAATGGGTTGACTGAGCCACCCTTGTCTATAGTCTTTTTCTTTTATCAAGTTTAAAATAATACATTCACCTAGTTTTGTTAATGAAATGTGCCTGTTGTATTGTGAATTTAGTTGAATTTACTCCCTAGTTGGTATAGGTACAGTAGTGCCATTTTGGCTTGAAGTTTTTAGTTTGTTAGTAACAAATCTTATAGGTGTAGAAGATGTATACATAATTTAGACTATTCCAAGAGGTAGATCACTTTGGACTATATCATCCAAGACAAGTGCAAACTTTTGTAAATCTTTATACTATTAATAAAAATACTCATAATTCATAGATTAAAAAAAAAGAAAAAAAAATACAAATACAATACTAGATTAGTAGTAATTTATGAACAACAATTAAGAAATATAGTCATTATCGCGCATAAACAAAATCAAACCACACATTCTATAGAGAAAAGGACAACACTATACATAGATGCAAAATTAAAATAGAATGTTGACTTTGAGTGAGTTCCTGCAACAACTCTTTGACTTCCATAGAAGAAGAAAATCCATGGTCATTCCTTTGCAACCATCCCAGTGCATAAAATCTCTAAAGACCACCTCCCCAAAGAAGAGTGAGACACATGACTTGTTTTAAACAAATATGCAAATAGCATTGCCATTAGGTTGTGCTAACCACTGGGTGAGATCTTAGCTTGAAGTTGAAACTAAAAGCTTTTCACCTATTGGAAAAGATCATTTTTTATATAGTTAAAGTTTCTATTGCCAACAATAGACTATTATGTCAAAGTTACATAGAACATTATTTAATAACTTACACGCTACTTAAAATTTGAATTATGTCAAACTTTGATGTCAATAAAGAAAGCTATAGGTAAAAATTTTATCTAATGGATATAAATTTTAAAAATTATATGCTTCATTGTATCCTACTAAATAAAATTCATCATCACTATTTATTTTTTATCATCTTAGACTATATTATTTTATTTTTAATGAACTTAGTTGCTTTTTTTTAAATTGGTAATTTGAGGCCATGAGCAGGGGACCTCATCCCTGAGCCAAGAACCATGAGCATGGAAGCCCAAAAAGGGCATAGATCCTACAAGAATAGTAGACTAGTCTAGCACAATAACTACCCTAAATGTCCTAATGGTTCACAATCATCCTAGTGGGGATTATAACCTTGGTGGCACCATTAAATATGCTGCAACTTAACCATCACACTATAGGATGAACCCATGGGCACTTATATTTTTATTCACCATCTTATATAAGAAAAATTTATATTAGATATGCATGTGAGGCCTTCTTACCCCTATGAATTAAACATGGGATTAACAACATCAAAAGTGACTAGTGAGATATATAGTAATAGGGAACATGACAAGAGAATCTTCCTCCCATTAAAAAACATAGAGATAGTCAAGTTTGATTGTCAAGATTAGTTTTAGTTTGTTATGCTTATGTTTCCTCCTTTTTTTGGTCAATACAATATTATAGATATTTTTAAATAAACATACAACCTAGTTTTTCATCCATGATGGTGGTTCTCATCTTTCATTAAGTTCTATTTGCCACTCTTGGTTGGATAAACCCTTGTCTTCCTTACTTTTTCCTAGGATGTTATTTTTGAGTTCGAGGTCTTAGATAATGGAGAATGCTTTAAATGTCATACTCTTATCCACACATTTAATGGATTTTTGGTCTACCCTTGTTTATTTGAAAAAGTAGGCTTTAGAGATGACATAAGGGAGGATGGGGAGAGGGGCCAAAGGCACACCCTAACCAGATCCTCCTTGCAGAGATCACACGCAGAAGTAACAAACACAAAAGTGAGAGAGAGAATGCATATATCTTTCATATATTTACTTCAATTGATTCATACATGCCAGGTTGTAAGGCCTTCCTGATTTAGGCCATATATTACAATTCAAGTACAAAAGTCCTCCAACATGTGAGGACTGAAAAAATCTTCTATCTCCTAGCTTCTATCTCTAATGTCCTAACTACTTACTTCTTTTCCTAAAACTACAAACATGGATTACATTATATACAAGAGGCTACCGAACAAGTTGGCCTTTAGATCCACCATCAATGGAAGGAATGATGAGATCTAGGTCCACAGGGGTTCCAATGATAGATATAATCATTAAATCTGTGACCATAATTAATTGCAAGAGTCGGCCTCAACAAGAACTAAAATAAACAACTTGGTAAGCAAGGATAATCGAGCGCCAGACAAGTCTCACTGAGTGCCATGGAAATTCACCGAGCGCCAGAGAGATAACCAACCAAACCTGGTAAACAAAAGAAATCGAGCAACATCAAACCAACTCGGTCAAAGAAGGAACCAAGCAACACTAAACCAACTCAGTCAAAGAAGGAACTAAGCAACACAAGAAAACACAAACATGTTTTTGATGACACAGGATTGCCAAGGACCCAAGATTCTCCTACATTAGACACCTCGTGTTAGTTGAAAATGATTCTCCGAATCATGAAATAGGTATAATTTGAGCTTAATCCAAATCAGATTGTGAAATCCATGAACTGTCTTCAATCAGTCTATTCTTCCACTTTACCAAATATTCCATATAATGTTTTCCTCTTGTACTTCCACCAATTCTTTGTTCCAAAATCTTCTCAACTTCTTCTATCCATTTCTTAGGATAATCATTTAGTACTTTCATTTCTTCATCTGACTCATGATACTCATACAAATCAGCAATGTTGAAAATAGGTGATATATCCATGTCATCAGGTAACTCAATTTCATAAGCATTTCCACTATCAAATCTCTTCAAAATTTTACAAGGACCAAACTTCTTCATTTTTTGCTTCCAATATGTTCCAACAAGAAATCTGCCTTTCTTCAAATGAACCATTATTCCATCACCAACTACAAAAGTCTTATGTCTTCTTGATCTATTAGCTCTGTCTTTTTATTTTTTATTACCTTTCTCTAACTTATGTTTCAAATCTTCATGCAGTGTCTTCATGTATTCAACAAACTTTACTCCTTCAGTAATTCTCTTTCTTTCATCAACAATATCCCTCAAATCGGATATACCTCTCAGTTGTGTGCCATTTACAATCTCAAAAGGGTTTTTTCCAGTACTCTTATTCATTGAATTATTGTATGCAAACTCTTCTTCTACCAACATAGAATCCCAATTACTCAGTGCGTCTCCCACTAAACATCTCAAAAGATTACCCAAGCTTCTATTCACAACTTTTGTCTATCCATCAGTTTGTGGGTGAAATGTAGAACTAGATTTCAACTCAGTGCCAAAATTTCTCAAAAGGGTCTTCCAAAAGTATCCAACAAATTTACTGTCTCGATTAGAGATAATACTCCTTGATAATCCATGCAATTTGACAATTTCCTTAAAGAAAAGATTTGCTATATGTATTGCATCTAACGTTTTTCTATAAGGTATAAAATGTGCCATTTTAGAAAATCAATCCACAACCACAAATATAGAATCATTACCTCTTACTGTCTTCGGTAAGCCAGGAACAAAATCCATACTGATACCAATCCAAAGTTTCTCAAGAACAAAAATTGGTGTATACAATCTAGTACTCTGGCTTACTCCTTTTGCAACTTGACAAATTCCACAACTCCTCACAAATTTCTGAACATCTTTATACAACTGTGGCCAAAAGTATTTCTCCTTAAGCAAATTCAATGTCTTATCAACACCAAAATGTCCACCCAAACCACTACTATGTTTCTCTTTTATCAAATTAGTTCTCATTGATCATCTTGGTATACACAACTGAATACCTTTAAACAACATACCTCCTTGAATGAAATATTCTTCCCATTTAGTCCTCGGTTGATCTTGAATAGGTTCTCTGCACTTTCTCCACAGCTCAGAAAAACCAAGATCAAATTCATAAGAATCTCTCATGTCATCAAAGCCAAGAACTTCAATTTTCATCTTGGTCATCAAAGATCTCCTTCTACTCAATGCATTTGCAACTCGGTTAGTGACTCCACTCTTATTCTTTATCACAAATGTATAACTCTGCAAATAATCAACCCATTTCATATGTCTTTGATTCAACTTATTATGACTACCCAAATACTATAAAGCTTTATGATCAGTATAAAACCCAAATTCACTCGGTATCAAATAATGTCTCCATTTCTTCAGTGCTTGAACAATAGCATAGAATTCTTGATCATACATAGAGTATTTCCTTTTTGCATTATTCAACTTTTCACAAAAGAAAGCAACATGTTTACCTTCTTGACTCAACACAACTCCTATTGCCCTTCCACTTGCATCACATTCCACTTGAAATACCTTATTGAAATCAGGCAATGCCAATACAAGCAATTCAATAACCTTCTACTTTAGAGTCTCAAAACTTTTATCACCTCCATGTGTCCACTTGAATTCTCTTTTATTTCCTCTCATAGTCTCTATCATAGCACTAGAAATTGAACTTAAATTCATAATGAAATTTTGGTAAAAACTTGCCAAACCATGAAATTATCTTACCTCACTAGCATTCTCAGGTGTAGGCCAATTCAAAACAACTTCAACCTTTTTAGGATCCATCTTCAAACCATCAACCTAAATCATAAATCCAAAATATACAATATCCTCTTTCATGAATGAAGACTTTTTCAGATTTATCAGTAACTTTTCTTCTTTCAACCTCTGCAATACTTGTTTAACATGCAAAAAATGTTCTTCTTTGGTCTTACTGAATATCAGAATATCATCTAGGTATTTAATCACAAATTTACCTAAGAATTTCTTCAAAACTTCATTCATCAACCTCATAAAAGTACTCGGTGCATTAGTTAAACCAAAAGGCATAACCAACCACTCATACAAACCTTCTTTTTTCTTAAAAGCAGTCATCCAATCATCACTTTCTCTAATTCTGATCGGATGATACCCACTTTTCAAATCAATTTTGGTAAAATACTTTGCTCCAATCAAACTATCCATTATATCATCCATTCTCGGTATAGGAAACCTATATTTCACTATTATCTTGTTGATTTCTCTGGAATCAGTACACATTCACCATTCTCCATTCTTCTTAGGTGCCAATACAGCAGGTACTGCAGAAGGACTCAAACTTTCTCTAATTAAACCTTTCTACAACAATTCTTGAATCTGTCCGTTCAATTCCTGATTCTCAGTATGTGTCAACCGATGTGGTGCCTTATTTGGTAAATTAGCTCTAGGGATTAGATCCATGCAATGGTAAATTCTTCTTTTCGGTGGCAAACCATTAGTTACATTATCAAAAATAATTTCATTGTACTTGGTGAGAAACTTATCAATCTCTTCAAGGACACTAACCTTTGTTTTCTTACTCGGTTAGTTAGGAATCACAACAAAACATACATCATTCTTCTTCAAATCCTTACCAAACTTTCTTCCTTCCATCAAGAAAAATTTCACAGATGTGAAAACATTACTAACAAGTTCTTCAATCAAAGGTAACAAGATTTGTCTTCTTCCATCAGCCCAAATAGTATATTTATGCAATCTCCCACCATATAGAGCATGTCTATCATATTTCTAAGGTCTACCCAGCAAAATATGACAACAATACATAGGCATGATATCACATAACACCTTATCATAGTACTTTCCAATTTTCAAATTCACATAACACTTTTCACTTACCAAGAGTGTGTGCTCATCTTTGATCCATGAAATTTGATAGGGCTTCGGATGTTCCAACCTTTTCAACTACAACTTTGTAACCATTTCCTTAGATTCCAAGTTCTCCAAGCTACCACTGTCAATGATTACCTTAAAAACTTCATCAAAAACTCTCCATCTGGTCTTGAACAAAATTTTCCTTATCGGATCTTCCTTATTACTTTCACTCCAAAGTGCTCTCCTTACCATCAAGTTCTTTTCCTTCTTGAGTTCATTCAGTGACTCTTCTTGCACCAAAGAATTTCTACTACTACCGACCTTCTTACTTGCATGTGTACACTCAAATAATCTATGTCCTTCTCCACAATTGTAACAAGTTCCTCAAAAACCACCTCTATTATAACCACCTCGGTAGTTATTGCCTCTACCTCTAGATGAACTTTCAGCTTCCCACTTGGTCTTGCCTTTATCCAGATTTATCTTTTCAGGTTCAGATCTACTTTTTTCACCATAAGATCTACCTCTTCCTCTAGGGAATCTACCACCTCTACCTCTTTGTCTTTTCTCATGTTTCTTATTCAATTTCTCCTCAACCTTCAATGCAAATTGATAAGCCTCTTCAATATTCTCCAATTTAACCAAACTGATTTCTTTTGGGATGGAAACTCTCAATCCATTCAGGTACCTAGCAATTCTTTCCACATCATCTTCATCATATCCAAATCTAATATCTAATCTATAGAATTCCTCAGTATATTCTTTTACCGAGCTATCTTTCTACCTCAAACTTTGCATTTTCCTAACTAGGTTAATCTGATAGTCACAAGGTAAAAACTTTCCTTTCAATTGATTCACCGTTTTATTCCATACCTTTATTTTATCTTTATCTATCCTGTTTATATCCAACTTCAGATATTCCCACCACAATGATGCATGACTTTTCAACTTTGTGCTTTCAATTTTCACCTTCTTTTCCTTAGGTACATTTTCATATTCAAAGTGCTTTTCCATCTTAGTGATCCAGTCCACCAATTCATCAAAATCCAATTTTCCACTATACTCAAGAGGATTAAAGTGTGGTGCAGACTTCAAATTTTTCAAAGCATTCAACAATCTTTCCTCAGCTTGATCCATCATCAGTGCAGGTTCTACATCAGCTTGTTCTTCCTCAATTTCATCATCACTAACATCTTCAAGATGTCTTCCTCTTCTCTAGGTTGTTTCAATAGCTTCTAATCTAGGAGCAAGTTGTCTCAACATGTTTGCCAATCCTAGATCCACATCTCGCCTCCCATGAACCATCTTGAAACCCTCTACAATTACAGGTCAGATCACAATCTGCTACCCCACAAAAATTCAACTAGGATTTGACAAGAAGGAACCCTCAAACCTAGATCCAAATCTCACCTCACTTTGATACCACTTGATGCAAGGGAGGATGGGGAGAGGGGCCAAATGTACACCCTTACTAGATCCACCTTACAAAGATCACACGCGAAAGCAACAAAAATAAAAGTGAGAGAGATAATGCAGATATCTTTCATATATTTACTTCAATTGATTCATACATGCCGAGTTGTAAGGCCTTCTTGATTTAGGCCAAATATTACAATTCAAGTACAAAAGTCCTCCAACATGCGAGGACTAAAACAATCTTCTATCTTATAGCTTCTATCTCTAATGTCCTAACTTCTTACTTCTTATCCTAACACTACAAATAAGGATTACATTAAATAGAAGAGGCTACCAAAAAAGTCAGCCTTCAGATCCACCATCAATAGAAGGAACAACCAGATCTAGGTCCACACGCTTCCCAATGATATATACCTTCATTAAATCCATGACCATAATTAATTGTAAGAGTCAGCCTCAACAAGAACTAAAACAAACAACTCGGTAAGCAAGGATAATCGAGCACTAGACAAGCATCACTAAACGCTAGGGAAATTCACCGAGCGCCAAAGAGATAACTAACTAACCCTAGTAAACAAAGGAAACTGAGCAACACCGAACCAACTCGGTCAAAAAAGGAACCGAGTTACATAAGAAAACACAAACATGTTTTTGGTGACACAGGATTGCCAAGGACCCAAGATGCTCCTGCATCAAGAGACTTGGATACCTCTCACTACAAGTAACATCAAACTCTATCACTGTACTAGGATTTCCTCTAACATACTCCTAATTAGGTAATGATAGGATGTGCAAGTTGGATTGTAGGGTTTTGATGTGAGGAATTCATTTCCTATTTCTCAAAACATTGGTTTCTACGTTTAATCCACTAATAAAATCCTAAAGTTTTATACCTATTTAAGTCAAATATCCTAATCTTCCTCTTCAATTTCAAGAACAAGACATCATATTTTAGATCTATCATCTCTTACAAGAATATTATATGATTCTAAACTGTGGCCATACTTATGCTTGTAAATTTCTAGACATTTACACCTCTAAGGATTTGCATGGGGATATTGTCCTACTTGTTGGAGATAAACCAAAAACATAGACGCTCAAATATGAGTCTCCCATTCACTATAGTGGATGATTTCTATAGGACACCTACCTTAGGCTTTCCTTCTCTCTTCTAGAAAGAAAGACAAGGTGATTTGGTGGAAAAATGCCCACCATGTACATTTCGCAACTGAGATTTTTTATTTTTATTTTTATTTTGAGGAGGCATTGGACGAGGATATGGCCCCAGGAGATATCATGTCTTTCGATGCTTTTTTATACCTAACAACATCTTGTTCCATCACCTTTGAAGGAACAAAATAAAACCCTCCCCTCTCACCTTTATTTGAGTATTAAGAGGATGATATTTTTCAGATTTCCTAAACATGCTTGTGCCTCTCACACCTAGGTTTTGGATGCTTAAATAATTAGGAAGGATCCAATAATGACATAGTTGGCCATCCTTATCTTTTTTTTTGTTTCTTGGGCTCAAAATGTATACATTTTGTTGGTTGTATTTGATGTGTAACAAGTTGGTTATTATTTAGTAGTAGCTTATCTTTTTTGGATATTTTTTTAATTGTTCTCTAGTTGTGTATAGGTTGCCTCTTGTTGTAAAGGATTTTGAGACACATTCAAAACATCCCCCCCCTAATAAACAACATACAACATGGGATCTATTTATCAAAATATGTTTTTCTTGTCTCATATTGGCCTTAAGAAAAGTTAGAATATAGACTTTAGATCAAAATGAGTGAAATAAAAATATTCTAAAGCAATCCAAACACAATAAGAAGGCTTGAATTTTAAATTATTAGTATTATTTACATAGGTTAGTTAATTACTTAAGAGGAAATAGAAATCTTGTATATGTTATAAATTGTCTTTCATAATTATGGCCAATATACTATCACGAAATTTTCCTAATATTAGTTCCACATAGTTTGATAGTAGATAAATGGTTACAAATCAATGAAGAGTAACCAATTGTCCTCCATTTCTAGGTGCACAAGATATATAAAGTAATAAATGATGAACTACAACTAATTTGAATAAACTATATGACTTGAAGATCTGTGATTCTAGATCATTGAGTTACTGATTACATATGTAAGATGATTAAATCAGTAATATGTTGTCATTGATGTCAACTAGTTTTCAAAATACTTTTCTTATAAGTTACTATACCCAAACATCTGTAGAAAGAAGAAGAAAAGAGATGAAGAATAAAAATATCTACATGAGGAAGATGGATATGACAGATAAGGATAAGGAACACATTGGGTAACTTATGCATGAGTCTATGACCTTATGTTATTGACTTGATTATGTTGCATTCATCTATGATAAAGGATAGAGAAAAATGCACAAAGCAGTGTGGTCGGTTAAAGAAGCATTTTAGTATACACCGATGTAATTTAATGTATACACTGACGTAGTTTAATGTATACAAAGCATAATATAAACCGAGCTTGTGTTCACCGACACATTTCTTTGTTAATCGAGAAGAAGAAAATAACTAAATGACTAGTTTAGCCGATGGAAGTTGATGAGCTGGAAAGTGTTATGATTACTAAGTTGAAGATAATGTTTGTTATGAATATTGACAACTAACATAATTCGAAGATCTAAGGGATTGAAACAAAACATGTTACTAACACATCAACCGAGGAAGGTTTAAGCGACAAAATCAACAAAGGAGATTAAGCGGCAAAATCTGATGGATAGAATTAAAACGGTTTACTTGTCTATTTAAGAGACTAGGATTTCATGATGAAATCATGTTGGAAGAAAGAGACTATAGAGATATCATGTGAACAAGCATCATGCATGCCTAATCAGACTGGTTAAGGAGAACCGAACTGCAAAGATTACCGACCGTTAGAAAGCTATTACCGAGTCATAGTAAGTTACTGAATATTGATTGAAACAGAATTGATATATCGGTCAGAGGATTTTAATGAGCTTAACATAGATCTGATAATCTGCAATTGAAGTTGTGTTGTAATTAGATCAACTGTGGTTACATTTTAACCATTGTAAAAAAATAAATCTCTTAACAGAGTGGACTAGAAAGTCTTGTAATGTCATTCATAGAGTGTATATTTGTTATCCTGTCAACCCCATAGTGAATGCTAGTTGGATGATAATGGTTGGTCTAAAATCCTCTAAAAAGGTCATGCCTCACAGTGTGTTTGTAACCTTTAATAGGGTTGGGTCTTCACTGACCTCACTTCAGAAGAGTGAACAATTTTTGGGTTGCCGGTCCCAGGTGGTTTTTCCCTTTACAGGGTTTCCATGTTAAATCTCTTGTGTTATGTGTTGATTGTGATGATTGTTTGTTATCATACTTTACATGTTGCATATTGGATTTGATTGGTAATCACTATATGTTATTATCAAGTAATCAGTAAAAGCACAGACATAATACTATTTTATGTTACCGAGCTGCAGAAGTTTTAGTAAATTTTTTTGGTTATACATTTTGTGATTGGGACTTTGGATAACTAATTCACCCCCCTCTCAGTTATTCTAGCAATTGGTATTAGAGTGTTGGTTGCTTGGAACAGAGTTTTAAGGACTTCAGCACAAAGATTTCAAAATGTATAAGAGGGAAGTGCCAAAGCTAAACAAGGGTAACTTCACAGTATGGCAAAGCTGAATGAAGCTGCATGTATCTAGAATTCTTCCCTGACACTAATGGAGAATGGCTACATTGCACCACCCACTGGTCCCTTGACCCTTGAGAAACTAAGAGACATGCATGAACATAATGTGACTATGATGGAGATTATTGTTGCCTATACAAATGCCAAATTTGAAGATATTAAAAATTGCACTACTGCTAAAGGCATGTGGGATAAACTTGCTCAAGTTTATAGTGGTGATGTGAATGTCAAAAGAGCCAGAGCTGAAAGCTTAAGGGGAAGATTCGATGATATGAAGATGAAGGAAGGAGAAAATATTGTGCAGTACACAAATAGACTAAAAGAGGTAGTACATGCTATTAGAGCATCTGATGGTGTTATTGATGAAGAGACAGTGGTAAGAAAAGTTCTCAAAACCTTATTTCCGGTTTATGCAATCAGAATATCTACAATTCATGAAACTAGGTCTGCATCTAGTAACAACCTTACTCTTGATAATCTAATTGGTAAACTTACAATCTTTGAATTGAATAACTTTGATAATAGTGTTGTACCATCTTTTGAATCTACCTTTATGTCTTCTCTGAAGATTGGTAAGTCTAGTACCAGAAAAAAGAATGATGATATTGATAGCAATACTGATGATGAGCTTGATGAACTTGAAGCTCTTATGGCCAGAAGGTTACCTAAAGGTAAAGGAAGATATAGAGGTAAATTACCTTTAGCATGCTTGAATTTTAAAGAGGTTGGTCATATTGTTTCTAAATGTCCACACAAGAAAGATGATGACAGAAACAAAGACCAATTTGGTAAAGGAAGCTATGGGAGAAGAGGCAACAGAATTTACCGACACTACAACAAAGACAATCGAGACAATAATGATAAAGGCAAGAAGGTGTGCTACATTACAGAAGAAGATGTCACTGATGAAGATGTGGAGGTAGCATTTGTGTCAATGAAGGATGACTCAGAGGAAGATGAAAGGTATGTAGAGAAAGAACTTATCTCTAAGGTTAATAAAAATGATACATGGATCATAGATAGTGGTTGTACACATCACATGACTAGTGATGAAGAAAAAATTGATCATCTTGAAGAACACAATGGAGGATCTATTAGAATGGGTAATGATGCACCTTGTATGGTTAGAGGAAAAGGATCCCTGATGATAAATGATAAAATTAGATGTGACAATGATTATTGGGTGAAACGTCTAAACTATAATTTTCTAAGTGTGGCACAGCTGAACAATTTAGGCCACTGAGTTTCTTTTGTGACGCAGGGGCAAGGCAGACACAAGCAGAATCAAGGAGAATTAAATCCACTTGAATCAATAAAAAGCCCTGCTCAAAGTTACACAACAGAAGAAAAATAACATCACATGAAATCAATGAAATCACAATGGATATGAGACAATCAACTGGCAACAACAACAGAGAATTATATTATTTCTTTCAATATGCCCGGCTATGAGGCCTTCCGGGTTTCAGCCTTATACAATGAGAATTATGAAATTATAATTACAACTTGCATCCTATCTTTGTCTCCAATGATATATCTTGATAATCCTTCCTAGATCTCACTCCTCCTCCCTACTACATCAATCTAGACTCTTTATATAGCTAGCTAAGCCACAAGTCGGCCAGTCAGGCATTTAATTACATTATAGGTCCAGTTTGGAAGATTTAAACCAAAACTAATGCTAGAATGAATATAAATTGATGTGCCTTTGGATTTAGGTCCTCACATGACCCAAAAAAATTCCTTTAACTGTGCAAGGCCCCATTTGATCACACGTAAGTGCGCAAGAAGAAACACCACACATTTCACCCGAAAACTGGCAGAAAATAGGTCCTGGGGAAAAATGGGCATAAATTTTTACTCATAATGAATTATGGCTTGCACTCTTGGGAAATGATAGTAATTTAGGTCATCTAAAATTAATTAAGAGAGAAAAGGCTGATTCCTTATGGATCAAGATCACCGCTATGAACAATCAGCACCAAAACTGTAGGAAAACGTAGTTCCGACGGCAAGGAAAAAAGTTGTAACTTTGAAACAATCCATCCAAAATTTATGTGCTCATAGGAGAAGGTTCCCAAATAGGTCCTCAGCATAATGTAAGCTTCACACACCATGAAACCAACAAATACAATAATTATAAAGAAAACAATAGCAATCAGGTACAAAAATCAAGAAATGTTTTTGGTTGATGCAAGATTGCTCAAAGACCCAAGATGCTCCTGCATCAGACACCTGGGGTAAATAAAGAACTAATTTCCACAATAGGCACTACTCATATTCTAAGCTAAATCATAAAGATCCAACTCAGCTTGTGTAATCCATGAGCTTTCTTCAATTGGCTTGTTTTTCCATTGAACTAGATATTCCATGTAGTCTTTTCCTCTTGTACTCTTGCTCACTCTTTTATTCAAGATCTTCTCAATGTTGTCTCTGTTCTTCTTAGGATAATCTAGATCATCTTCTATCTCATCATTTGATTCAAAGTACTCAAAGATATCAGCAATGTTAAATATAGGTGATATATCCATGTCCTCTGGTAATTCCACTTCATAAGCATTTCCACTGTCAAACTTCTTCAGAATCTTACAAGGTCCAAACTTCTTCATTTTCAGCTTGTTGTAGGTACCAACTGGAAATCTATTCTTTTTCAAATGAATCATAACCTCATCTCCAACTTTAAAATATTTATGTCTCCTTCTCTTGTCTGCTCTCTATTTATATTTCAAATTACTGTCCTCCAAATTATTTATAACTTCATCATGTAAAGTTCTCATGTATTCTGCAAAATGATCAGCTTCAACACTTCTTCTGGTCTCAGTAGGTAAATCTCTCAGCTCTATGGTTCCCTTAGGATGAAATCGAGTAACAATCTCAAATGGTGTCCTCTTCGTACTTCTATTCAAAAAAAATTTATATGCAAACTCTACTTGTGCCAAAACTAAATCCCAATTAGCAGGCTTATCCCCAACTAAACATCTCAACAAGTTTCCCAAACTTCTATTCACAACTTCAGTCTGTCCATTTGTTTGAGGGTGAAATGTAGAACTAAACTTCAAAGTAGTATTCATCTTCTTCCAAAGTGTTCTCCAAAAGTAACCAGTAAACTTAGTATCTCTATCTGAAACAATAGATTTAGGCAAACCATGCAATCTTACCACTTCCTTGAAGAATAATTCAGCTACATGTAATGCATCAGATGTCTTCTTACAAGGTATGAAATGAGCCATCTTAGAAAATCTGTCAACCACTACCAAAATAGAATCATTACCTCTCTGAGTTCTAGGCAATCCAAGAACAAAGTCCATACTCACATCTTCCCAAGGTCTATCAGGTACAGGCAAAGGTGTATACAATCCCAAATTCTGACTAGTTCCTTTTTTTGTTTGGAAAATTTTTAACCTCTAACCATTCTCTGTATGTCTTTGTAAATATGTGGCCAAAAGTATCTTTCTAAAATCAAATTCACAGTCTTATCAATCCCAAAATGTCTAGCAAGTCCACCACTATGTTTCTCCTTTATTATGTTCTCTCTCATAGATCCTCTAGGTATGCACAACTGAACTCCTTTAAACAACATGTCTTCTTGAATGAAATAATCAGTCCACTTATCACTCACTATGTGTTCCTTACAAGCTTTCCAAGGTTCTGTAAAATCAATGTCAGTCTCATACAAACACTCCAAATCATCAAAACCAAGTACGTCAACTCTCATCTCTATCGGCAAACTTCTTCTTTGGCTCAAGGCATCAGCAACCTTATTTGACTGTCCACTTTTATGCTTCAATGAAAAGAAAATTCTATTCTTTCTTATCTCTTGTAAATGTTTTATCATCAAACAAGCATACTCTGACTGTAGTACAATGACCTTCATCAAACTTCTCTATCAAAGGCAATAACACTTGTTTCTTTCCATCCATCCAAATAGTATATTGATTCAATCTACCATCATGCAAAGCTTTCCTATCATACTACCAAGGTCTACCCAAAAGAATATGACAACAATCCATAGGCATAATATCACACAAGACTTCATCATGATAATTCCCAATTTTGAACTTAACAAGGCATTGTTCACTTACAAGTAGTTTATGCTCCTTCTAGATCCAAGTAATATGGTAAGGCTTCGGATGTTTCAATCTCTACAACTGCAATTTGTTAACCAGCTCTTAGGATGCCAAATTATTAGAACTTCCACTATCAATGATTACCTTGCAACATTTGTCAGTGATCTTACATCTGGTTCTAAACAAACTTTTCCTCAAAATAGGTTCTTCATCAGCTTCTTCATTCCACAAGATCCTTCTTAGCATCAAGTTCTCACCATGTTCAGGTTCATTAGACATTTCCTCAACTTCTTCACAAGCCAAATTATTTCTACCATTACCTCCAGTCTTCTTTCCAGAGTTTGTAATTCAAAAGTTCTATGTCCTTCTTCACCACATTTGTAACAAGTACCTTTAAACCAAGATTTATCTTCTCTTTTCCCATTATTGTTATTCCTAGAGTAACCAGTATAGCTACCTCTAGAGTAATTATCTCTTTTAGCATGTTCATCTTTCCATCCTTTCTCTTGTGCTGCATTGTCAAATCTGCTACTTTCTCCATAAGATCTTCCTCTACTTCTCTGAAATCTGCCACCTCTTCCTCTTTGTCTTTGTTCATGTCTCTTTGTCAATCTCTCTTCAGCCTTCAAGGAAAATTGATATGCTTCTTCTACACTTTCTATCTTCACATAACTGATCTCATCTTGAATAGATGTCCTTGGGCCATTCATATATCTAGCCACCTTATCAACTTCATCATCCACATGTCTAGATCTGATATCCAATTTGTAAAATTCCTCAGTATATTCTTTCACAATCATGTCCTTTTCTCTCAAATTTTGCATTTTTCTCATTAGACTAACTTGGTAGTCAGCTGGAAGAAACTTCTTCTTCATCTTTCCAAGCATGTTCATCCATGTCTTGATCTTTTCTTTTCCTCTCTTGTGTCTCTCAATTTGCAAATGATCCCACCAAAGAGATGCATGCCCTTTCAACTTTGTGACTACTATCTTAACCTTCTTATTATCAGGAGTACCTTCATACTCAACATATTTATCCATCTCAGAGATCCAATCCAAAAGTGCATCTGTCTCAAGTCTTCCATCATAGATGGCAACTTCAACTATAGGTCTGGAGTTAGCCTTAGAAAAAACTCTCAAAAGTCTTTCCTCATCTTGTTCAACTTCAGGTTCAGCATTAGGTGCTGCTTCTTCTCCTTCTTAATCACTAACATCTTCAAGATGTGCTCCTCTTCTCTGGGCTGTCTCTACAACTTCAAGCCTAGTTGCAATCTGCCTCAACATATCCATGATAACATTATCATTTCCTCTACCATGAACCATCTTGACAATCAGGTTCTAGCAAGATCACAACCTTCTGAAAGTTATAGGCCAGATCTCAGATCTACCACCCTACAACCAATCCAATAAGGTTCTCCATGATCCAATCCACAAGAAAGAACTTGCTCTGATACCACTTGACGTAGGGGTAGGGTAGACACAAGCAGAATCAAGGAGAATTGAATCCACTTGAATCAACAAAAATCCCTACTCAGAGTTACACAATGGAAGCAATATAATATCACATGAAAGCAATGAAATCACAATGGATATGAGACAATCAACTGACAACAACAACAAAGAATTATATTATTTCTTTCAACATGCCCGGCTGTGAGGCCTTCCGGGTTTCAGTCTTATACAATGAGAATTATGAAATTAGAATTATAGCTTGCATCCTATCTTTGTCTCCAATGATATATCTTGATAATCCTTCCTAGATCTCACTCCTCCTCCCTACTACATCAATCTAGACTCTTTATATAGCCAGCTAAGCCATAGGCCGGCCAGTCAGGCATTTAATTACATTATAGGTCCAGTCTGGAAGATTTAAACCAAAACTAATGCTAGAATGAATATAAATTGATGTGCCTTTGGATTTAGGTCCTCACATAACCCAAAAAAATTCCTTTAACTGTTCAAGGTCCCATTTGATCACACGTAAGTGCACAAGAAGAAACACCACACGTTTCACCTAAAAACTGGCAGAAAATAGGTCCCGGGGAAAAATGGGCATAACATTTTATTCATAATGAATTAGGGCTTGCGCTCTTGGTAAATGATATTACTTTAGGTCCTATAAAATTACTTAAGAGTGCAAAGGTTGATTCCTTATGGATAAAGATCGCCACTATGAACAATCAGCACCAAAACTGTAGGAAAACGTAGTTCCAACTGCAAGGAAAACAACTGTAACTTTGAAACAGTCCATCCAAACTTTATGTGCTCATAGGAGAAGGTTCCCAAATAGGTCCTCAGAATAATGTAAGCTTTGCACACCATGAAAAAAACAAATACAACAATTATAAATAAAATAACAGCAATCAGGTACAAAAATCAGGAAATGTTTTTAGTTGATGCAAGATTGCTCAAAGACCCAAGATGCTCCTGCATCATTTTGAGAGCAAGAAAGTGAAGATATTTGATGATGAAGGAAGAATTATTGGAATTGGAACTAAATCAAGAGGTAATTTATTTTATCTTGATAATGATCAGTCTTCTTGTTTAATGATGAAAGATGAAGATGCATGGTTTTGGCATAAAAGGTTATGTCATGTGAATTTTGATAACATGATTAAGATCAGTAAAAAGAAAAAGGTTAGAGGTCTACCTAACTTATCTAAGCCTAATCATGTTATGTGTCATGAATGTCAGAAAGGTAAAATGACAAAATCTAGTTTCAAAAGAAAAGATTATTCAACAAAGAAATTACTTGAGTTAGTGCATACCAACCTATGTGGTCCTATGAGAACTCAAAGTTACTATGGAGACAAATATTTTATTCTTTTTGTTCATGATTATACTAGATTAATGACAGTCATGTTCTTGAAGGAAAAATCAGAGGCATTTAAGATGTTCAAGTGGTATAAAGAAAAAGTTGAGAAAGAGACTGGTAAAGAATTGAAATGATTAAGATCTGACCGAGGTGGTGAATTTATTTTTGATGAATTTACTAACTTTTGTAATGAGCATGGTATTAAAAGATAGGTCTCTGCACCGAGGACACCATAACAAAATGGAATAGCTGAAAGGAGGAATAGGTCAATAGCTAACTATGCAAGAACACTGATGTTACAAAAGAATGTTGCTCAGACATACTAGAGAGAAGCAATCATCACAACTATTTATGTTCTGAACCGAGTACAACTGAAGAAGGACACTAATAAGACACCCTATGACTTATGGTTTGTTCACAAACCCACTGTAAGTTATTTCAGGATTTTTGGAAGTAAATGCTTTATTCTGAAAGATGAAAGAAATGGGAAGTTTGACTCAAAAGGTGATGAAGGGATATTTCTAGGATATTCCACTAAAAGTAAAGCATACAAGTGTCTTACAAAGTAACTAATAAAATGATTGAAAGTACTAATGTTCGGGTTGATGAGTTTTATGATAAGAATGCAGAAGAAAGCACAAAGGAACTAGAAGACTATGGTAGATTCAATTACATTGAACAACTAGAGTACCTACTGACATCACAGATAGTAACAACCGATCAATAGGAAAAAAATACCGAGGAACAGGAAAAAGAAACCGATGAGCAGGGAGCACCTACCGAGCAAGAAAATGAACTTGCACAGGATGAACAAGAAAGAAGAGATCGGATACTGTCAAGATTTTTTAGAAGACATCATCCTGAGACAAATCATTGGAAACAAACAAGCTGGCATGCAAATAAGAAGTAAAGCAAGACAAGGTACATGTCTAGTTTGTGAATATGAACCGAAGAATGTAAAATTTGCTTTAGAAAATGATGAATGGGTTAATGCAATGAAAGAGGAAATAGAACAGATAGAGAAGAACAAAACTTGGAGTTTAGTACCCAGACCTAAGGACAAGAATGTTATCGGTACTAAGTGGATATTCAGAAACAAGCTTAATGAGAATGGAGAGGTAACAAGGAACAAAGCTAGGCTAGTATGCAAGGGATATGCACATGAGGAAGGAATAGATTATGGTGAAACATTTGCACCTATTGCTAGATTAGAAGGAGTTAGAATGTTACTTGCATATGTTGCACACAAAAAGTTCAAATTTTACCAAATGGATGTTAAATCTGCTTTTCTGAATGTGATACTTGATGAAGAAGTCTACATAGAACAACCTGAAGGGTTCATTGATCCAGACAACAAATATATGGTATGTAGATTACATAAAGCTTTATATGGTTTAAAGCAAGCACCGAGATCCTGGTATAAGAGGCTGCATAACTATTTGCTGAGTATTGGATTTTTCTGAACAAATGAGAACAGTAATCTGCACATGAAAGGAAATTCTAATGATACTATCTTGATTGCTAAGATATTTGTGGATGACATAATATTTGGAGGACAAGATCATATCTGTAAGTTATTTGTTGATGAAATGAAAAGTGAATTTGAAATGTCTATGTTTGGAGAGATTAAGTTCTTTCTAGGCTTACAAGTGATTCAACAGAATGATGGTATATTCATCACACAATCTAAATATATAAAGGAAGTATTGAAGACATTTGGCATGGAAGATGCTAAACCTGTGGGAACACCGATGGCTATTGGATGTAAACTGACTAAAGAAGATGGAACTACTGAGGTAAACCAAACACTATACCGATCCATGATTGGTAAGTTAATGTATGTAGTTCACAGTAGACCTGATATAGCACATGTTGTTGGAATAGTTGCTAGATTTTTTGCAAACCCTAGAGAGTCACACATGATTGCTACAAAGAGAATCTTAAGACACTTAAAGAAAAATGAATATTATGGACTATGGTATCCTAAGAAAGGAAAGTTTGAACTTAAGGTATACACCGATGCTGATTAGGCTAGAAATGTGGATGATAGAAACGGTACCACTAGAGGAGCATTCTTCTGTGGTGAAAGACTTGTTACATGGACAAGTAAGAAACAAGCTTTCATTTCCCAGTCTACAGCTAAAGTAGAGTATGTTGCTACTACTACTAACTGTTCAAATATTGCATATATTAAGCAAGTGTTGGAAGGTATGAATGAGGTAATCACTGAGCTGGTGATTATATACTGTGACAACACTAGTGCTATTAATATTTTAAAGAATCCAATGATGCACTCTAAAAAAAAGCATATATCTATTAAGTATCACTACTTAAGGGAACAAGTACATGAGAAGAAAGTAAAGCTAGAATTTGTTACATAAAAAGAACAACTTGCTGACATATTTACAAAGCCTCTACTGAAGGATACATATGAATACTTGAGGACTAGACTTGGGGTTCGTCCCCTATCTACCGGTCACTAAGGTGATCTAGAGGTTGCATTAGCCTAATCTTATTAGAAGATGATACATGTTGATGCAGCAGAGTTCACACTTTGGACTTCTATCTAAGGTTGTGAAAAGATGAAGTACTGGAATAGATTTGCACATCAGTATACCGAGATACAAAGAATGCACTAGACAACAAAGAGTTACATGGCTACTACAAAGTTGTATGTTTTTATTTCTCTTTGGCATTGCTGTCAAAGGGAGAGAGATCAATATGAAGAATATGAAGCCAAAGACAAAAGGAGAGAGATACAGAAAAGGGAGAACATTGAAGATCAGTTACTAAGAACAGAAGAAAACCTACAAGCTGAAAAGATCATATCTACAGAAGTCAGTCTACTCTTGCAAATGCTTTTATGTAACGTAGTGATTAAACATATTAAGCTAGTGAGAGCTTGTACAGAGTTACAACATTTTTTGATAGAATTGTAGAATACATGTTTGGTATGTGTATGACATATTTCATATTGCTTGTGTTACCATCAATGCCAAAGGGAGAGATTGATGAACTACAACTGATTTGAATAAATTGTATGACTTGAAGATCTGTGATTCTAGATCACTAAATTGTTGATTAGATATGTAAGATGATTAAATCAATAATATGTTGTTATTGATGTCAACTCATTTTGACAATACTTATCTTGTAAGTTACTATAGCCAAACATCTATAGAAAGAAGAAGAAAAGAGACAAAGAACAAAAATATCTACATGAGGAAGATGGATATGATAGATAAGGATAAGGAACACATTGGGTAACTTATGGTTGAGTCTATGACTTTATGTTATTGACTTGATTATGTTGCATTCATCTATGATGAAGGATAGAGAAAAATAAACAAAGCAGTGTGATCGGTTAAAGAAGCATTTCAGTATACACCGATGCAGTTTAGTGTATATCGAGCACAGTATAAACTGAGCTTGTGTTCACCAACACATTTCTTTGTTAACTAAGCAGAAGAAAAGAACTAAATGACTAGTTTAGCCGATGGAAGTTGATGAGTTGGAAAGTGTTATGATTACGAAGTTGAAGATAATATTTTTTACGAAGATCAACGACTAACATATTTTGAAGAAGATCTAAGGGATTGAAACAAAACGTGTTACTGACACATCAGCCAAGGAAGGTTTAAGCGACAAAATCAACAAAGGAGATTAAGCGGCAAAATCTGATGGATAGAATTAAAATGGTTTACTTGTCTATTTAAGAGACTAGGATTTCATGATGAAATCATGCTGGAAGAAAGAGACTGTAGAGATATCACGTGAACAAGATTCATGCATGCCTGATCAAATTGGTTAAGGAGAACCAAACTACAGAGATTATCGAGCGTCAGAAAGCTATAACCGAGCGACAATAAGTTACTGAATATTGATTGAAATAGAATTGATATATTGGTCAGAGGATTTTAATGAGCTTAACATAGATCTGATAATTTGCAATTGAAGTTGTGTTGTA